>JAUTXW010000400.1:1200000-1800000 GCA_030620095.1 Kuschelorhynchus macadamiae
TGTTTTTTTTGTTTCTTCTTTCAGTCCATTTTACTCACATGAATTATGATAAACATATTTACTCTCTTCTTTCTTGTAAATATCAATTTAAGACTTTGAGAACACTCGAACTATTAGAAAGTTTCAGTTGACATAACTTTTTGTTTTCATCTCTCCAAGCTGCCTTTCTTTATGTTTGCTTGGTATGGAATGTTAAACAGACATTTTGCTTATGGTTTTTCATTATTTTAAGCCCATTAGTAATCTGAAACAAAATTGAACATTATAACTTTGCAGTTAAATATAACCTTTAAAATATCAAGACTTTTATGTAAATTACATTTTACATACCTCAATATGTTTTATTCATAATTCATTGGATTACATTTTGTAAAGTATTTTCAACTTCTCTAAATTAAGACAAAAGAAATTTGTTTTTGCTTTGTTTATAAATATTCGGAATTTGCCTGCCTTTCTCTTCTGTCACTATGGTTTCATTAGTTTCTTATTTTTCGGCATCCAGCCAGCTTTGACAGTGTCTGATTTTTCATTTAAGTCATAATTTTGGTTCTGCTCAGGAGCAATTCGCCAGCTGTATTCGGGGACACCGAATGTTATCGGGTTCTTACTCCCTTCTACTAGTGGCGCCAGCAGTGAACTCCACTGTAAATATTATTTTATTTTATGGCATTAGGTTGGCATAAGTCTGAAGTGAGGAAGAATGATGGAGGGGAATGTCAAACTTCTTTGAATTTTCTGGAACTGATTTTCTCGTCCCTTTCTATTGGCTCTCCTTAGAGGTGCAACATGTGTCCGGCTTTATAAAAGTGCCTTAATGGACCAATTTTTTAAGTACTGAGAGTATGCCATAAATAATTATTTTAAAGTGCAGTGCTGTTGATAGTCTAAGGCCTATTTATGGACATCATCTGGCCATAAATTTTGGTCCCATTTTGTTTGGTTCCACATTTGATCAACCACGTGGTAAGTCGATTTTCAAATTAGTTTCCTACTGTGAGCTAATTCGCAATTATCTTTTATAAACAGAATGGCGTCCTGAATTTTGTTTTTGGCTGTCGATCCTCGAAAAGCCTTTCTAGATGTCTGGAAATTCCCTTTATTGGTGACCGTTGACGTCGAAGGAGCCCTCTAGATGACTAGAGGTAAGGCAATGTCTTTGAATAGTTGTGTTGTAAATAACTTGTTTTTGCACATTTCATGTCGATTTTATTTTAAGACAAACAATTGTTTGTAGGGTTTCAGGTTAAGAATTCAAGTTTATGGTGTAATTTTTGGGGTACATAAACCAAGAGTTCTACAATGGTTTTGGAGTTCCTTCCTGTAAGAGTACAAGGAATTAATTCTTAATTTTTATATTTATGAATTTTATATAAGGTAGCAGAAAGGAAGTAAGTAACCTATTTTTTGTAAAACAGCCTTGGCGAAACACTATATTTTTATAACTTTTTTCCTTGCGGCAGTGTAAGAGAAAATTCATGAATTTTTGATTCCCTGTGCGCTATTTAATTTAATTTTCATATGTTCATATTTGCGACATGACATTTCGCCAGATGTTCATAGGTTGATGATATAATGGTAATAACGTTCTATCACATTTCATAAATTTGATATATTTTATATATTTTACATTTTCTTGATTTATTTTTTTTATATCTTCATGTTAATTGAATTTTTGAATGTAAGCTTCACATGTCAAACATTATTTTATAAAACAACTTTTTTTAAAAAAAAAACAAAAGATCAAGGTGATCATTAAAATTTGACAGTCTGCACTTTATATAGTGTTTTATTGAAAAGCCCTCCAAATCTTTATTTTGTCTGCATTTAAATATCAATATAGATTTCTTCCTAATTGAGTCACAGTCAATTAGGTGGCGCCCATTTTAATTTCGAAAGGTGTACCCGAGAACCTGCAACCTACAGCTCTCCGAAAAGATGACTGGCTGCCGTTCGCACGTATTGGTAAGTTCATAGAGACTTTACGCCATACAAAAGTTGCGCCCAACGTGTCAGGCTCGAGTACACATATTTCTTTTCATGAAAATTGGAGTGGTGGCTCAATAAATTTTTGTTATTACCATATCAACCTTCTGAATTACTTACAGATATTTTGTTTATTATTTCATGTTTATTTAAACTGGTTTTTGACTCTAAAAATATTACCTGAACTATATTTAAGTGTGGTTTTGATCTAAATTATCTTGAATTTTTAAAGGGACGGATTCAGATTAGGGTTAATACAGTATAGCTTTTGGTCAGATAATGATATTTGTTTTATGCTATAGCTTGCATAATTAGGATTAATCTCTGACAAAATTTGGCACTTATTTTGATATCTGACTATAGAAAACTATTTTTGTTAAAGTGTAAGGGCAAAATTTTTATTACATTGTCAATGAGATTTCTTATATTGGTTGGATATACTTTGGATATCTTATTTTTGACAACATTTAAATTATCTATTGAAGACAATAAACTACTGGTTTCGTTTTTTAAATATTTATCAGGATAAAATAATTTAAGTATCAGTTAACGCATACTGGGTGAAGAGGTCTTATATTTTGAATAATTTTAGTGAATTTTGAGCTCACTTTTGGCTTTGTTTAATAACATACATTTTTTTGTATTATCAGTCAAACCTTTCAAATATCTTTTTAAGTTCCATTTAAGTTTCTTATAACCTATTTAGCCATGGAAGAATCATATAAACCTAATCATCTTCTAGATTTTGAATTAGATTATGAACTTAAAATTAGATTAGTTGTCACACAACGAAATGTAGCTGATAAAAGAAAAATGTTAACTACTTTACTTCCTAAAGAAAGAGAATCAAAGAAAAGTCAAATATCAAATCTTATAGTTGAAACCTTAGATTTTGAGTTAGAAAAAAGTGAAATAGATAAATCTATTAAGTCAATTTCAGACATTATTTCAGATTTTGAAGGAAGTGCTCAAGATTCAGTATTTTTACGTATGACATCTCGCTTGATTCATGTTTCAAATAGAGTGCGTAGGTTACATGTATCTGGTTGTGACCAAGATCTCTTTAAGCAAGAATCTTTTGCAACGTGTCTTGCTCTAGAAGCAGAACTATATGATAAAATTAGTAAAGACCCAGATCCAAGTCAACCTAGTACTTCTAGTTCGCCTCAACAACCAATTATTCATATTCCACCACCTATTGTTAACTGTTCTGGTAATATTCCTGCCATTGGAGAGTGGCAAGTAAAATTTAATGGAGATGGTAAAAATCTATATAACTTTATAGAGCGTATTACAGAATTAGCACAATCTCGTAAAGTTGAGGATAAAGACTTATTCAATTCTGCCGCTGAACTTTTTATAGGGGATGCCTTTATTTGGTATAAAAGTATTAAATGTTCTGTTGATAGTTGGCAGTCATTAGTTTCTCGTTTAAAGAAAGACTTTCTTCATTCAGATGTTGAGGATGACCTTTGGGAGCAAATTAAACATAGGAAACAGAAACCTACAGAGTCTGTAGCTGTTTATGTTGCACACATGCAAATTTTATTTTCTCGCTTGTCACACCCTCCAGCAGAAGTAACTCGAATTAAGCATATTAGAAAAAATCTTTTATCTGATTACATAACTCCTTTAGCTTTGGCTGAAATTAATAGTGTGAATGATTTGTTGACACTTTGTCGGAAATTAGAAGAGGCTAATTATTTAAAAAATAAAAATCATTCAGTAAATCAAATAAATAATTTTGAGATTGGAGAATCATCTAACAGTAGTACATATATACCCCATTCTAATTACCATAATAAAAATTCAAATTATAATCCTAATAGATTTAATAAACATTTTAATAACCAGAAGGGAAGCAATGTTTCAGACAATAAAAATAATCATTTTACTAAGTTTTCAAATAAAAATTTTAAAGGTAAAAAATATGGGAATAGTTCTAATTTCAATAAACCGGCAGATAGTAGTAGTAATGCCTCAGTCAGTAGTAATTGTGGCCCTAGTAAGTCTAGCGATACAAATATTTCCAAAAATCAAAATAAAATTACTTGCTGGAATTGTGACATGCCGAATCATTTTTATGATAGTTGTACTTTAAAACGTAAAATATTTTGTTTTAAGTGTGGTTTGAAAAATGTTAAAACTAATACTTGCCCAAATTGTTCAAAAAACTAAATCAAGTGCAACAGAGAGGCAGTTGCACCATGTCAGATAAAAAGTCCTCACTTTGTATACAATTTTCTCGTAATAGTACTCAGTGGAAGAAGTGGCTCAAATTTGTTTCAGATTTTTATAAAACTTATCCTAAAAATGAATTTTCTCCACTTTTTATAAAAAAACCTTTAGATAACCGCCCTTATATTTCTGTTAAGTTATTTGATCAAGATATTACCGTTTTACTTGATTCAGGTGCCACAGCCTCAGTTGTAGGTCTAAAAGGCTTAGACATGTTGGAAAATTTTAATTTAAAGGTCTACCCCACAAATGTAAAAAATATTAGTACTGCTGATGGAACACAACAAGTTGTTAAGGGCTTAGTTGATCTACCAATTGTGGTTGGTAACATTTGTCAGGTCATTACAGCTCTTGTAGTTCCTTCACTACCCCATAATTTTATTTTTGGATGCGACTTTGCAAATCAGTTTAAAATTTCTGTTGATTTTAGAAATAATTCATGGCAAATTAAAAGTAATCTAGTTTCTGAGATTAAAACTACTGATAATTCCAAGTTGTGATTTTAACCCATTATGCACTTTAGATAGTCTCACTAGTTTAGAAAGGTCTCAAGCCGAAAAAGTGATTTCTTCTTTTGGTGAAATTAATAGCGAAGAACAACTTGGTAGAACAAATAAACTAACTTTAACTATTGATACAGGTGATGCTAAACCATTTCATAAAAAACCTTATCCTATGTCACCATATATGTCACAAATTTTAAATAAAGAAATAGATGAGATGTTAAAGTTAGGTGTGATAGAACCTTCACACAGTCCTTGGTCATCTCCAGTTCTTCTAGTTAAAAAATCTAATGGTGAATATAGATTTTGTGTAGACCTACGTGGCGTCAATGAACTAACTCGTTTTGATAGTTATTGTCTTCCTAGTATAGATAGAATTTTAAATTCCCTGCGTAATGCCAAATACATTTCTTCAATAGATCTTCGCAAAGCTTTTTGGCAAATACCTCTAGATGATGAGTCAAAGGACAAAACTTCATTCAATATTGTAGGACGTGGTTCTTTTAGATTTTGTGTTGTGCCCTTCGGACTGTGTAATGCTGCACAGATGCAACAACGCTTAGTTGATGCAATATTTGGTCCTCAATTTGAACCTTTTGTCTTTACCTATTTGGATGATATTTTGGTTTGTAGTCCTGATTTTGAACATCATACAAAGCTTTTAGCAGAGATTAGGGATAAATTAAAAGAAGCTAACCTTACTGTTAATTTGGAAAAGTGTGAGTTCTTCAAAACTTCTCTTAAGTTTTTGGGTTATATAGTAGGATCTAACAGCTTGCGTACTGATCCCGAGAAGGTGTCAGCAATGGTAAATTATCCTCGTCCAAAGACTGCCACAGAGGTCAAGAGATTTATTGGCCTATGTTCCTGGTACAGGCGTTTCATAAAGGATTTTTCTACTTTAGTATCCCCAATTAATGATTTGTTAAAGGGACGTAGGAAATCCCAGCCTATTACTTGGACAGATGCTGCCGAAACTTCTTTTATAAAGATCAAAAAGTTATTGATTTCAGCTCCAATCTTGACCCAACCAGATTTTTCACAACCTTTTGTTATTCAGTCTGATGCTAGTAATACTGGTTTAGGAGGATGTCTTACTCAAGAAATTGATGGCGAAGAACATGTCATAGCTTATGCTAGTAGATCACTTTCCAGGGCAGAGAGAAATTATTCAGTTGTAGAAAGAGAATGTCTTGCTGTAATATTTTGTATAGAGAAATTTAGAATGTGGATTGAGGGAGCACCTAAATTTAAAGTCATTACTGACTGTTATTCTCTACTTTGGCTTAACAACCTCAAGAATCCCACAGGAAAGTTAGCCCGTTGGTCAGTTAGACTCAGACAACATAATTTTGATCTTGTCCATAGGAAAGGTGTGGATAATGTTATACCAGATGCCCTTTCTCGTATCCATTCTAATATGGAAGATAATGAAGTTAATAGTTTGCCATGTATTTCTGTTTTGAACCCTTTTAGTGTTGATACTGATCGTATTGATCCCTGGTATAATAACCTTCGAGAGAAAATTCTTCAGACACCTGAAAACTATCCACAGTGGAAGGTTGAAGATGATTTTATCTTTAAATTTGTACCAGATACTATGCCAATGAATTCTAATCTTTCAGAATGGAAAATGGTAGTTCCATCACCTCAAGTGAATGAAGTCATTGAGCATTGTCACTCTCCACCAACTTCAGGACATTTTGGCTTTTACAAAACCCTAAATCGGATTCAGGAATTTTATTTTTGGCCTCAAATGCGGCGTCATGTTTTAAAATTTGTAAAATCCTGTTTAGTTTGTGGATCACAAAAGGCTCCAAATACTGCTCGCATGGGTCTAATGGGTAGACAGAAAGAGGTTAATCTTCCTTTCGAATGCATAGCTATTGATCTTATGGGTCCCTTTCCTAGATCAAAGAAAGGACATAAATGGCTACTAGTAGTAGAAGATTGGTTTTCTAAATACACTCTTTTATATCCATTGCGAACCTCTAAATCTCATCAAATAGAAAACATTTTAGAAAATCAAATTTTATTAGTTTTTGGATGTCCACAAATTATTATATGTGACAATGGTTCTCAGTTTATTTCAAAAACTTTTAAAAGTCTCTGTAAGAAGTATGAAATTAAAATTTGGTATAATGCTCTTTATTCAGCTCAGTGTAATTTTGTTGAAAGGAATAATAGAACAGTAGGTACTGCCATTAGGAGTTATGTTACTGAACATAATCAGTGGGACATAGAGTTACCAAAAATTCAACAAGCTATTAACACTTCTAAGCATGAAGTTACTCAGTTTACACCAGCTTTTCTTGTTTTTGGTAGACACCCACCATTATCAGGCAAATTTTATTCAGATCATAACGAACAACGTAAAGATTTTGTAATAACTCCTGGTGACAGGGATACTTATGCTTCGAACCTTCAGAATCTCAGAGATATTTTTATTGATGTTAGGAAGAGAATTTATTTAGCTCATGAGCGTAACTCTAAAGCATACAATCTTAGAAAGAGGGATTTTTCTTTTAATGTTGGAGATTATGTGTGGCATAGAAACAAAATATTGTCAAGTGCAGCTGATCAGTTTAGTGCAAAGTTAGCTCCAAAATATATTCTTTGTGTAGTACATAAAAAGATTTCAAAGTTAGTTTATGAATTAAAAAATATAGATGGTTCAAAAGCCGGAAAATGGCATATTAAAGATCTTAAAGTTTATACCGGGGTAGACATAGATTCATCTAGTTCTGTTTCTGACAATTCTGATTAAGTATTTATTTTATTGAGATTAAGGACCTAAATTGTTCATTAGATTTGTAGAGCTTTTCCTTATGTCTCAATAATTTTGTTTTTGAATCTCTTAGTATTTTTTTGACAAATTTATTTAGAGCTGTGAAAGCATATTTTGGATTTGTCCATTTTTGAGTTTGTCGAGTATTGAAGTATATATGGTTGCTAATGGCCTACGCACCATATAATGTTTTGAGTTTTTTTAGAGAATTTGGCACAATGCATTTTCAACATTAGAGTTTGAGAAACATTGTATGTAAGTGTCTGATCAACACTTCCATATTTTCATGATATTGACTTATATTGTTTTGATAAAGGTATACCGGTATACAATATTATAGAGTTGTATATATTACTGTAAGATAATGTCAGTAACTGATTTATTCATTTTTCTTGTTTTGCTTTTGGGTTGTATTTTGATAAATGCCCAAGTGAAATTTGGGAAGGTGCTAAGTTGCATAGATTGCGAGCTCCTTTCTTATATCGATACAGTACCTCTGTATATTATTTTCAGTTACATTTTGCCTAAACTATCCTAATATAGGAAAGTTATTTTGTATTATTGAGTCGTAGCTCGAATTTTAGTGTCATTTGTTTAGAGGGCAATGGCATAAGATTTGGTTTAGGATAGTATAATAAGTTTGTTTTAGGATTGCCTGTCCCAAACAAATTTGTGTTTATGTTTTATATAAAACATATTGGAGTTCAGAATGACTCTTGGCTTGAATTACTTTTATTGGATTATGTAACTCGAGAGTCGAAACCTATGTTTGTTGATAACCTGACTATTAAGTGTCTAGGATATCCTCATTTGTCCCTATGAGACAATTGTGTCAGTCTGACATTAATTACATTTGAATGTAAACTGTGATTTTTGGCCTCTGAGTTGTTTGGTATCGATTTATACTTATAGTGACATTTACCTATTATGACTTTTACTGATTGTGTCCTTACTGATTTTGACTCCTTTTACTAAGGCGAGTGATACACGAAGCTATCAAACCAAAAATTATCTCAGAAGACCTTTTATCCAAAAATTACTGATATTTAGTATAATTTATGATCATTTGATTTTAATAGGATCATAAGAGTTATTTTTTATTTTTAGTGCACAGACTTTAAGCTCTGTTTAAATAGCCTATCAAGATAGTCTATTTTTTTTTCGGAGGGGGGTAGTATAACATTTTCAAATTTATGTATAATTATTTAGTTTATAGTAACAGTGAGGCAATTACTAAATTTGGCTAGTTATATAGTTACTGATTTTTACACGGTGTTCTAACACCATCCTGTCGTATAACTCTACGAGTTGGATTTTTCCAAATTTACATATCATACACTTTATAAAAGAAAGTTAATAAAATCTTTATTAATAGGGTGTTACTATTGAAAGTGACATAGTTTGAATCTATAATCAGTTTTAGTTCATAAGATACCGGCCTTCTTTATTAATGAAAATAACAGTTTTTTCATTTACAATAAAATATTCTGTTTTTTTTGTTTCTTCTTTCAGTCCATTTTACTCACATGAATTATGATAAACATATTTACTCTCTTCTTTCTTGTAAATATCAATTTAAGACTTTGAGAACACTCGAACTATTAGAAAGTTTCAGTTGACATAACTTTTTGTTTTCATCTCTCCAAGCTGCCTTTCTTTATGTTTGCTTGGTATGGAATGTTAAACAGACATTTTGCTTATGGTTTTTCATTATTTTAAGCCCATTAGTAATCTGAAACAAAATTGAACATTATAACTTTGCAGTTAAATATAACCTTTAAAATATCAAGACTTTTATGTAAATTACATTTTACATACCTCAATATGTTTTATTCATAATTCATTGGATTACATTTTGTAAAGTATTTTCAACTTCTCTAAATTAAGACAAAAGAAATTTGTTTTTGCTTTGTTTATAAATATTCGGAATTTGCCTGCCTTTCTCTTCTGTCACTATGGTTTCATTAGTTTCTTATTTTTCGGCATCCAGCCAGCTTTGACAGTGTCTGATTTTTCATTTAAGTCATAATTTTGGTTCTGCTCAGGAGCAATTCGCCAGCTGTATTCGGGGACACCGAATGTTATCGGGTTCTTACTCCCTTCTACTAGTGGCGCCAGCAGTGAACTCCACTGTAAATATTATTTTATTTTATGGCATTAGGTTGGCATAAGTCTGAAGTGAGGAAGAATGATGGAGGGGAATGTCAAACTTCTTTGAATTTTCTGGAACTGATTTTCTCGTCCCTTTCTATTGGCTCTCCTTAGAGGTGCAACATGTGTCCGGCTTTATAAAAGTGCCTTAATGGACCAATTTTTTAAGTACTGAGAGTATGCCATAAATAATTATTTTAAAGTGCAGTGCTGTTGATAGTCTAAGGCCTATTTATGGACATCATCTGGCCATAAATTTTGGTCCCATTTTGTTTGGTTCCACATTTGATCAACCACGTGGTAAGTCGATTTTCAAATTAGTTTCCTACTGTGAGCTAATTCGCAATTATCTTTTATAAACAGAATGGCGTCCTGAATTTTGTTTTTGGCTGTCGATCCTCGAAAAGCCTTTCTAGATGTCTGGAAATTCCCTTTATTGGTGACCGTTGACGTCGAAGGAGCCCTCTAGATGACTAGAGGTAAGGCAATGTCTTTGAATAGTTGTGTTGTAAATAACTTGTTTTTGCACATTCCATGTCGATTTTATTTTAAGACAAACAATTGTTTGTAGGGTTTCAGGTTAAGAATTCAAGTTTATGGTGTAATTTTTGGGGTACATAAACCAAGAGTTCTGCAATGGTTTTGGAGTTCCTTCCTGTAAGAGTACAAGGAATTAATTCTTAATTTTTATATTTATGAATTTTATATAAGGTAGCAGAAAGGAAGTAAGTAACCTATTTTTTGTAAAACAGCCTTGGCGAAACACTATATTTTTATAACTTTTTTCCTTGCGGCAGTGTAAGAGAAAATTCATGAATTTTTGATTCCCTGTGCGCTATTTAATTTAATTTTCATATGTTCATATTTGCGACATGACATTTCGCCAGATGTTCATAGGTTGATGATATAATGGTAATAACGTTCTATCACATTTCATAAATTTGATATATTTTATATATTTTACATTTTCTTGATTTATTTTTTTTATATCTTCATGTTAATTGAATTTTTGAATGTAAGCTTCACATGTCAAACATTATTTTATAAAACAACTTTTTTTAAAAAAAAAACAAAAGATCAAGGTGATCATTAAAATTTGACAGTCTGCACTTTATATAGTGTTTTATTGAAAAGCCCTCCAAATCTTTATTTTGTCTGCATTTAAATATCAATATAGATTTCTTCCTAATTGAGTCACAGTCAATTAGGTGGCGCCCATTTTAATTTCGAAAGGTGTACCCGAGAACCTGCAACCTACAGCTCTCCGAAAAGATGACTGGCTGCCGTTCGCACGTATTGGTAAGTTCATAGAGACTTTACGCCATAACGCTTTGTCTTAGATATGAATCGGTCATTTGAGAAACCCCGTAAGTCTATATTTTAGCCAAAATGACGTTTAAGCATTTTTGGAATTTTAGATTGTAGACGCATCGATCCACAAAGAAACCCCGCTTGTTGTCATAGCACTAACGGTCCAAATAAATATGAGCGTACGCGATTCCTTTGAGAAACCCCATAAGTCCAGGAGTTACGGTGTTTCTCAAATGAAAGCGCGCGCGATGTCCCCACCAGGTACGCTGTTGCTTATGTCTGTCGAAACCGTCAAACGTCAGTCAGTATTGAGTAAAATAATCGTAAACAAGGCGGCTTGCTTTTATTATTATTTAGGAATAATTTATACTGGTTTTAATCACTTAATGCTAAAATAATTTAGTGAATAAGATGTCTAGTGATAGTGGTACCGACGAAAGTGTTGAAAGGAGTCCAAGAAAAAGAAGAAAGGGTGTGAAAACAGTAGAGTACCAGTGCGAGAAAATAAAGAAATCCAGAGTGAAAAATGAGGAATACAAAAATTGGAGGGGCAATGTTGTTCAACCAACTCCCCATTTATATCCGTGCAAGTAAGTTTTAATATGCGTTATTAGTTTTATGTTCTATAGAAATAATTAATGTTTTTTTTCTAGCTGCAAAAAACAATGTATACCAAACTTGCTTACAATACAAGATGCTGAAATCGCTTATAATGGAATAACTTCATTGCAAACCAAGGACGAGCAAGATATTTTACTGCAAAACAACATAGATTTGACTGATATACAAAGGCGACGTTGCAGAAGAAACGAAGAAGCACCTCAGAGGAACACTTCATTTAGGTACCTATTTAGATAATACTAGAAGAAAATATAGGTAAGCTGACAAACGTTTTTTCTTTTTTAGATATTTTGTGAAAGTTTCAGGAAAGTCCCGAATTAATGTTTGTAAGAAAGCATTCCTTAGTGCCTATGGTGTTACCGATGATAGAACTCGAAGAATATGTAAACTTTCAGCCGCTGGCAGTACTCCCAAAGATAAGAGAGGTAAACACACTCCCGGAAATGTAATGCCTGGACAAATTGTCCGAAAAATCGTGGATCATATTTCCTCATTTCCTACAAAAATTGCGCATTACACCACTCATGAAGTGCATTACCTTAACCCTCGTTTAAATGTTAAAATCATGTGGAATCTTTTTCTAGAAAAATACCCTGATTTAAAAAATATAGTCAAATACAAGTTTTACATGAAAATATTCAAGGAAAACTTTGATCTAAAGTTTCAGCAACCACAAGTCGACACATGTTGTACTTGTGAGGAGCTGTCAGTTAAAATCAAAAATCCCACTTTAAACGAAAATGCTAAGCGGGTAGCAATAGCTGAAAAGATGGTGCATAATCGCCGAGCAAAGAAATTTTATTCCAAACTTAAAGAGATTCAGAAAAAATGTTCAGAAGATCAAACTGTTCTGGGTATTTGCATGGACTTTATGCAAAATTTGCAACTTCCTGTCATTCCAGTACAGGAATCATTTTATTTACGACAGCTAACAGTCGATGTTTTTAATATTCATGAGCTGCGAAATAATACTTCTAGATTTTGCATATATCATGAAGGAGAGGCAAAAAAAGGTCCCGATGAAGTATGTTTCATGTTGCTGGATTATATTAATACAGAAATTGACTCATCTGTTAAAGAATTGCATGTATTCTCAGACGGAGCCTGGGGCCAGAACAAAAACCATGCTGTTGTTCGTATGATGATGGCTTTGCAATCGACTGGTAGGTTTGAACGAATTTTCCAATATTTTTCCGTGAGGGGTCACTCTTTCCTACCATGTGACAGAGACTTCAGTGTCGTAAAACGGAAAATTAAACGAAGAGATAGAATTTACACAATGAAGGAATATATTGCTTTGGTTGCAAATTCCTGTTCAACCCGTGGAAAATTCACTGTTAAACATCTACACACTCATAAGGTCCTAAGTTTTCAAAAATGGTGGCCAAAGTTTTTCAAGAAGAATGTACTATCTGACGAGTCTTATCAAAGAAAATTACCCAAAGAGCTAAAGCAGCCGTTCACTATCTCTAAATTCAATCAGTTTGACTATTGTGAAGACGGAGTGGTTGTAGCTCGAGACTTCATTGATTCATTCAAGGATTGTATTGCCCCAAGAGACACTGTATGTTGGTCGTGTTCCTGTCAATGTGAACAAACTGAATGACGTTAAGAACCTGATGCAGTACATACCTCAAGACGAAGAAGCCGAATTGGCTCGCTGGCCTACTTTGTAGATTACCTTATAATAAATAAATGATATATTCAACAAAAATTTCAATATTATTTTATTTATTTTAACCTCGATATTCTGAAAATTCTCGTTCATTTGAGAAATCCCGTATGTGTCCAAATTTCAAAAATTTTTTTGGAGTAAATTTTTGTTTTTTTTGGTATGCAATATGTTGCAACGAATTTTTAATTACAAATTCTTCAATAAACTACTTTTTAAAAAAAAATCTATTTATTATAACTTTTTGCAGAAAGTTATTTCCAGTTTTCCAAAAATTGTATTTTTTGGACTTACGGGGTTTCGCGAATGACCGATTCATATTTGTTTTTAATTTTTTCTAGTTTATTTAAATGAGTTTGAGCTGATGATCCATAAAAAATGTTAGAGTAGGCATATGTTAGGATCCGCTTGATCCGCTCTGATTGATTATATTCAATCCATTTTCTGTTGTTTTTATAAGCTGTTGTATTTGGTCTTTCTAGTCCAATTTTTTATCAAGAAGAAGTCCCTAGATATTTAACTGCTGTATTTTGACGGATAGATAACCCTCCTCTTCTTGGGTGAAAGGTTTAGTCTATTATCTTTTAGCCACCTTATCGTTTGACCAAAAGGCTCTTGCAGATTTTGCTGGCATATTTCGGAAGATTTCTAGTCTTGTAAATACACATATCATCAGCAAATTGAAGAAAATTTACATTACTGTTTTTAAAAATTTGTTCAATGATTATGTACAGAAGTGGGCTTTGTATACTACCTTGAGGAAGTCCAATTTAGGCTTCTCTTGCCTTAGATAATCCTTCATTTGTCGTATTAATATTTGCCGGCTCTTAGAGATGTCGCACACATTTTTTACTATTTTCAAAGGGATTTCAATTTTATGCATTTTTTTCACAAAAACATTACCGTACGCCCCTTGAATATCCAAAAAGATAGCCGAAATGGACTGATTCTTCGTATATCCTAATTGAATGTCTGTTACCAAAAATAATAACTTCTTGAGTTGACGTTCGTCTTCTAAATCTATACATACATATATAGTCTTAATAAAATTTCCAATCTATTTTTAACAATTCTCTCAATTTTTTTAAGAACACAAAATGCTAAGGCAATAGGTCTGTAGAATGTCGAAAGATTTGCTGGTTTGCCTGGTTTATTGAGTGGCACAACAATATATTCTCTCCATTTCTTTGGGATAGGCTGATTACCTTCAAGTATGTCATTAAATATTTGGAGCAACAGTCTTGGCGACGTCTTGGACGTTATATAACATGGAGAAATGAAGTTACTCCATGCCAGGTGCAGAGTTATTGTTTTGTTTTAAATCCTTCGTAAGCTCGTTTAAGCTCAAAGGTTCTTCGAAAAAATAATTTATATTGATATCTTGGTTCACAAAGCTTATTGTTTGCATACGGTGAAGCTAATTTGTCGTGGAATTCTTCAATCCATGGGTTATCTGACAAAATTGGAAGTCTATTTTTTTTCTTCCTATTCTTAAAACTATTTACTTTATTCCAAATGGTTTTATTAGATGTGATTTGGTTTAACGATAAACATAAGGTTTTCTTTCTTAACTTCTTTAATTGTTTTTTTTTTGCCAAAGCATCTGCTTTTTTATACTGAATTAAGTTGGCTTAGTTATTAGGAATCAATTTGTACAATATAAAGCATTTTTTTTCTCTCGTTTACTACATTATTACGCTTCTGGTTCCACCACGAGTTACCACTACTTTTTTTTATCATTTCGTGAAATATTTGGTATTGTTTTTTTCTGAAACGTTATTTAATATTTTATTAAATTCGTCGTAATTAATATTTTTTGCCCTGAGAAATTTAAAATTGCTTCAACAAAAAAGAATTGGCTTTTTTAAGTTCCGCTTTTTGTGACTATTAGTAGGACAAGTCTGGGTGTTCGTTGACATGATAATAATAGGCAAATGATCCGAACCGTATAAATTTTCTAAATTATTCTATTCCAATATCTACTGCAGGCATGGGGCCGTCAATGATAGATCTATTGCAGAGTTATGACCTCCCGATGAACTAATCCGCGTAAATGAGCCATTGATGAGAAATATTAAATTATTGTCATTAATTGCCTCTAGTAAAGAGTTACCTGCAGCATCATTTCCGTCACAGCCCGACGCTACATGATGTGCGTTGAAATCTCCACATATTATAAAAGGACTAGCAAAGGTTAAAAAAAATCTATTCCAGTTTAAAGTTGATATTTTTGATTGTGGTTTTATATACAGTGAAATAAGAGACAAAAATGAGCAATTACTTAATGCAACTTTAACAGCTAGATACATACTAGATATATTATTGAAGTACGGACTTGAAATCTCAGAAAATTGGATATTACTTCTTTGCAAAATTGCAACTCTACCGTTGCCATCATTGCGATCCCTTCTAACCACATTGTAGCCAAAAAAAGATATATACTGACTAGGTTTAAACCATGTTTCACATATTAAAGCTATACTAATATCGGTTTCAATCAAATCTAGTTTATCTATAATTAGCAAGAAGAGACTCGGCATATATTATACAGAGTTTCCATTTGAAATAAGAAAGTTGATTGTAATAGTGAAAAAATCACCCTTTGAGATTTTTTTCAGAACTTTATGTTTCAGGATCCTTGGATGCCGAAAAACATTTTTCTCAATTATTCGGTCTGTCTGTTCGCTTGACTTCAAATTTTGGTCAAAAATTAAGGGTCATATAGGATGACCTGCCAGCGATTTAGTAAAAATCCAATATGGCAAAACAAAATGCCGGCCTAGTGAAGTGTTAAAAAAATTGTTATTTAAAAACTACTTATCCAATTTAAGATGACGGAACAAAATGGCGGCCAAATGAAATGTTGAAAAAAATTGCAGGTTTTACATATCTTTACTTTTCAGTATCCCCAAATGCCAAAAAGTATGTTTTCTCAACTCTATTGGTCTGCCTGTCTGTCAGTTCGCGGTGTAGCTAAAAACTACTTACCTGATTGACTTCAAATTTTGTAAAAACTTAAGTGTTGTGTGGAGATGACTGAACAAAATGTTAAAAAAATATTGTTAAAAATGGAAATTGTCGAATTTATCCCAAATTTTGCACAAGAATCAAGTGTTACATAGGAATCATCCTGTAATATTTTGGTACAAATCAAAGACAGTAAAACAAAATGGCTCCCTAATAAATTATTTAAAAAATCAGCCTAAAAAATTGCTTTGTAAAATTTTTTTAATTTTAGGCAAGCGTTAAGTGTGATATAGAGATAAACGGGTAAAACTGTGTGTGTAAAAATGACGGCCAAATAAAAGGTCTAAAAAACTACGTAAAAAAATCTTTTTATTGAATTGACTTCAAATCGTGCAGCAAAATTAAAGGTAACTGTATAAAATCACGGTCTTAAAAAAAATTATGTAAAAACTACTTATTCAACTTATCACTGCCCTCATTAGAGGAAGTACCTATTTTTAAATATGCTTAGATTATTTGTTGCATTTAGATTGACAAATAAAAATCTTTTTTGGCTTTTTCGCAACTAATTAAAAATATTTAACTTTAAATTAATTGAAGCAAATATTTAATAAAATTACATACCTAAACATGTAGACTAGTCTGTCTACGGAATGTTTCGATACGTAATATAAACAATATCATTTAGGCAAGCATAAGAAATAATGTCATTTACCTTAAGTTTTTATAGACACATAGTAGTTGTACAAATACTTTCATCCGGCTCTTGTAAAGAATTTTACCACTTTTAGGCACTTTTCAAGGCGAACGACAGCGAAGTGCATCACTGGCGGAAGTATATATTCGGGATCGGCACAGGGTTCCAAATGCGTTACTATCGTGAAACAAACGTGAAAAATTTAATCTCCATACAATAATGTAGGTTTGGCAACAATGCAAGATAGCCTTTCTTCAAATTGTCATATTAAGGAATATGGCGCATTGGAATACAGTGAAAATATCGAATTTCTTTTTGGTTTTTTTAATAGAAAAAGTGGTTCAACCATTTCTTTTATTTTCTTAAAACAGTTAAATGAAGGTAAACTTTCTATTTTATATTCAAAAATTATCAAATTCCGTGGGTTTAATTGTTTACAAGACCCCTTTCATCCTATCGGGACTCATTAGTGCGCCGATCGTAAGAGTGAAACATTAAATAATAGAAAATAATTGATTTAAAAATTTTAAAAATTTGTCAGTTTGTTTAACATGTAACTTAGATATGAAAAAAATGATTGTTTGTAGCCATCAATAATGTTATTTTTAAATGTGTTCAGATTATTTGTTGCGTAAACAGACTAGTCTACATTTTAAGGTAGAGTTCATATCGTCAAGGATCTCGGAATTTTACTCGATGAGAGACTGAATTTTCGTGAGCATATTTCTAGGATTGGCCTTAAGGGTATGATGATGCTAGGTTTTATGTTGAGAAATTGTTCTGAGCTTCCTCTTAATGTTATCCGAATACTTTTCTGTGCTTTAGTTAGGTCTAATCTTGAATATGCTTCTGTTGTGTGGTCTCCCTTTTACCAAGTCCATGCAGATGCAATCGAGAGGGTCCAGAACAAGTTTTTACGCTTTGCTGCGTTCAAGCTTAACATTAATGTGGAGGATTATCACCGCTCCGATATGCTCCAAATATTGAAACTGAATACCCTTAGTGATAGGCGCTTGCTCCATGACCTGTGCTTTGTCTTCAAGATTATTAATGGTCAGACCAACTGCCCAGAGCTCTTATCATTAATAAAACTAAACGTCCCCTCTCGAACATTACGCCGGTATAACTTATTCTATGTAAAACACCATGCCACCAATTACGGTATGCATGCGCCTATTGACAGAACTCTTCGGCTTCTTAACGAACATCAAGATGAGCTTGATGTCTTCAATTGCACGCTGCCTGGTTTCAAGAGCGCCATTAAAAAATTGTTGCTTAATAGAAGGTAGATTTATTGTATATTTTTGAGATATGCTCATTGTTTGTACATTGTTCATTTAGTGTTTATTATTGAATTTGATATTGTAAAATGGTTTATCCGTTTATTTTGTAAAATAAAATAAATAAATAAATAAATATTTGCTTCAATTAATTTAAAGTTAAATATTTTTATTTATTTGCGAAAAAGCCAAAAAAGACTTTTATTTGTCAATTTAAACGCAACAAATAATCTGAACACATTTAAAAATAACATTATAGATGGCTGCAAACTATAATTTTTTTTCATATCTAGGTTACATATCAAATAAACTGACAAATTTTTAAAATTTTGAAATCAAATCTTTTCTATTATTTAATGTTTCTCTCTTACGATCGGCGCACTGATGAGTCCCGATAGGATGAAAGTATTTGTACAACTATTACGTGTCTATAAAAACTTAAGGTAAATGACATAATTTCTTATGCTTGCATAAATAATATTGTTAATATTATGTATCGAAACATTCCGTAGACAGACTAGTCTACATCTAATTTTATTAAATATTTGCTTCAATTAATTTAAAGTTAAATCTTTTTATTTAGTTGCGAAAAAGCTAAAAAAGATTTTTATTTGTCGAAGTACTTATTGTCATCCTGAAAGACCCTCACCGATATTTTTTCAGATCTTTACGTTTTAGGGTCTCTAGATGCCGAAAATATGTTTTCTCAATTTTGGAGGTCTTTCTGTCGGTCTGTCAGTTTATCTGTTCGCGGCATAGTTAAAAAACTGCTGGACCTCAAATTTTTGGGCCAAAATTAAGGGTCATATGTGGATGACCTGGTAACATTTTGGTAAAAATCCAATACGGCAAAAGAAAATAACTGCCTGGTATATTACTAAAAAGCTACTTATCTAGTTTATATCAAATTTTGCATTTGGTAATATATTGGTAAAAATCCAATATGCCGGAACAAGATGGCGTGTGAAACGTTAAAAAAATTATTACTAAAAAAACTAATTAACTAATTTACCGCAATTGTACAAAAATCAAGTATTCCATAGGAATGAACTGGTAATATTTTGGCATGAACATAAGATAGCAAAACAAAATGGCGGCATGATAAATTACTTTAAAAAATCAAACTGGAAAAACTAATTATTACATTAATTTAAAAGTTTGTGCAAGCATTAAGTGTGATATAGAGACAAGCTAGTAAAGTTGTGGTACGAATTAAAGATAGCGGAACAAATGAGCGGCCAAATAATTTGTTTCAAAAATCAACCTTAAAAAATCTTATTTAATTGATTTTAAGTCTCGCAATAATAAATAAATGTGATATAGAGATAAACCCAGAAATAAATTATTACGAATTCAACATGACGGAACAAAATGGCGGAGTGTGTCTATGTAAAAACTACTTCTGAATTTATTTTAAATTGTTCTTAAAAATCAAGTGTGGCAACTGGTAAAATATTGGTAGTAGGAATCCATTATGATGACGCCCAATAAAATTGTTTAAAACGGATAGTATATATGTGTTACTAAATTATTATGTACTGTACTAAATTGGGTCACACTTTCGTATTAAAAGAAAAGATTTATAACGAGGTAAGTTCCGGGTAAAAGAAATTAGCGATTTTTTTGTATCCCTTGCAACGAATGCGGTAGACGCTGCCTGAATATACGGAAAAGCCCAGTATTAAATTTAAAAATGTATCATTCTCAAAGCACCTAAAATGTAATGCTTATAATTAGATAAATCGTAAACAGACAAAACTTCTTTACACTGTACAATCTACGACTCTCATATGCACACTAATAGAAAACAAGCTTTTCCCCTTGAGTATAATTTCCCAACATTTTACTACACAACTACTCGCTTGACAAATTAATTTATTTTGAACCTCATATTGCAAACGAAAATGATACCGCTGATTTTAAATCCCGACAGTAAAAGTGGTAAAAAGCAACAAAATCTGTTTGGCCCTGGAAACAAACATAGCGTCATGTTTTGGTCGATTCTCGACAAAATGGTGAAGGAGTAATCCTTACCGTTACTGGTTTCGTTTTATATAACTTTTTACGACCAAGAACCGCACAGAAATTGAAATTTCTGTTTCTCTTTTATTTTTGCACAGATGTGTCGTCTTGTGCTCCAAAGTAGGTCGCATCTAAAGCGATTTAGTTGCACCATAGTACCTACAGATGGCGCCACTGGTTGCCTATTTCCCTCGTCGACTTTCAAAGTCGAATGACATGACACCTTGTTTGTTTCAGGGTTTGGGTATTTCGGTTTTAATACCGATACCCCCCAAGGAAACTGCCTGATGAGCCTTGCCGGGGCATATACCACGGTAGCAGATTGGCACCTTGGCCCTGGAAACAAACATAGCGTCATGTTTTGGTCGATTCTCGACAAAATGGTGAAGGAGTAATCCTTACCGTTACTGGTTTCGTTTTATATAACTTTTTACGACCAAGAACCGCACAGAAATTGAAATTTCTGTTTCTCTTTAAATATATATATATATATATATATATATATATATATATATATATATATGTGTGTGTGTGTGTGTTTGATTGTTTGTTCGATTTCTTAAATAAATCATGTAGATACGTTAACAATAAAGTAGTTCTCACAAAATTTTGCGACCATAAACCATTAAATTTTTAAAGTTGCTTAAATTATTTATAGGCAGTTAACCTCTAAAATGAAAAGATACAACTATATATATCGTATTTTTTAGAATCCTTATTAAAAATTTTCATGTAGTCAATTTCAACCTACTTAAAATACTAAAATATTTCCATAAATAGTCACGCCAAGTTATTTCATCTAACCTAATTATTTAGAGTGGACTTTAAATAATCTCAGCGTTTTGAGTAAAAGTTACACGGAATTATATTAGGATTTTAATTTATTTATAATTTGAGAAGTCTACAGGTTAAACTATAAGAGGTACAAAAACTTTAATATCTTTTAAGATATCAATTTTTACTTCCCTTATAAACGGGAAGATAAAATTTTAATACGAATCCAATATGGCGGCATAGTAAAGTATTTAAAAATTCAGCCTAAATAACTACTTAAGGGACTAATTGCAAATTCTGTGCTATAAATAATTGTGGTAGAGTAAAACTGTGGTACTAATTCAAGATGGCGGAACAAAATACCGGCTAAATAAAATATTTGTATTCGTGAAAAAATGGCTCTCTCTCAGTTTTACATGCCTTCACGTTTTAAAGTCTCTAAAAACTATTTAAGCGAATGACTTCAAATTTTGGTTAAAAATTAAAGGTCATATGGGTATTAACTGGTAACATTTTGGTAAAAATCCAATACGGCAAAACAAAATGGCGGCCTAGTGAAATGCTAAAATATTATTAATAAAAAATTAGTTATCCATTTGAATTTAAATTTTGCACAAATATCAAGTAGTAGGTATGTAGGAATCGACTGATAAAACGTTGGTACGAATTCAAGACGTGTACGAATTCAAGACAAGTAAGTGTCCGCAAGGCCTTAGTTCTCGAGATACAGGGTGTTAAAGTTTTTATTTAATTTTCCTATTTTTAAATAAAATCTATGATAATGTAAATAATGGATTGAAAATTGATATACGGGGGTTTTTTGGTATGACAAATTCGAATCTAATATTAGTATTGCTCTTACTTGTAGGGGGCGCCACCTACATGTCTTTCTACTTCTTCAAATTTTGTCACTGTCAATTTCTGTTCAACTTTTATTATCTGACAATAATCATTTAAGAAACTTTAGATCTAAGTACGTCATTATGCCTGTAATATTCTCGCATCGTGAATATGCAGATAGGATATTCGTCTATGGCTTCTGCAATGGGGTCGCAATTCAAGCAGTCGCGGAGTACCAGCGTCGTTTTCCAGATAGAAGGGTGCCAGATAGAAGAGTTTCTCAACAAGTTTTCACTACTGCTGGAGAATCTGGGATGTTTCCAAGTGCGAAAATTGTATCTGAAAGGGAATCGGGACCCAACGTGGAAATAGAAGAGGCTATACTCAATGCCGTCGAAAATGATCCAAGCATAAGCACTAGGCGGATTGCAGATACTTATCAAATTACACAATCGTCTGCTTGGAGAAATCTTCACATTAATTGTTTATACCCATTTCATTTACAACGGGTTCATCATTTGCAGGAGGGTGATTTTGAGTTGAGAATGGAATTCTGTAACTGGATTAATGAAGATCGAAGGTTGTATAGGTATGTTTTGTTCACTGATGAAGCACAGTTCACGCGTGATGGTATAAATAATCTTCACAATGAACACCGGTGGTCCTATGAAAATCCTCACGCTACAGTAGAACATAATTTCCAACATAAATTTAGCATTAATGTGTGGTGTGGAATGTTAAATGGTCATTTAATTGGTCCATTTATAATCGACGGTAGTCTTACAGGAGACAAATATTTAAACTATCTTGAAAATCACTTGCGAAATCTATTAGAAGATGTTCCTCTTAATGTAAGACAAAACATTTATTTGCAGCATTTGATGGAGCCCCTGCACACTACAGTTTACTTGTAAGAGATTTTTTAAACCAAAACTTTCCAAACCGATATATTGGTCGGGGAGATCCGTTTAATTGGCCACCTAGATCGCCAGACCTTAATCCTTTGGATTATTGTCTTTGGGGATGGTTCAAATCACTGGTATATTCCACTAAAGTAAATACAAGAGAAGCATTATTGGATCGGATAACAAACGCAGCACAAACACTAAGAAATGCGCCCGAATGTATCCACAGAGCAATCCGAGCTATACACCATGTGTGATGACCTGTGCTTAGAAGCAAATGGTGGAATTTTTGAAAATTAAAAAACGTAACCTAGATTTTATTAAAAACAACTTAATAATAACAATTTTAATAAAAATTAAATACCTTTTGTTTAGTTTATGTCTGAGGCACTGAATACACACCTCAAAAAAATGTGTTAGTCCTTCATTTCAAAGCTTTTGTGCCAAGATGCGTTTAAATTTGGACAAAATAAGAAACTTTTAAAATTTTGCGATAAAAAATTACATGCGCCGAAATTGTTTTAAATCCAAATATCTCGAAAACGGTTGCTCGTATCTACTTTTAATAGGTATACCTTTTTGACCTAGAAATGGCAAGGGAATAATTTGTTTTACTCATAAACGTAATACAAGACTGTACCAAAAAGTTGTGATTGTTCGAAGGAGTAGAAAGACATGTAGGTGGCGCCCCCTACAAGTAAGAGCAATACTAATAATAGATTCGAATTTGCCAAACCAAAAAACCCCCGTATATCAATTTTCACTCCATTATTTACATTATCATAGATTTTATTTAAAAAATAGGAAAATTTAATAAAAACTTTAACACCCTGTATCTCGAGAACTAAGGCCTTGCGGACACTTATTTATATAGACTTTTATGTTACTTTTTTGGTCCTAAATATGTACCTGAAGTATTACATTTCCTCATGAATCACCCTGTATATATATACAGGGTGGTGCAACCAAGATGGGGTGGACGATTGTGGGCAAACGGAGAGGAATTTGAAAAAAAAATTGGGATATGATTGATAGTCAAGAACGCTGTGTTTTAAAATTATACCCATTATACAGGGTGGTCTGAAAAGTTCGTGGTGAACCAAACTTGTGTTTTTTTAAATGGGATACCCGGTATATTATTATTTTAGTTGATTCTCCTATTCGTTGCGATCATTTTGATATAAGGTTAGTTGGGTCTAAAATTTATACCAAGGGAATGGGGCGAGGTTAAAGTGGAAAAAAGGGTTATAATCCGGCCATTTTTTGAAAACAATTGAAGCAGGTATGGAAAAATCAAATATTCTATAAAATGTATTGTATCTAGGACTACAATAATCGCTTGTAAGTCGTTCAAAATTATTCACTGTTATACAGGGTGGTCAAGTTTTGCAAATTTACCTTGGATTGAATTTTTTTAAATAGAACACCCTGTATATTTTACTTTCATGTTAAAGAGAACATTACTAGCTTTCAGAAAATACCATATTTGATACCTTTCTGACCAACAGTTTTTCAGTAAATTAGCTGTGAAATCAAAATTTCTTCATTTTAACACGAATTACTCTGAATTCACGTTGTTAAAATTGACAATTTAATATTAGGAGGCCATGGTATTATCATAAATTGAACAAAAGATTGACAGTCCTGTCAAAACAGCAAAGTGTCAGAATATTGTCATCAGTAAATAAATAAATATTGTTCTTTGATGATGCGATGCCGAAATAAAAACAAGATAGAAGCTTTTGCAAGTTTATCATAGAGATTTCAAGAAACAGGAAATGTTGCTTTCAAAAAAACGTAAAGTAATTAATAAACCAGTTACCAATGAAGATAATGCTTTGACAGTATTAATAACAGATCTTTTTCTACAAAAAAAAATAAATTTAATATAAATCAACAAAAACAATGTAATTAAAACTTATAAAAGATGTTCAACTAAACCACCGTTTTGCTGAAGGCACATTTCGAGTCTATCCATAAATGAAAGTTTCACTTTTCTCAAAGTCAGGTCTGAAATGTTGCGAAAACTGCTTATTATTCTCAACTTCATATCTTCCACTGTGGTTGGAACCTCTTTATAAACTTCTTCTTTAACATGTCCCCATAAAAAGAAATCTAGTGGCGTTAAATCGGGTGACCTCGCAGGCCACTTAACTGGTCCACCTCGCCCAATCCAATGCTCTCCTTTCCAATTATTGAGAAAATGTCTTACATGCCTATGGTAATGCGGGGGTGCTCCATCATGTTGGAACCATAAGGAATTTCTTAACATTAAAGGTAAGTCTTCGAGCAATACGGGCAACTCATTTCTCAAAAAATTTAAATAGACTTCTCCCGTTAAATGCTCTTCAAAGAAATATGGTCCTATAACATGAGAGCCAATTATACCTCCCCAAACATTAATTGACTAATTAATAATTGTTAACCAAGCCGTTGCTCTAAAAGTTGCTTCATCTGAAAACAGCACCCTATCTACAAAACCTGGATTATCCCAAATTGTATTTAAAAACCAAATTGAAAACTCTTGTCGTAATCGCGATCATACAGTTCTTGGTGTAATTCAATGTGGTAGGCATGATATTTATGTTGTATCAGAATTCGTTTAATACTAGTGCGTTCAATATCAGTAGCTCTCTCAATTTCCCTGGTACTTGTGTGTGGATTTTCTTGCACTGTTAATAACACTGGCAAAGCATTATCTTCATTGGTAACTGGTTTATTAATTACTTTACGTTTCTTAAAAGCAACATTGCCTGTTTCTTGCAACCTCTCTAATAAACTTGCAAAAGCTTCAGGTCTTGGTTTTTTTTCGGCATCGGGATATCGTACCGCATAAACCCTGCTTGCTAGTAAAGGGTTTTTTGACGCCCAACATAAAAGTCATGTTTATCAACTCTGGAGTACTCAAACTCATTGTTACTCAACAATTTCTCGGCTTATCGTCAAAAAACAATGGTAATTGATGCCAATTCTCTGACACTTTGCGGTTTTGACAAGAATGTCAATCTTTCTTTTCATTTATGATTATATCATGGCCTCCTTATATTATAGGTAGTCAATTTAAGCAACGTAAATAATACCGTTTTTGTTAGAATGAGTAAATTTTGGTTTCACGGTTAATTTACTAAAAAATTGTTGGTTAGAAAGATATCAAATAGGGTATTTTCTGAAAGCTGGCGATGTTATCTTTAATATGACAGTAAAATATATGGGGTGTTCCATTTAAAAAAATTCAATTCAAGGTAAATTTGCAAAACTTGACCACCCTGTATAACAGTGAATAATTTTGAACGACTTACAAGCGATTATTGTAGTCGTAGATACAATACATTTTATAGAATATTTAATTTTTCCATACCTGCTTCAATTGTTTTCAAAAAATGGCCGGAGTATAACCCTTTTTTCCATTTTAACCTCGTCCCATTCCCTTGGTATAAATTTTAGACCCAACAAACCTCATATCAAAATGATCGTAACGAATAGGAGAATCAACTAAAATAATAATATACCGGGTGTCCCGTTTAAAAAAACACAAGTTTGGTTCACCACAAACTTTTCAGACCACCCTGTATAATGAGTATAATTTTAAAACACAGCGTTCTTGACTATCAATCATATCCCAAAAATGTTTTTTCAAATTCCTCTCCGTTTGCCCACAATCGTCCACCCCATCTTGGTTGCACCACCCTGTATACTAGTAACATTGTGGTACTAATTCGAGATGACGGAACAAAATGGCAGTTAAATATAATACTTGTAATAGTGAAAAAATCATCTTCTCAAGTTTAACATATCTTCACGTTTTAGCGTCCCTAGATGGTAAAAAATATGTTGTATGAATTCCATCTATCCGTCTGTCGGTCTGTTAGTTCGCGGCATGGCTTAAGAATTACTTATCAGAGACTTCAAATTTTGACCAAAAATTAAGGGTCATATGGGGATGACCTGGTAATATTTTGATAAAAACTCAATATGTCGGAATAAGTTGGCGGCCTAGTGAAACATTAAAAAAATTATTTCTGAAAAAACTAATTATCGAATTTACCTAAAATTTTGCATAAAAATAAAGTGTTATATAGAAATGAACTGGGGCAAAGGAAGAGAAGAGAAGATTTTTCCGAAACCCTCTCTTACATTATATTTTTGAATTATTTTTTCTTATAAATAATTATTATCTTAAAATCAATTTATCGAATCTTAAATTTTATTTTTAAGTTGGCGAAAGGTCTGACATGTTTATATTATTTACTAAACGATGTTTTAAAATGTTTCTTTCGATAATGATTTTCAGAAATAAAAATCTATATTTATTTATTATGTATATTTTTGTATTTTTCAAATGATAGCCGCCAATCATTTTACGATAGTCCATCACAGTATCCAATCCTGGGAGCATAATTTCCAAAAGAAAAGTTTTATTTATTTCCAAAAAATATGTTACATTTTTTATTAGCATCATTAAACCTAAAAGATAAAATCCAACGGCAAAAAACGGAGTTCGTTTAGTAACAGAAAAAAAATTGGAGGAAAGGTTTCATAACGTGCTACCTCTTTCCACAGTAAGTTAAAAACTGAGGCGAAATATACTATTGTAATACAAGTTAGGGGGGAACTGCACGCAGTATTATGGATCATTTGCAAGCCTTCCCCCGCTGCAATATTATGTTAAAGCTGTAAGAGATATTTATTAGCTTTAATGTAATTTAATTAAGGAAATATGAATAGTTGGGCGCTAAATTCGAACTTTTTGACGCAAATAGCATCGCATGTAATTTTTTTCCACAAAATGGCTCTTTACCGACTTGCATTGATCCTTTGTCTATATAACTGCAAAATTTGAAATGGTAAATCGTATTCATGTCTTTGTATTTCTGCCGCGCGTGAACCCTTTTGAACCCATTTTTAACCGAAATGTAATTTAAATTGCTTATACATAACGCATTTTTTAAGGCAGGAAGTTTTTTCTAATACGTAGGTACCTTTTCATCTTACTTTAAACTTGACTAGACCTTGCCGCTGATTTTTCACTTTTTGCGTACAGTTCTTCCTTAAGTTTAAACTTTAATAGTATATAGAACGAAAGCTTTCACGGCTGTGGTCAATTAAGAAATCATGGTTCTTGGGATTAGACCATGTCAAAATGGAATCACTTTTCGACATTTCGCCTTCGATTGCGACGGTCTAATCCCAAGAACCATGATTTCTTTAATAATATAGTTCCTAAATGTACGACCTAAATCTTGTTTCAAAGGTGTTTGATAAAGTGAGAGAGTGAGTGAGAGAAAGTTAGTTCTCGCGGGCGGCAGGGTGGTCTGCAGTACTTATTTTGCTTATAATAAGGCTAAGTCTCTCCCTGTCCAGGGCCCCTTCCGTAAGATTATTAAAGCTAAATTAAATTGCTTTTAATATCTTTTATCTATAAGCATTCTCAAGAAGCCATCGTGACTAGACTGAATTAAAAAATAAATAAAATATCATAGGGAATATATGTATAAATATTAACAAGTACAAATTATTAAAAAAAAACAACTTTCTATGTTAATATATAGCTCAGACCGAGTGTATTAACATGGGAAAAGAAACCACAACACATATTAAAACAGACTACACTTTATGTAGGTACCAGGTAGCGATTTTACTAAATATAAACTGTTATAAACATCTAATCATATACAGTGCAGCAATCACTCTTTATAAACGAGTTTTGTGAAACAGCATGAGGTTTCTACCTCAGCGGTTAGAATCTCGGTTTTGGATTCGAAGCATGTATGTTCGAATTCATGTTCAGGCAAACTAGTTTTTTTAGTTTTTTTTAACAAAATTTATAATCAATAAAAATGCGGATTAGGTTAGGTTAGGATCGGTCAGGTTTGTGGGTGGTAGGTCGTCAACAAAATTTCGATAGCATCTCCTCCGGTTATGTTTGCACCCCTAAATTCTTTAGTATTTTTATTATAATTACGTTTGTTTGGTGGACAAAATTCGGAATGAATTATATGTTAGAAACTACAAAATGAAAGTAGGATCCGTGGAGCGTGTAAATTTTCCAGTATGATGTACACCTCACACTTAAATACTTTTCAGTGAATTTTAATACGTTTCAATAAATTTTGTAATTTCTTTAAATATACTTGAATAAGTATCCATATTTGTTACCTCGAAACGAGAAGCAGAACGCACTTTTTGTTTTTAGTTCAAAGACCTACCCTAAACTTGGAGAAATACTCTTTGGCATAGAGTTAGAAGTAATAGATAAGTAATTGATTATTATAATCGGTTTTTTTGTCATTGGGGACAATGATATAAAATAAAATATACATGTTCTGAAAATAAATGGTCATTAGTCAACATTTCAATCAAACTGAGAAAAAAATAGTTACGTAGATATATTGATGCCATAAAATTGTAAAATCATTGGCGCAGACACATGATATTTTGTAGGGCAACTATATTTTTATAAATAATTTTTAGAAAGCACATAATCCAATTTCTATCAAATCTATACATATTATAAAAGAGAAAAATCCTTAACTCACATTCTCATCGACCACTACATATGTGACGGCGTCAAAGATAAAACAAATATATGGCATATAATTTTTTGTGACGTAAGGCAAGGGAAGAGAAGAGGATATTTTTTTGAAACCCCGTCCTACAATATCTCTTTAAATTATTCCTTCCTCAAAAAGTTTTCCATAAATAATTATCTTAAAATCAATTTATCGAACGTTCTAAACTTTACTCTTAAGTTGGCGAAAAAGGCTGAATTTTTTTTATATTTTTACTAAATGAGGTTTTTAAACGCTTCTTTCGTTAATGACTTTCAGAAATAATAATCTAAAAATAGATTTTTTTTAAACTCGCGCCTTGGAGTTTGAAAATAATTAAAACTTATTTCAGGTTTTTACAATAGGCCTTCAAGTAAATGAGGTTTTAAGACTGTCGGTTGGTTGATCATTTTCACAAATAATTATTTAAAATAAAAATTAAATTCCACAAAATGTGCACTATTAAAGATAAAAAAAATCTAAAAATAGCTAAAATTTGTTTTTACTTCTTAACAATAGACCTGCAACTAAACGAGAAATTGTCTACAAATCTAGGTTTTTCGAAATTCTACCCTTACGGGATAAAAAGGAGAAATTTTTCTTACAATATCTTTTCTGATTCTAAGAGAATTTCTTCATCAATAGTTTCCAAAATTATCACCTAAAATTGTCTCTGCATTTTTCGAAACATATTTATCTTTATTTTTAGTTAAGAATACAAATAGAAATCTTTTTGTGAAGATAGGCCAAGGTTATATAGTTAAATATAATTTAATATGTTTTGATAATGATAGTAAATTTATTTTTTTATTATTAAAGCTATTACCAAATATAAAACAAAAGTATAGTAGCTATTCCCTTTTTGAATACAATCTGTTCGCCTTTATGAATCTCAATATTTTAATTGTTTTTTAGTATTTTTCATATTATATGATTTTATATCCATTAAATATATTAAATACAATCTATAACTTTTCATTGATGACCTTGAAAAAGTCACAGTTTTCTTTTAAAATGAAACATTTTTAATTTTTATCAAACTTGATTTTACCAATTTCTGGACTAGAACAAAAACAATGTAAAACTACGTTTTGTAGTAAAGATATGGAAACTTTGATCTACCTAATCATTTTGTACTAGGGGATACCTATATGCGTTACGAACGTTTAAAACTAAGCAACTAAGTGCACTCTGCAGTTATTTTTTTTAATTATGTTTAACATCAATCGGGATAAATTTGGTACCAGTCTTTAGAGGAAACATAAATGTTTCTTTTGTATTTTAGTTCTTTCATCCAAGGTCTACCATTTAGATGATACAGAGCTGAATGTAAAATAATTGCTTATATTTGGGACAGCCTCTATATTATATGAGCCTAGGTATGTATACTTAGAATCGTCTTAGTGCATTCGTTACCCCATAACAATTATTTATTTACTATTTCTGTCATTTTCATTTTTTATAGGCTAACCTAGCTAAGGACCTTTTCTCACACTCCTGAACATCTGGCTTCTAGCCTGTAGGTAGTAATAAACATACTTACGAGCCTACATACATGCCTTTGAAAAATATTAGCCTTCTTTGCATGCGCATTGGGATATTAAAAATAGAGCCTATAATTCTGAAACCCGGGACCAAAATGTGCTGCACGTCTGATAAACTTACATGTTATGGTGAATGACAACCCTGTGGAAAACCCAATTATACTTTACATAGACGGTCAATCAAATATACAATAAATGCACCCCTTTTAATCGTTCGTATCGCTGTTTAATGGAACTAGTAGAAATGTTTGTAGGCGTGGTTCATTTCGGAGGTACGAGTATACGAGTACACTGGCCTTAAAATTGTATCAAGCTACGCGGAAACACGAGCTGGATCTTTATTATTGGGAATAAAATATGAAGTTGGGATCCATTTAGGAATTGTTTTATTTAATTTGGCCCTGTGTTACCTCTCCTAGATTTTTACGACCTGATTCTAGTCGATGATGGTCTGATCTTAAGTATAAAATTCGCAGGAATTTTTTTTTGCCTAAAAACAAGATTTATTCGCGTCATAACTAGATTCCGTATGTAAACCTGCGGATTTAGATACATGTAACCTGTTATTTCTGAAATCTAGAATATCAGACGCCCAGCGATGAATCCATATACACTCCATTTCTTGCAACTTTCTCCCTCCCCCTCACTATAGAACCGACTAGACTCAGTACATAAATATTTAGGAAAGGTATTACAATGAGGAGCGGTATTACAATATCATAATTAATCATGTTTCAGTTTATCAGATATGAATACAAAATTTTGGTCGTTGACTCCAAGACTGCTGTTGGTCTCGCACTTTCTATAATTTACTGGTGTCTTCTAGTTCACTTGACATTTAGTCCAATACACTTATTTTCATTATAACTTTCGTTGGCATTAGTGTGACGTATTTTGAATTATGTTTCAGGGGAGTGGTCCGAAGTTCATAAGATCGAAAGATATGATAAAATATAGGGTTGTCAACTATAATGTAGTCTAAAAAGGGACTAAGGGAGACGGTATAAGTGCGTAGTTAAATGAGTTTCACATGTTTATCTGGCGTATTTTCCATTTAGTTATGTATCTGTGGTTTTTACAAATTACTAAAAATTTTTTTTTATTTATTTTTTATTATTAGAGAGTTTATTTTATTTTAATTTAAAAAGTTTAAATTACAGAAACAATGCAAATCAACTAATGTTAGTATTTTCTATAAAGAAATATGATTTTCAATTATAATTATAACAGTGCCTTCCACGATAGTTATGGAAGACGGAGGACATTGTTGCTTAAAGCAAGACTGTCCTCTCAGCTCAGAGGACAGTTGGCAACCATATCCAAGTACTGTATTTTTATAAGGGTATTTCCGCGTCAATGTTTTTTGTTTTATTTCAAATCTAGTAGAAATATAGGCTGTGTTTTAACTTAGCCATCTCATTTATCATTTCTTTTGTGTTTAGATCTTTTTGGATCGAGGGTATAGCAATAGCCTAAAATGATGCAGTAATTCACGATTTGGCGACAAAAAATAAAAATCCTCCCAGTGGTCTTGATGTTGAGGAATTAATTAATATTATTACCAGACTCAATAAGGCATGGTTGTATACAAATAATAAAAGCTCCCATGGGAGTCCAGACCCTCTGCACCTCTCTTTAAACATGCCACTGATTTTTACTGCCAACAACGTAAATTATACTTTTTAATTAGGCGTGTGCATTTAACTCACAAAATTATATAAACCGATTATGATATCGAATTTCAAATACACCGGTGTATAATTGGTTGCTTCGAACACAATCATTTTCGGCACGCAAGATTCCCAGAGGATTAATTTACGAAGTCAAAGGTTTACAAAACAGACTTAAACGCCGAATCATTTTCTGTATTCTGATAGTAATTTAATTATTATAAAGTAATTATCAGATAGATCATAGCCACAAGAGCAAATATTGAAGGTCCAATACAAAGACTATGTGTGTAATTTAATGTGATTATTGTCCCAGAATTGGATATACCTATTTAGAGATGTTTTATGAAAAAACGCTCGAATAAAGCTTGCATTGTGGATTTTCTAGACGGAAAATTATAGTTAAAATTGTTTTCGTTTTGCAGAACACTTGCCGTTAGATTTTTTTTATAATTGTTTTTGTCTTTTGCGCGTTAGGTTATCTAATTTAATTCCAGTATGAAGTTAGCATTTTAAACTTAAAACAAGGAATTCTAATTTCAGCATTTACTCTTAGATAATGCCAGGCGTGATAGCATAGCGAACAGACTATGTGTCTGTCACTGGCGGAAAAAGGCCTTCTAATTTTTATTTGCTTTTCATTTATAATGAATTTCCTGGCCGCTGGATTAGTTGTTGCTGCTAAATAGCCAGCACGGTAGCTGGACCTTGCCCGACTTGATTTCTTTCTTCAGGAATACTTAAAAAAAAGTGAACAACTATCCTTTATTTTCTAAACTTTTTTTCGAATAAGTTGTGGTAAATAAAAATAATTTTAGATCAATTTTATATAGCCTTATTTGTGATCTATCTTGGATTTTTTGTTTTTGTTCTTATTGCAAAAATCAACGGATTTTCACTTGTTTGAAAGTCCGAAAGTCAAAAACGTGTAAAGCTTTCGTAGTTGTTTAATCCGTTTTTGTTCTTAGGACTGAGAAGTATTCAGTCAAATGTCACTTACTGGTTATGGCACTTTGAGGCTTTTTTTTAAATATTTCTTGGGGAATCGTATTTCTTTATTCCACAAGTGTATTACTTAAATTTTCCAGATTGGCTCAGGCGACACTAGTTAAGGTATAGGTGCTTTTCGAAAAATTGAAAATATAATTAAAACTGAAACATAAAATGTTACATAGTAAATTACATAGATCACTCAATAAAAGGTTTAGATAAGGGCAAGTTGCTTATATCAAATAAAAATATACTTGAGTAGAACATAATTAGTTAAAAATCAAACAAACACAAATTACAAAATGAACATGTCGAAAATACATCGGTACTAAAAAAAGCAAAGTGGATTTATTATTTGCAGCGATTGGGGATTAAACGATTATAACTGAAAAGCCCGCTGAAAATATATTTTTCCTTTTAAACATAAATAAATTCTCTGAAACCTTTTTGGAAAGCTCTAAATGTTTTTGGAAAACAGAGCTTTTAGATGAAAATCCTTTATAATATAAATTGCATTCAGTAATCAAGCAAATTTTATTGATTTGAAGTCAATTGATAGGTAGTTTTTTTTATATATATATATATATATATATATATATATATATATATATATATATATATATATATATATATATATATATATATATATATATATATATATATATATATATATATATATATATATATTTATATATTTATTTATTTATTTATTTACTATTTTAGGCTGCACTTTGGTTAGGATGTATCAAACTCATTTAGGCGGTCATTTTTTTCTGCTGGGAAGTTAAGGTTTGTGATACATGTCTGGATTTTGGAAGTTTATAAAGGAAAGTCAGAGCAAAGAGCAGCAAGTATTGGACTTTTTTGTTCTATTTGCATAATTACTAACAAGAACTTCTTTATTTTTATTGAACCACAGGATATTGGGGAATTTTGTTCGATAAAGAAATAAAATATTTTATTATTTTATTCGATTTTGTTTAAATTAGGTTAATTAATGAATTTAATTTTCGAACAGCTTGTGCCTAATAAGCATGAAAATAGTTCTCACTATCATATTTGTACAGACATAGATATAGCCTCTTGAAATGTATTTGTGTGTCAGATTGTATCTCATAATAACAGGAATATTTTATAGTTATAGTAAATTTCTACTTCGTAATTAAATAAATAATAATATAATTATTGGTCTCAAAAAAAAAACCTCAGAAGACAATCTGGATATGCAGAGTACAATATGTGCTATATACTAAAATTCTCAGTAAACCAATTTAATAATATAGTCTAGTTCTAGAGCCTTTTTAAACTAATCGAAAAGCAATATCTATCTTGATGTCAGCTTTGATCTACACTGCACTAGATTTTGAGGTGGATTCTGGACTTCTGTTTAATCAAAAGCAATTTTCAATTTGCAAAATGAACATACGGGAGAAAATCAAGGCAACAATAAAGGCTTTTAATCAAGGAAAGAGCTATATTCGCTTTTGAAATGACAAATTAGACGAAGGCACGCCATAGAAAGAGTAATAGATACGAATATGTAATAAATAATAAACCCCAATCAATACAAATCAGAAAATATATTAAACGTTAATTAAACCGAGGCCTATTTAATGGGTTTAGAAAATAAAAATTAGTTTTATAATCTCCTGTTCGTATTTTTGGGCTAGTAAAGAATCAAAATGCTTTTTTCAAATTGTGGATGTTTCGCAACTTTATTGCTGCGTCCTCAGGGCACATATAAATCCTGTATCCTGCATGAAACCCATATTATCAGTCTTAACCTACTACGTTGGTCTGCAGACATTAAGTTTCTAAATGGTTTTCGTTAACGATCCTCTCGTTTTTATGTTAGATTGGTGTATTATTTGGGGGCTAAAATCCAGTAAAAAAAAACCAAAAGTCTTTTTCAAATTGTCGACGTATCGCAACTTTATTGTTGCATTCTCAGGACACATATACATTTTATATCCTGCATGAAATCCATGTTAAAAGTCTTTACCTGCCCCGTTGGTTCGCAGATATTTCATAGATATTAACTTTTTAAGTGGTTTTCGTTAACGATTTTCTTGTTGTTAGAGTGGTGTGTTTTTTGAGGTTGAGAATTATCTGCGGACCAAGGGAGTTAAAAGTCTTTACCTGCCCCGTTGGTTCGCAGATATTTCCCAGATATTAACTTTTTAAGTGGTTTTCGTTAACGATTTTCTTGTTGTTAGAGTGGTGTGTTTTTTGAGGTTGAGAATTATCTGCGGTCCAAGGGAGTAGGTAAAGACTGATAATATATGCAGAATATAACATCTATATATGTCCTGAGGATGCGTCGACAATTTAAAAAAGGGCTTTTGTTTTTTTTTTACTGGATCCTAACCCCAACCAATAGACCACTCTAACATTAACAAGAAGATCGTTAACGAAATCCACTTAGAAACTGAATATCTGGGAAATATCTGCGGACCAACGGAGTAAATAAAGATTGTTAATATGGGTTTCAATTTAAGGTAGCGAAACAAAATGGCGGCTAAATAAAATTTTTAAAAAATGAACGTAAAAAAATCTGGTACAATTGACTTTTTTGCTGAAATTTTGCAGAAAAATTAGATGTGAAAATGATATAAACTGGTACGAATTCATCAAAATGGCTGTATGTGTCAATGTTAAAACTATTCATTGAATTTATCTTAAATTATGCCCAAAAGTCAAGTGTGACATAGGTAGAAAGAAAATGGTAAAATATAGGTAGGAATCCAATATGATGGAAGAAAATGGCGCCTAATAAAAATGAAACGCCAGTATATGTAACACATATATACTGTGACTATGTACTGGAGTTAATGGTGTCGCACTTCATTATTCTTAACAAACTGAAAAAAGAAATCATGACGAGGGAAGTTCCGGATAAAGGAACCATGATGTTCGCAAAAAGAAAATTAAGTATACTTAAATACCTGTGATATTATTTTTATAAAAACATTCATAAATCCTTGCTAATTAAATAGTTATTGAAATTATTTGTTGCCAAGATATTTTTATTCCAGCTTTAAACACAAGTGACTAAAACACACATTATCTATGTTTCCTTCTTTTAATTAAAACAAACAGCTTAATTTAAATATGTCCTAAACCCATTATTTTTTCCCAAATACTTCTTATTTTAATTGAACAATTTAAAATGATTAAAGCCAAATAGTTTTTTAGAGGCGAGAATTCCTTAAAAAGTTGGAAGTTCTTAAATTGGTATATTAATGTCATTACCCCCGTATATTTATGAAATTATTTTTGATATTCCGTGTGATTCAAACTGGAATTTATTTTCTAAATGGGATACCTTATTTAATATTTATTTTTTCAAAAACTTGAAATTTATTTTTGTGTCAGATTGTACCTAATAATAACAGGAATATTTTATAGTTATAGTAAATTTCTTCATCGTAATTAAATAAACATAAATAAAATTATGGGTCTTAAAAAAAAACCTCAGAAGACAATCTAGATATGCAGAGTACAATATTGTACTATATACTAAAATTCTCAGTAAACCAATTTAATATATATATTTAATTCTAGAGCCTTTTTAAACTAATCCAAAAGCAACATCTATCTTAATGTCAGCTTTGATCTACATTGCATTAGATTTTGAGGTGGATTCTGGAGTTGTGTTTAATCAAAAGCAATTTTCAATGCACCAAATGAACACAAGGGAGAAAATCAAGGCAACAATAACTGTTTTTAATCAAGGAAAGAGCTATATTCACTTTTGAACTGACAAATTAGATGAAAGCATGCCATAGAAAGAGTAATAGATACAAATATGTAATAAATAATAAACCCCAATCAATACAAATCAGAAAATGTATTAAACGTTAATTAAACCAAGGCCTATTTAATGGGTTAAGAAAATAAAAATTAGTTTTATAATCTCCTGTTCATGTTTTTGAGTCAGTAAAGAATCAAAAGGCTTTTTACATTGTTGACGTTTCACGACTTTATTGTTGCCTCCTCAGGGCACATATATAAATTTTGTATGGATATTAAGTTTCTAAATGGTTTTCGTTAACGATCCTCTTGTTTTTATATCAGATTGGTGTATTATTTGGGGGTTAGGATCCAGTAGAAAAAAAACAAAAGTGTTTCTCAAATTGTCGACGTTTCGCATTTTTATTGTTGCATACTCAGGACACATGTATACATTTTATATCCTGCGTGAAATCCATATTATAAGTCTTTACCTACTCCGTTGGTTCGCAGATATTTCCCAGATATTAAGTTTTTAAGTGGTTTTCGTTAAGGATTTTCTTTTCTTGTTGTTAGAGTGGTGTGTTTTTTTTAGGATTAGGAATTATCTGCGGACCAAGGAAGTAGGTAAAAACTGATAATATGGGTTTCATGCAGGATATAAAATCTATGTGTCCTGAGGATGCGTCGACAATTTAAAAAAGGCCTTTTGTTTTTTTTTCTGTATCCTAACCCCAAATAATAGGCCACTATAACATATCAACAAGAGGATCGTTAACGAAAACCACTTAGGAACTTAATATCTGGGAAATATCTGCGGACCAACGGAGTAGATAAAGACTGATAATATGGGTTTCAATTTAAAGTGGCGAAACAAAATGGCGGCCAAATAAAATTTTTAAAAATTGAACGTAAAAAAATCTGGTACAATCGACTTTTTTGCTGAAATTTTGCAGGAAAATTAGATGTGAAAATGACATAAACTGGTACGAATTCAACATGACGTAGCAAAATGGCAATATTGTGTCAATGTAAAAACTATGTATTGGATTTATTTTAAATTATGCCCAAAGTCAAGTGTGGCATAGGTATAAAGAAAATGGTAAAATATTTTTAGGAATCCAATATGATGGAAGAAAATGGTGCCCAATAAAAATATAACGTCAGTATAAGTAACTTAATTGTGTCACACCGTGTTCCGGGTAAAGGAAATTCACCGATTTTTTTATTTTGCACATTCAAAAGTACTTGTCATGACGTTCGCAAACAAGAAAATTGGGTATATTAAAATACCTGTGATATTCTTTTTATAAAAAAATTCATAAAAACTTGCTAATTAAATAGTTACTGAAATTATTTGTTCCCAAGATATTTTTATTCCAGCCTTAAACACAAGCGACTAAAACACACATTAACTATTTTTTCCTTCTTTTAAGTAAAACAAAGAGGTTAATTTAAATATTTCCTAAACCCATAATTTTTGCCCAAATACCTCTTATCTTAATTGAACAATTTAAAATGATTAAGGCAAAATAGTCTTTTAGGGGCGAGAAGTCCTTAAAAAGGTGTAAATTATAGCGAAGAAAACGTCAAAAGAAAACCTTTTTGATATTGTAAGTTCTTAAAATGGTATATTAATGTCATTACCTCGTATATTTATGAAATTACTGGTGATTCAAAAAGGAATTTATTTTTTAAATGAGATACCTTATATAATATTTATTTTTTCAAAAACGTATGAATCTTTATACCACACCTCCAAATTGTAATAGATAATACTGACTTGTAGCAAAATGATTTGCAGTTTTAAATGGAATAACTTACGAAAATTGTACCGTTTCCGGTAGTTATTTAACGGGAGGTTCTTACTTTTATTTAAGGAATAATATATTTATGAAAATAGCATGCGAGAATCACGAGTTACGAAACCTAAAGCACCCTGGTTGACTGCTACCCTACAAATATTTATAAAGCAGAGGGATAGTGTACTTTAAAAATTTAAGAAATATTACATTGGCTGCAATAAAATAGAAGAGAAAAAATAAAACTTATATTCCTTGTGTACAAATCAAGATTCTCGACAATTATGGTCTCCACTACGAAATATAAACATATGCTCTAACCGACACACACAATAGTGCCTAAAACACTGTCAGATCCAAATACAATTTCTCTTTATCTCCACTCGGTAGGTTTGTTATTCAGGAGCACCAAGGTGGATAACCAACTTAGATACGTTGTGGCAATATACAAGTAAACCAGCTGCGGCGAAGTAATCGACAAATGCAACCTCATGCACGATTTCTATACCAATAAAATGAAGTTCCTGGGCCTTTTTCTCTTAACCTGGATCCTAAAATCTCGACAAGATCTTGAGGTAGATGCTTTAAAAATATCAGACTCTGTATCTGTTGAAGATTCAGATTCGACAGTAGACTGCAATATTTTAGGTGGAATAGGTACAGGTGTATCAGTGTTATTATAATTTAGAGATTTTGTATTATAACTTTTATTATCACAAAGACAAAAATAGCAGTCGTCGGTGTGATTTCTAGGTTCTCTCCAGACCAATGGTATTCCAAACGGTAAAGCTTTTCTTGTTACTTTAAACCAACGTCTCAAGGCTTCTTCGCAAATTTTGCAGATAACATGTGGTGCCCAATGTTTTTCTTGATCCCAAGTTTCATTTAAGTCAGTAAGTAAGCAAAATATCAATTTTAACAAAATCTATGTTTCTTTTAAATTTTTTCACTATGAACTATCCACAAATATAACAAAAGTCATCAGTTTTATTTTTACACCTACTAAATATTTTTTTATAGAAAGTGCACAACGAAGCATTGATAGAACTAGGAAACTAGATAAACAACGCTTGTTTGAATATCACCTTGACCCTTTCTGTTCTAAATAAACCGACTCTCGGTGAATCCCCAGATGTGGTCCGGTTGCTGCTGGTAAATCCCACAATATATGTCCAATTTTAAACGAGGATTTAACGCCTGTCTCAACCTTTCGAACAAAAAGAAGGGGAATTTAATTTAGAGAAAATAACTTGGTTTGCAAAAAAAATGGACATGATAGAAGCAAAAATGGATTAATTTAGGTAAATATAAGTCCTAATTAAGCGAAAAAAATTAAAATGGCTGGATCACAAATTGTATGCTGGCCTGTGTAATTATTAGTTTATTAGTTTAGGTATATCGTTACAAAAATCAAAATAGGGCTATCGTTAGGAATCTGAAAATCCTGTTCGAAATATATTATCGATTAAAGCTTTGTTCGAAAAACATTTTCTCATACATATTTTAAATTATCAAGAATAGTGTCCACATAAAATGACAGAACTAACCAAACACAACATTGCAGAACATTACTAATTTACGTTACAGGACTGGAAAGGAATACTTTAAAGGCTGAATAGGAAGTTTCCAGGACTAGTTGCAGACAAGGCCTGGAAGTCGGTGAGGCCCGTAATAACACTCCGAGTGTGTAACCTGGAGTACTTTTTTATAGCTACACAAGTTCAGTTGGTCACGTTTGAAAAAATATTATTTTTACTATTAAGTTGTTAAATGTTTTTTCGAAAAATGCATTTCGAAGTAATGTTTCTGCAAACAAATGTTCTCTTATAAGTTATCATAATATACGTACGGCGAATTAGGTTATTCAAAAGTTAAATTACTTGAAAGTTGTATTGAATTACATTTAAGTCGAGAAAAAATCAAATATAGACGGAAATAGAATACAAAAATATTTATTTTTGAAAAAACAAAAATACAAAGGAACTAATTAGTTTCTTCTTTAGTAAAATAATCCTCGTCACCCCAGTCTAAACCGTTTTTGTCAATAATTACAGAAATAATATATGACGAATTAATCGTTCTTTCCTTTCCAATAATAGGTTTAATTTGTTGTCTCGTTCCTGGTCGACTCCTTTGAAACTCAGTTTCCTAACTGTGGAGAGTGATATTCCCAAAGCGTCCGATACTTTGTATAAAAGAGGTGAATATTTTCGATTTAAATTTTAGACATTATTTTGCGGTTTGAGCTCGATAGTTATCCACATACTGCAGACACAGGTAAAAGAGGATTTCCAGCGTAGCTTTCAAGTTTAAAATAGTTTATAACATTTATAATGAATTCCTGCTCTTTTTCCTATAATGACACAGCATTTTACACAAAATAATAAATGAGTTTTGAATGACGAATAATGAATGGCAATAATAAAAGCTGTCACGTGAAATTTGAATAAATTAAATTCACTTACGTTCATGATGTCAAGAAGTGTTAGTCTCATCCTGTAAATATGTATAAGAGAAGAAAGTCTGAACCCTCAGTTTACAGGCCATATGTATTTAATCGTTTAAAAACCTAAAAGGTGGGCTCCTGTAAAATGTTTTACTCCCTTTATTTTGTCTTTATTTGTATAATAGATTTTTCCGTAATGGCTGACCTGAACAAGTTCTTATTTTATTAACTCTTTATATTTTTATTTTTAGTAATAACTAAAATTAAACTATACAATTGAAAGCTTAAAACCATAAATGTATTAATTTTAAAATATCTTCCCTTCAGAAACATCAGATAAATTAATTTGTGAAAATTAAGAATTATATAGTAGAATTCAGTAATTAATGAGAAAGTTTTATTAATTTCGGAGAGTTTTATTCTAGAAAATTCTGATTAACCAAAATATTAATGATAAGTCATAAAAGATAATTATTAATGAACTTTATAGCTAACTAACAAATTAGCACTAAAACTAAAATTAACATCTGCACGTTGACGCTTGTAATTAGAACTTAAGGTAAAATTTGTCCTTATTACTAATGCTAACAATAAAGAAAAGAGTAAAAACGCTGTTACATAAATCCAAATTTGATAGCGATTTTCTTATTTTAATGTCAATTGGGAACTGGAAAAATGGACCACCCTTCCAGTTATCAATATTGGAATTAGAAAGCAGTTACTAATTTAAGTAAATGACAAACCTAATGCCTAGAAATGGATGTAACCTGAAAATAGATGAAATTAAAATAAAATCTACAATTCATCGGAAAGGAGATTAATTGTAGCTCTTCAGGTGCAATGTGCGCGTACGTACGCGCGTACATCGCCAAGTGTTTCAGGGCATTTTAAAGTCGCCCAATAAGGAAACACTTGAATAAAGCTCGTCACTTAAAACGATATGTGTCAGAATTATAAACACTTTTGTTTTCTATAATAATTAGAATTTACTGGTAAATAAATAAATAAAAAATATTCTCCTTAAAAAGGTGTTTATTATTTAATAACAGTAAATAAATAGGGTTTAACAAAATAGGATCAATGCTTATAGTTTAAGAAATTTATGAAATCTGCTTTCATAATCTGATTTTTTTATTAAGTCCATGATATTTATGTCTTTTAAAATTTAGTCGATTTCCAGAAAAATCAGAGAAAAATAAAACTATATCTATTCTTCAAATAAATAATCGAAATTTAATAAAGTTGGATAAGTGCTTTGTATAAATGCGAAAATAAAAAGCCCACCGGCGTTGTCATGTCTATTTTACTATTCTTGCATATCAGAATTTTCATTTTTATTATTTATTATGGTTTTAATGATGGTTTTATCGACGAACCAGGAGATAACCTAACGGGACAGGAGTTGGTTTTGTTTAAAAAATACTTGATTTAATATAGAAACAGTTTCACAATCACATAACCTCAAAAGAGTCTTAAGGGCTAAGCAAAACGTAATCTCCTTTTTAAAACATGGCTATATACAAAATTATATATTTCGTTAAAAAAAAGACATCCACTGCAATGAAACTGAATAACCCTGCTACTGAGCCACGAGCCTCACACCAAAAATTTAAACAAATTTGTTTATACTCCGCTGAAATAAACCACGAACCAATACGATAAACGATCAATGCCGACTCAAATTTGCATTCGGATCACTCTAGTCCCAGCGGCCCTCTGGTATTTGTATTTTGTGAATTTCGTTTATCGTTATTTTGGGTGACGGACACATTGTCGAGGAGAGTTTGGTTTGTGCACCCCTGTCTCTTCTACTACGGAATTAAACAATTACTTTTCATTGCAAGTTTTATTTGATTTTAAGTGGCAAGGTGTAAGTTTAGGTTACGAACAGTAAAAAAGAAATAACATCCAGATCTAGATTTTAAAAACATGTGGCAACAGTTTTTAACCTACTCTATTTTTAACCGACTTCAAAAAAAGAAGTTTTCAATTCGACTCTAAGTATTTTTTGTGTATTTACATACATATTTGTATGTATGTACAGGGTGTTCCAGCGAGGACTGAATTCAAAATAGCCAATCGATGTATTTTTTCTTGTAGAATCCAAAAATGTCATCGAAAAAATATTTGAACCAGAAACAAAAGAGTTACGCTATGCATCAGGTGTTTTTTAAATGGAATGTATCGTTTTTTATACGATTTTTGGAAAGGGTGATTTTTTTTTATGTCCGTTCTGATTAAAAGATTTGATTTTGCGATAGCTGTTTATATTACATTTTAATGTTTTACAAACTAAAATTTCAGCTTCACCTGTTTAAAATATACGATAGGTTGGTATAGGTGATCAAGGTAAAATAACGTTTGAATGCTTTGTCAATAAAAATTGACATTATTTTAATTATTGTCGAAGTCTTCACCTAAAAAATATATATTTGACTCTGATCGAAATGAAATACTCTTTGGACGAGAGACTACAGATTGTTATGCTATTTTACAAGTGCCAAGAAAATGCAAGAGAAGCAAGAAGAAGATTTATTGCAAATTTTCATAAAAATATATCCATCAATATAATTCTAAGGATAAAAAGCCTATTTGAGGAAAATAAAACTTTACATAGAAAAAGAAATTCAATAAAAAATAATTATTAAATAATAAAATAAAACTACTAATAACATAAGTTTTCAATGTGACCGCCGTTTTTCTCGAAACAACATCGATAACCCCTTTGTAGCCTTTCTAAACTTGCTGTTACAATATGATTTTCCTGGTTAAGGCGGTTTATTTCATCGACAATTTTTCCCATGATCTCTTGAATATTTTCGTTTCGTTGTCTGTATTCGACGTTCTTCAAATGGCCCCAAAGAAATGTATCCAAAATTGAGAGGTCGGGGCTATTGGGCGGCCAAGCATATGTTCCATTTCGCCCTATCCATTCGTTTTGGCGCCGATTTAAAAATTGAACCACATCATGCACGGCATGAGGAGGCGCCCCATCATGTTGCCAAATTAAATTCTGATATTCTGCCAATGGTAAGTCTTCCAAAAAATTTTCAATTTCGTTTTCTAAAAACTCATAATATATGTGCCCATTTAAAGTCCCGTTAAAAATATTGGTCCCAAAATTTTATTATTTTTTATCCCACACCAAACATGAATAGAATTCCTCCCTTGAAATTTAATAGTCTGGAACTTTTTTGGATTTTCAACGGCCCAGTGGTGACTATTATGTCTGTTGAATACTCCCGATGTTGTGAAAGTAGCTTCGTCGGTCCACACAATATTTTTGAATAAATCAGGGTCTTCGTTTTCTTGCCGAATTACCATTTGAGAAACAAATTGGAAGCGAAGTTCTTTTTGTGCCGGTGTTAGGTGCTGAAGTGGAAGGATACGAAAAGGCCTAAATTTATGAATTTTCAGAGTCCTGTGAACAGTCCCTCGGGTAACTCTTCTGCGCCTTACACCGCCACCGTACTGAACTTCCCGAACTGCATCCGAAATAGATTTGGTTGGATTAACTTGAAAATAATTTATAATGGCCTGGTCTCGATTTCTTCTTCTTTGTATATTTTCCTTTTCTATCATGTAAAGTTTTATTTTCCTCAAATAGGTTTTTTATCCTTAGAATTGTATTGATGGATATATTTCTATGAAAATTTGCAATAAATCTTCTTCTTGCTTCTCTTGCATTTTCTTGGCACTTGTAAAATAGCATAACAATCTGTAGTCTCTCGTCCAAAGAGTATTTCATTTCGATCAGAGTCAAATATATATTTTTTTAGGTGAAGACTTCGACAATAATTAAAATAATGTCAATTTTTATTGACAAAGCATTCAAACGTCATTTTACCTTGATCACCTATACCAACCTATCGTATATTTTAAACAGGTGGAGCTAAAATTTTAGTTTGTAAAACATTAAAATGTAATATAAACAGCTATCGCAAAATCAAATCTTTTAATCAGAACGGACATAAAAAAAATCACTCTTTCCAAAAATCGTATATAAAAAAAAATACATTCCATTTAAAAAACACCTGATGCATAGCGTAACTCTTTTGTTTCTGGTTCAAATATTTTTTCGATGACATTTTTGGATTCTACAAGAAAAAATACATCGATTGGCTAATTTGAATTTTTCCAAAATACAAGGAAGGTCGAAAATAGGTCCCTGTTCAGTCCTGGCTGGAACACCCTGTACATTCATACGCGATCATTTTACCATTTTGGATGAAAGCTTTAGGGAATACTCAGGATAACGCTGGAGAGGTCCCATAGTAAGCATTTCTTACAAAATGTTAAAAATTACGTAATTACGCCATTTTGAATTGTTTACGAGAGCGACGTATAAAATATATTGCGTTCACCATATTATCAGAAAAAAATGTATGCATATTACATATGTAATGAACCCATTGGATATTTAATAAATCTGACTTTTACACTAAACCTCGTATAAAACGGAAAAGAATGAAATAAGAATATTTTACAAAAAATATTGGCGTCAATGTTTCCAAGCGACCCCTTAAGTGCAAAATTAGTAGAAACGATTGTCTTAAAACCCAAACAACGAATGAATGTCAGTGTTGCCAGAGCTTTTTGATTAATTATAACAGAATAGTTTTTAAAGTTGTAATAGATTTCAATAAAAAGTAAAAGGTCAAACACCTGTAAACCCAGCGACTAAAAAAGGTCATCAGTTTAATTAAGATAGCAATAAATTACTTTAATTAAGATAGTAATAGACTAAAATTAATACAATTTTTTAAAAACTTTGCGCTAACACGGGGTTTCTAAAAATGTCTATTACGTCGTAAGTTACGTAAGTGTTCGAGTAGTCAAACAATAGTGCTAAAAAAAGACGTCGCAATGCAACATTCCCTTTGAGACACTTTAAGGATACACTGATATTAAGGTATTTTGAGGCAAGTAGTAAAAAAGGTGTACTAGTTGCATTAAATACTTACCATACTATCGAGATTTTTCACGATAAATTTAAAATGCTTTAATATATTACCATAGTAGAAATAAACTAGTAGGTCCACTCCTCGACAAATCCTTTGATCCATTTCTGCCACATTTTTTTTGGCGACTCGTGATCACTAAGGCCTACGGATATGGCCGAATTGTTGCAGCAGTTTCCAAACGCCGCGGCCGACAAAGGGAGGTCGTGCATTCGCCAGAGATGTATTTATGAAAATATGGGCACACAATAAAATAAAAAATGTCTTTTGATCATCTGGTAAAAAATTACGTGAAAACGGGATATTGTAAAAATCTGTCATACAAGAAGTAGTACTTCTGCATCTGCAAGATGAGAAGTACAGCAAAAATATTATTTTTATTTACCTAAATCGTTTTAAATGTCTCATGTCTCTCACAACGTGTAAAAACCAATTTTTATCAAAGATTATCTGGGTATGTCTATTAGTTCACGGGTTAACCGGACTGATTTTGGGCGTAATCAATTTAGACGAAGGATTTAAAACGGGTATGAAATGACAAAAAAAAATTATTTTTAGGGTAAAATCACGTAGTATTTTCTTATTACGGATTTTCGGGTATACAAACTTTTAATATTATGGAAACGACTTGGGTTACGTTTTTAAATACTTTTGGCAAACATATAATTATATTTTCAGATATTTTAGAGATGCAAATTCGTTAATTTATTTATTTACTATCTTGCGATTCTTGCAGAGCCGAATATGTCGGCCAAACTGGTATGTCCCTACAAGTACTTATTAAAGAAAATCTCAGTTCTAGCAGAACAGAAAGCGATAATAAGTCTCTCTTTGGTACGCATTTAAATATTAACAAATATATTTCAAAGAAGATAAAAACTCTAAATTATTACATTCAGTAAATAAACGCAAAAAACTAGACATCCTTGAAAATATCGAGATAACACTTTCACAAGACCGCTCTCCCCTTAATTTAGATGATCAATTAGGTAACTCACATTGCCAATACATGAGTTACATTTCATTTTTATTCCTTATAAACTAAACACTCCAACTATTCTTCTTTCGTTGCGTTTTTTTCCATCTTCCCGTACTTGACTCTGACCCAATTTGGCTAACATGAAAATATTAAATTAACTATTTTTTCATTTATTATTTGAACTTTTCGTCCTTTTTAGATTAGTAGCAATTTTCATTTCCATGACATGACATGACAGTCGACTTTAACATGTGTTTGTGAAAATGAATAATAATTAGTGCAATGTATTTCTACGTAATCTTCACTCACTCATCACCCTTAATTGCAGAAATTTTTATGGATTTCCTAGAAAATAAATTATTTAATTTCAGACACCATCTCGTCAAGAAGGTAGCCGTTTTGGTTTAGATACGTGGACGATACATTAGTTGGATGGTGCGGAAACATGACCGAGCTAAATTATTTTTTAGAATACCTCAGTGAACTCCACCCCAACATCAAATTCACCATGGAGGTGGAACAACAACGAAAAATTAGTTTTCTAGACCTTACTCTCGGAAGAATGTCCCATAATATCGATTTCAAGATCATATGATTCCCTGGGATTCATGTAATATTTTACATAAACTAGCTGCCCTCAATAGTTTGTTCCATCGACTTTTTTCAATTACGCTAAAAGAAGAACATTTCACTTTGGTAAAACAACATAATCTACCAAATGGCTATAAAGAATGGTTTTCCAACACACGTAGTCAACAACATATTTAAGAAAAAACAAAGATACAATCTTTGCCAAAACTCTTACATAAAATTTATTCGCCAAGAACAACTTGCCGCGAAACGATTCGTTTCAATACCATTTTTAGGCAAGATCTCAACAATTAAAGGAAGATCTGTTGGTAAGCATATTTTCATCTGCTACAAACCAGTAAACACTGTTGTCAATTTTTTCTCATCTTTAAAAGACAAAATATCTTACCTAAATAAAAGCAGAGTTTATTTACTATCTTGCGATTTTTGCCCAAACTGGTAGGTCCCTACAAGCAGGTATCAAAGAACATCTTAGGTCTAGCAAAATAGAAAGCGATAACAAGTCTCCCTTTCGAAGGATAAAAACTATAAATTATTACATTCAGTAAAGAAAGGCAAAAAACTAGACATCTTTGAAAATATCGAGATAACAATTTCACAAGACCGCTCTCCCCTTAATTAAAATGATCAATTAGGTAAATCATATCGCCAATACATCAGTGCTCTAAAACTATTTAAATAATTAATTTCATTTTTATACCTTATAAACTAAACACTCCAGCTATTCTTCTTTCGTTGCGTTTTGTTTCACCTTCCCGTCCTTGACTCTGACTCAATTTGGCTAACATAAAAATATTAAATTAACTACTTTTCCATTCATTATTTGAACCTTTCGTTCTTTTTAGATTGGTAGCAAATTTCGTTTCCTCGGATGACAGTGAACTTTAACATGTGTGAAAATGAATAATAAATTAGTGCAATATATTTGCAAATAAGTGTTTTACTTCCATTGTTATAGTTAAACTTATCTGTGTACTGTTTTGTGTGAAACTTTATCTAATGTGAAAAGTTTTTTGTCCTGTTTCCTGTAAGTACTTTTAATTTTAACTTATTTTTTTTTTTCTATTTAACTTCGGAATTTTCCACACTATTTCGAATTTTTTATACTTGCAGACAGTCAGTTGTACCCTGATGATGATCCCTTAGGATCGAAACGCGCAGGAATTTATAAATTTTGATACAAGAAGGTTGACTGGACGTTTAAGTTCCTCTTTCTCCTTCTACTATTCGTTAATTCTGACTTAAATAAGCCTAGAAAAATTAATTAAATTACGAATTTTGGGCACTGCAAAAATAGATTTAAAATTTGACACGTTAAATTTTTCATTTAAATAAAAAATAAGTTGTACAAATCATTTACCATTTCGATTCAGAAATTGGTAGGAGTTTAAAAAGGAGAGGAAAAAACTTTAGAATATCGTAAAAAATCAAGTATTAATATGTTATTGTTTCGAAGATGTCCACCTACATCAATTTTAAATTTAACATCCATTTAATATTTTATTAAATGCGTATTTAGTAATATATCGGTTAGGGGATTTATTGATATATAAATTCCATTGTTATCACCTAATCGACATTTTAATTAAAATTTAGGCTAAAAGCTGGGGGTGGCAAAAATTCAAGATTTCCTCAATAACTATTTATTATTTTTTGAATATTCAGATTTTAACCCATATGGCCAAGAATACTCAACTTCACTGTTTTACATTTACGTTACGTTTACGAAATGTACCGATTAGAAGATCTAAACAAACTATAATTCATAAAAGAAAATATAAACCATTTTTTGAAGTGTTAAGGCACCCAACAGCAGCACAGAATAACGTACCCATTTTCACTAATCCGACTCTGTTCTGGGACGCAACGCTGGAACCTCGCAGGTCGAAAGACAGATCTCATCTGAAGCGCTTTATATGCTGCCAACAATCTGTCGAATTTTGGCATGTAGAAAAATATTTGGGGGAGTGGCTCTACTAGTTTATTTCTACTATGATATTACCTTAAAATTTGATGTAAACTAAGAAAGTAATTTCGTGCATTTTAATGAATGTTGAAAATATTAAAGATCTTATATATGGTTTTTGAGGTTTTTAATGGCACGAAGTTTTATTTTACATGCAGATGACGCAATTTTTATAAAATATTAATATGATGATACTGGCAAAATTTCACGTGCAATGGACCTTGTACAGCTCGTCCAACATAGGATTGCGGGTCGCTTATCGTACTGCATTTATGCGCGTTGACAAAACTGGGCGGGGTCATAACAGACAAGCGCATTGTTAGGTCGGTTAATCTTCGGTGGGCAAATTTTGCTTGTCTGTGTATAGTCAGAAAAGAAAGTACTAGCGTTTTCAGTAAAGTTTAATTTAAAGTTATTATGGAGTTTCAAACCAAAATCAAAAACAAAGTGTTGCACGGACAAACCCGTGAAGTAATTGCTAACGTTATTCAGTACATGAGGCGAGAATCGGAAGCTAAGCAACCTATTAAAGACCTAGGCAAGGTTTAAGAGCTACGGTCCGAAAAATTAAATCTCATCGACGATCAAATGAATAATTTGTGAGGCGGGTAGCCAAAATATTCCGTCCACAGTCCGTCGTCAAAATTACAAGCTATTTTAGCTCATACAGTTTATGCGACACGGTCTCTCTCATCAACAGTCAGCACCGTACTCGGTAGTCGGTTTTTCTTTTTGCCATTTACGAATGTATGCGGTTCCGCGTTGTTAGTGGATATATAATAATATATAAATTAGGGTATTTTTGTGTTAGCGTAAAAGTAAGTATGGACTCTACAAAGCGGCGGATACAAGCAAATAAGAAGAAAAGTAGAAGATTGGTATTTTTTTTATGAAATATTTTTTGATTTGTTTTTTTATGTTTTGTAGATTTATTAAGAATAGATCTTCCAAAGTGATTACGGAATTTAATTCCAAGTAAGTATAAAAAACTTATATTACCCGAATTCAAACGATCTTAATTGATTTGTAAAAGACAGAGTATGTATGTATATTTTTTAGGTTGTTACTTATGTGTATACAGGATGATCCTAAAAATGTTTACGAACTAAAATTATATTTTTTAATTTAACATCTGAACAAATGTACCGATTTATATAAATCAAACTCTAATATGTATAGAGTAGGGACAGAGTCTTTAGAGATATGATCATGTTGTACCTACAGGGCTCCTAAAATAGATACCAAAAAACTTCAAGTATAGAAGTTGTGAGGTTTCACCGTCAGAAAATGAAGAGAATAATAACAATAATCGATCGGAAGGTTAAAAAAAAGTGAAAGTTTAGCCTTTTTATACTATAGCCCTGTTGTGAATTTTTACAAAATACTCAACTTAAAATTAGCTTTTCAGCATTATTGGTAGTTCACGTCCACAAAATAATTCAAAAGAAAACGTTAAAGTAGCGTTTCTGGACAAGTTTATTGAACATTCAGATCAAATGTCTACGTTTCGACATTGATCAGAAAAATACTTTTTGATAGTTTACAAAAATACATTACAATGTGTAAGTCTTCGCAAGTTATACATTACATAAAAATCACGTAAAAATAATTAATAGCTAAAATTGCTAAAATATACAGACAATATAAAAAGCATTCCTGCCATTACTTCGATCTAAAAGTTACAACTAGATACATTGCAAAAAAAAATAATTAAACTGTTTAAATTAAAATTATTAGGATAAAAAGAACTTTTAAAAGGTCGCATTTTTTATATGCTCTACCAATAAATAAATGACATAACTAAAGTTACAATCACTGTCAAACCAAAATAAAAACGAAAAAAATACACATTTGCCCCTAAATATATGAAAAAAGTCGAAAAACTAACCCAGATTATTACTAGTGATAAACTTAATGATCCGCTTAAGAGAATTTTTTTTTCGCCTTCTTGTTTTTTGGAAAGAGCGATTTACTCCAATATTATTGCCATATTTTATGTTTTTCACAGTCATTTTTGCGTTAATATTACATTTTTAAAGATGCATGCATATGATAGGAACCTTTAATTTTAAAATGACTATAAAATAGTTAAATGTTTTAAATCAAATTTATTTTGATTTGTCAAAAGCGGCTAGCATATCGCCATTTTGAAAATAATATTTTTATGTCGAAGATGACTGTGAAAAATATACAAGGTGCTATTAAAAATACTGAAGTAAAATGCTTTTTTGAATAAACGAAATGTCATAAAATTAAAAAAAAATTATTTTGTTTTGTTTATTTTGGAAAGTATTTTATAGTCACTGTATTTTTTTTATTAAAAGAGACGACGTTTAATTTTAAATAAATTGTTGTCTATGCTGCCATTTTGAAAACAAATATGATTTAATGCTGTAAAGCTAATTTTAGACTGAATGCGTTAGTCTAAAAAAATATATAGGTACCTGTTGAAAATAAAAAAGTAGGGGTCACTTGCGGTAAAACTGGAAATAACCTTCAATTTTTTTTCTTAGACAATTTTGCTTTTCTAAAGTTGACGAAAAGTTTCAAATTTCACGTCAACTTTTTTTTAAGCTAAACAAATAGCGGATTGTACTCGGTCTCCTTTGTCAGCGGGTATCCTAATTTCGGTTAGAAGCTACAACAAATAAGATTGAAGAGAGCTTTCTGCTAAACTTTGCCTTTTTGATAATATGATTTTTCCTTTTTTTAAAATTATTGATTTTTATAATTGCCAAATAAAAGCATATATTTTTTTATTATTTTGCTTACTAACAAAAGCTATGATTAACGAGGAACAATTTTAGATTTTTTTTCAAATACTTCTCAGTAGCAGTGGCGGGCAGCTCCTCAGAGGACGCGGGTGAACCGCTGCTTCACCTACATTCTAATTAATTTAAAAATAAAAATATGTTTGATTTAATAAACGTTTTATTATCTACATTTCTATGATAATAATGTTTTATATAAATACACATTATTTGCAAATAATAGCAATATTTGTCAAAGTCTGTTCCACACTCAAAAAGGAATAATGATAATATGATTGATATAAAATGTAGCGCGCAGGTGTTCAGCGCGCTACATAAAACAAAACAATACTCCACGGTCGGAAAGTGAAGCACATTCACGAGGGCCAAGAATCCCGCGGCAAGTAATTTTATACAGATTTGTTTGCGATTTTTGCTAGGTCGACGGCCCAAGCAGGGGCATTTCTAGATATGTGAGCTTATTATAGAACGACTCGACAATGCTGAGCTAGAAGTTTCTTATAGAAATAATAAATTCAGTTCAGTACAAAATTATATATTATAAAATCTTAGATAAAATCTAAAGACACAACAAGGTTAGCAGAGTATTCAAAAGAATTACTCATGGAATCATTAATTAATTTTAAAAAATATTTCCCTAATAAATGTGATATTCAATTAGATCGAATGTTGGAAATGTCGAGGGAAAAGTTATACGAAAATAAACATATTTTTAAAGGAGCTTCGAGATTATTATATTATAAAAATATTTTTCAGTGCTTTTCATTCATCTGCAGTAGTTCACAATTTTGATGATCGTTCTAAATCTGATAAGACAGTCACACCAAATAGTTTGGCGTCGTATGTATTGATACATAAAAATAAATATTTTTTGTAGTCATAATGTCCTAATCCTCTAGGCATACCAGTCAGGACAGTACTCCTAACCAACCTGCAATATTTAATAGTTATGATGGCAATAAGTTCAAATGTGACGAGACGGTCATTCAAAACAGTTCTGCGTAAGTATTTCTTAATGACTATAAAAAAATATCATCTATAATTTAGTAATTTTTTAGCGATACTCCTAACCAAGAGACAACACCTAAATCTGGCAGGAAGTCAAAACACTGCAGATCAAAGTAATAAAAAAAACTAAACTTAGAAGACGTTATTTCTGTTGCCTTTTTCCTTACCTGAGAGGAGATTAGGTTGTCATTTAACTTTAAATTTAAATGTATATTTTTTTATCATCAGTATAGTGTCGCTAAGAGCTGAAGGAGGATAAAATTGCCATTTCTTCTGTAGTTTTTTGAGATATATAATTTACAACCCTCGTTGAAATTAATAAATAATTTTTTTTTAGCAAAACGATTTGTAGATAAAATACAATTTTCTATAGCGCGTTCTACGCGTTAGATGCACGTAACTGAACAAGTTTTTTTTTTGTTTTAGTGAGGAAGAGATTGAATGTAAATCTGGCCGATGAATAGTTGACATTTATTATTTTATTCAACAAATTTTAAGCTTTCCCCATCATGGGCTCTTTTCTTGTACATTAGATTTAGTTTATGTTAAAAGCGAAAAGAGAATTGGATTGGTATCAACATTTGTCTTCAGTTGCAAAATGTGCAGGGTTGATTCACTGGTCGACAAAAAAATTTTTTTTTGTTGTAACACAAATCAGAATAGCATAATCTAATAGAATGGACCTATCCAAATACGAAAATGACGAATAGAAAGTTGTAGCACGTAGGGTATTCTTGTTAGAGTTGTAGAACCATATCGAATGTTACGATACTTAATATATATAGAAAAAATGATTTCAGAAAATTCTTAACCCTGTTTATTGACTATGTTTACAGTTTTCGCCTATTAAACATACCATACATCTAAGAGAAAAGCAAACGAGAAAAATATTAACTTAAAACACTAATTAAACTTTATTTTTTCCGTTTATGAGGTGTCCTATCTTCTCTCTTTAAAAACCAACAGTAGTCACCCATCATGGCTGGATCCCATCGGCCTTGGTACCGAAATTCCATTGTTCTGATATCTTGGTAAAACCTTTTACCTTGCTCGTCACTAACAGCTCTCAAATTTTTAGGAAAAAATGACAGATGGGAATGGAGGAAGTGAATTTTTAATGACATTCTGGCCCCAAGCGCTTTATAGGCATCTAAGAGTTCATTAATTTTCATCCATATTGTTGCCTAAAAATCCTCTTACGACATTAACAAATGAATTCTTTGCTCTGAGTTCCTGCCTGGTAAGCTTTTCCGTAAAATTGACATCGTCCAGCAATTTTCTGATTTGTGGCCCAATAAAAGTGCCTTCTTTTAATTTGGCATCACTTAACTGGGGAAAGACTTGTCTTAGGTATTTAAATCCATCACCATCTTTATTCAAAGCCTTCACAAAGTTCTTTATCAGCCCAAGGTTAATGTGAAGAGGAGGCAAAAGGATATTTTAGGGATCAACAAGAGGTATATATTTCACTTTTTGAGATCCCGGTTGAAATTCGCTTCTTTCTGGCCAAATTTTTGCTACATAATGCTGATTTATTGCACGACAGTCCCATAAAAAAAGAAAACAGTAATATTTTGTCAATCCTCCCTGAAGTCCCACTAAAATCGCTATAACTTTTAAGTCCCCACATATCTGCCATTTATATCTATTGTAGTTTATTTTATCCAAAAATCGTGGGCATATTTTCATAATTTTCTTTCATTGCAGCTGAATAGGCAACTGGTATAGAGGGTTTTAAATTTCCATTATGCAATAACACAGCTTTTAAGCTATATTTAGATGAGTCTATGAATAAGCGCCACTCACGGAGAGAATTTTCAATATCAAGTTCCTGCATTAAACTGTCTATACCAGTACACGCGCACAACGAATTTTCCATACTGTAGAATTCAGAAAACATAGCATTTCTTTGGCCAATAGGTTCCATTCCTTAAGACGGGAACCCAGAAGTTCTGACTGTTGCTTGGATAACCCCAAATCACGTACTAAATCATTTAATTCACTTTGAACAATCAAATGTGGCTCGCCGGAACTGGGACCTGTGGTAAAAGTGAGATCGGTGCACTGTTCTTCTGAGCTGCCTGATGATGCGTTTTCTCGATTATCTCCCAAATTGATAGGTTGCCAATTTAAAGGCACAATCGGCACTGGCAAATTTGCATTATGAGGAACAGGTCGTATAACAAAATATTTAAAGTAGGCTTTTTTTACATTCTCGGAAAATGGCCTGGCTTGTGATTTCACCAGAAATGTTTGCAACTTCGCGTTTGACTTGACATTCTCGTCTTTACGTACACATGCTTATCGATACACAGAGAACCACTCAATTCGAAACTCAACAGAAGAGTGATGTTTAACGTTTATTTTATGTCTAATGTTGTAAACAACCCAGTCTAGGTAATTTTTCCGTTGTAAAAATTGTTTACCTGCCAATATAAAAGGTTCTAATTAGGCTATTAAAAAATGGTACCTATTAGGGCTTTCCGAATATTTTTTTTATTATTGGGAGGGTATTTCCATTGTGAAAATAATGAACTGGCCTGTGTGAGAAAAATCTTGTCGGCCAGTGTCATACTAAAGATCCTCAAGAAAAGATTTTTAATGTAAATACAGCAGCCGTGAACGGCGCTGTTTCAGTCGGGATTGAATATAGCCAGATTTGGGAATTTTTTAGCGTACTAGACATACCTTTCATTTCAAAAAAATATATGGCAAACTTCATAATGAGCTGGTTGAAACTTATAACGAAACAGCTTGGACATCAATGCTGGAGGCCGGCTTGGAGGAAACAAAATTAGCAGTTGAAAATGAAGAGGTGGACAATCAAGGTCGTCCAATGATAAAAGTTGTTGCTGATGGGGCGTGGTATAAAAGGTCCTATAGCTGCTATTATTGAATATCGTACCTAAAAAATATTATTTCTTGGCATCAAAAATAAATATTGTTCAATATGTAAGCTTTTTAAAGAGAAAACTGACCATTTTTGTTATACAAATTTTGACGGACCTTCAACTTCAATGTTATAAAAGGTGGTCGGCTTTTGACCAAATCCCTGCTCGCGTTTATCAATTAAATTAAAATATCTTTGAAGATTTATAATACAGATTATTGGGGAGGAAAAATAAAAATAAATATTTTTTTAATGGTGCAAATTTGACTAATTTTTAGCTTTAATTTTCGGCGGCTTGTAACAATTTTATTTTTTGATATTTTACAAAAATAATTACTTTGGCTCACTCTTATATTGTTTATCCTTTAAATACCTTTTTGAAATTGTGAATATTAAACTCAGTTTTTTTACAGTTTTGGTCAAAAAATCACCTTAAATTCGTAAAAATTTCAAGCAGTCCGATGCTCTTAACAATTATTATTAGTCTTTCTTTTCTATAAAATAAAGAATATCAAATATTTGCAAGATTTTTTAAACCATTTTTGCAATAAAAAGAAGAAATATGATACATTAGACAAATTTAGTTTACACCTATTTAAAAAAGTGAGAACAGATAAAATATTAATTATAGTTTTCATCGCTTAAAATGTTACAAAAGTTGGCCGACTTTTGATCAAAACCGGTTTTTATCAGTTAAGTTAAATTATATATGAGGATTTAAAATTCAGATTATTGTGGGGATGTACGAAATTAATTTTTATAACAGGTAAATAAAAATAAAATATTTTTTAATGGTGCAAAATTGACTAATTTTTTAGCTATTTTCGGCGGCTTGTAACATTTTTATTTCTTGATATTTAACAAAAATAATTACTTTAGTACACTCTTATATTGCTTGTCTTTTAAATATCTTTGAGAAACTGTCAATATTGAACTTTTCATGGTTTCTTTCAAAAATCACCTTAAATTCTTAAACATTTTAAGCGATCCGATGGTTTTAACAATAATTACCTAACTAAAACTGTTCTAAAATACCTATTTATTATATTTTTTTGTTGTATAAAAATATCAACAACTATTTCACATGATAATGCATGTATAATGCATGTAAAAAGAAAAGGAAACATATTTATAATCACTTGAAGAATATCAAATGTTTGCATATTTTTTTAGACCATGTTTTGCTATAAAAACACGAAATATGGTATATTAGTCAATTTTAACTTACATCTGTTTAAAAAACTAATTCGTCTCTGCTTAGCCGAGTCACAATTGCCTGCTGAAAGAGTAGTACGATCAACTGCAAGAGAGATAAAACATTAAACTACCGTTTTCGCTGTCTAAAAATGTTAAAAGTTGGCCGGCTTTAACCAAAACCCTGGTCATGTTTATCAATTAAATCAAAATATCTTTAAAGATTTAAAATCTAGATTGTTGTAGGAATGTGGGAAAGTATTTTTTATCACAGAAAAATAAAAGTAAATATTTTTTTTAATGGTGCAAAGTTGACTGATTTTTAGCCATTTTCGGCAGCTCATCATATTTCTATTTGTTGAAATTTAACAAAAATAATTACTTCCCCACACTCTTATATTGTTTATCTTTGAAATACCGTTGAGAAATTGTCAGTATGAAACTAGTTTTTTTATAGGTTTGGTTATAAAAACACCTTGAATTCATAAAAATTTTAAGTGGACCGATGCTCTTAAGAAAGCGCTGCAGCAGTCGCGGGGGTAAGTCTCCGGAGCATTCAAAACATTTGCAGGGAAATGAGGAGGAAATGACGACCTGTTAGAAATGGCTACAGGAAAAACTCATACCAAATTTACTTCTAAACAATGTTGTCGTAATAGACAATGCTAACGTAACTTAATTTGTTTTTCAATTAATTAAAAAAAATGATTTGACTTGTATGTTATTTTTTGACCATACATTTTAATTAATGATTATACACATTTTCGCTACTTTTATTGAGGGGACTCCGATATTCAAATAGAGGGAAATGTTTAAATTATTTTAATATTATGTATAATAGAGCTCCCTCAATAAAATCAGGTAAAAATGTTGATAGCCCGGAATTTCTCAAATCTAAACGCAAATGTTTATAAGGGAGGCAAAAGCCATCGTAGATTGTAATAATTGAAAATCATAGGTATTGCGGATGTATTATTGATACAGAGTGTACCTATTTCAGTCGTAGTACGTTGGTAGTGTATCTCTTTTGATCCGAATGCGTTCTCTGTTTATGTCCGCGCATCTCGTGAACGTTTAGACCCGCAATCCTGTGTTGGGCGAGCTGTAGCTACTTGTTTATTTTATTCGGAACAACCAAAATTTTAACTTAAGTTTAGGCCTTTACACTTAAAACATCGTATAAATAGAACCGACTTAAAAAGAGCATTAAAATGAAAAAAAATAATGTTTTATTCTACCTTGAAAATTTGACTTTATCAAGTCGGTGTCAAACTAACAAAGACCTGTAGTATATGTAGATACTCAATATTAAAATGTTCTTTGTAATTAAGTAATTAAGAATAATTTTGGAACCAACCTCCTAAAATAAATGTTCAAGGTGGAATAAAATTTTATTTTTTACTTTTTATTTTTTTGTTTTGAAGTCGGATCCATTTTTTTACTTCCTTCGTAAAAGGGAAGCATTGTAATCGTGAAAAAATTTCTCTCCCAGATGTTTTCAGATATTTACTTTTCAGGCTCCCTAGACGCCGAAAAACATGTTTTCTTAATTCCGTCGGTATGTCTGTCTATCAGACCGACAGTCTATCTGTTCGCGGTATAGCAAAAAACTACTTAGAGGATGGAAATTTTGGTCAAAAATAAGGGATCATATGAGGATGACCTAGTAATACTTTGCTAAAAATCGAATGTCAAAACAAAATGGTGGCCTAGTGAAATGTTAAAAAAATTATTACTAAAAAACTATTTATGCAATGTATCTTGTATCTATAGCTTTTATTACTAAAAAACTATTTATGCAATGTATCTCAAATCTTGCACAAATATCGCGTATTATGTAAGAATAAACTAGCAAACTATTGGTTCGAAACCAAGATGGCAGAAGAAAATGGAGGCTTAATAAAATATTTAAAAATTCAGCCTGAGAAAACTACTTAATGGACTGATTTCATATTGTGAGCCATAACTAATTGTGGTATAGATGATGAACTAGTAAAATTGTAGTGCTAATTCAAGAAAACGATTCAAAATGGCGGCCAAATATAATGTTTGTAATCGTGAGAAAATCTCTTCAGGTTTAACATATATTCACGTTTTTGCGTCCCTAGATGCCGAAAAATACGTTTTATCAATTTTGTCGGTCCGTCCATCAGTGTGTCTGTCAGTTCGCGGCAGAGCCTAAACTCTACTAATCAGATTGACTTCAAATTTTAGTCAAAAATTAAGGGTCATTTGGGGATGACCTGGTAGTATTTTGGTAAAGATCCAATATGCCGAAATAAGATGGCGACCTAGTGAAACGCCAAAAATTATTACTAAAAAACTAATTATCTACTTTACCTCAAATTTCGCAGAAAAATCAAGTCACATAGGAATCTGGTAACATTTTGATATTAATACAGGAAAATGGCGGTCTAATAAATTATTTAAAAAATCGGAACCAATTTGTTAAATTAATTTAAAATTTTGTGCAAGCATTAAGTGTGATATAGAGATAAACTGATAAAGTGGTGGTACGAATTCAAGATGGCGGAACGAAATGGTAGCCAAATTAAATTTTTTAAAGAATCAACGAGAAAAATCTTATCTAATTGATTTTAAATTTTGCAGAAAAATTAAATGTGATATAGGGATAAACTGGCACGAATTCAACATGACCTAACAAAATGGCGGTGTCTGTCAATGTAAGAACTACTTATTAAATTTATTTTAAATTATGCCCAAAAATCAAGTATGGCATAGGTAGAAAGTAGTAGAATATTGGTAGAATTCTAATAGGATGTAACAAAATGGCGCTCAATAAAATTGTTTGAAAAAAGAGTATACATGTACAAAATGGAATCACAAAAACAACTACTCCGCTGGGTAATACCACGACCGGCATTGAATTACATTGTGACTCCTGGCCTTCGTTGGGAGCTTTAAATGATAGTATGTTTTCATTCTACGTACACCAACGTCATAACAAGAAAATGATCCTTGTTTGGAACATGTTCTGCGTCACAGCAGACACAATGATCCAGTTTAGTCAAACGATGATCGCGATTTCGCTCTTATTAAAGCTCATCAGGTCGCCATAGACTAGCGAGCCCCGTGTAGGGCAAAGGCACAAAATGGAATCACAAAAACAACTACTCCGCTGGCTAATATCACGACCGGCATTGGATTACATTGTGACTCCTGGCTTTCGTTGGGAGCCTTAAATGATAGTATGTTTTCATTCCACGTACACCAACGTCATAACAAGAAATTGATCCTTGTTTGGAACATGTTCTGCATCACAGCAGACACAATTTTCCAGTTTAGTCAAACGACGATCGCGATTTCGCTCTTATTAGAGCTCATCAGGCCGCCATAGACTAGCGAGCCCCGTGTAGGGCAAAGGCACAAAATGGAATCACAAAAACAACTACTCCGCTGGCTAATACCACGACCGGCATTGAATTACATTGTGACTCCTGGCTTTCGTTGGAAGCATTAAATGATAGTATGTTTTCATTCCACGTACACCAACGTCATAACAAGAAAATAATCCTTGTTTGGAACATGTTCTGCATCATAGCAGACACAATGATCCAGTTTAGTCAAACGACGATCGCGATTTCGCTCTTATTAGAGGTCATCAGGCCGCCATAGACTAGCGAGCCCCGTGTAGGGCAAAGGCACAAAATTGAATCACAAAAACAACTACTCCGCTGGCTAACACCACGACCAGTATTGAATTACATTGTGACTCCTGGCTTTGTTGGGAGCATTAAATGATAGTATGCTTTCATTCCGCGTACACCAACGTAATAACAAGAAAATGATCCTTGTTTGGAACATGTTCTGCATCACAGCAGACACAATGATCCAGTTTAATCAAACGACGATCGAGATTTCGCTCTTATTAGAGCTCATCAGGCCGCCATAGACTAGCGAGCCTCGTGTAGGGCAAAGGCACAAAATGGAATCACAAAAACAGCTACTCCGCTGGCTGTCTGCTGTGATGCAGAACATGTTCCAAACAAGGATCATTTTCTTGTTATGACGTTGGTGTATGTGGAATGAAAACAGAGTATACATGTGTGACTAAATGACTATGTATTGAACTAAATTGAGCCACACTCTGCTAGTCCTAATAAAAGGTAAACTTTTTTTTTAAATAGAAGCCAAACAAAATTCAATGATCATCAAAATTGCAGACCAAAAAGGTAAGAATTAAATTTGTCACTTGTATGGTAAGACACATACTATATTTTCATGCACGTGACATAAGAAAAGCTTATTTTTGAAAACGCTTAATATAAATAAATTCAAAAATATGCGCCATTCTTCCGCCGGTATTCCTTTCCAACATATTGCTAAGTATGGCAACAATTTCGGCTGAGCGTCTATTAAAAGTCTTAAAATGGAATTCTGTTTATACGGGATTTTATCGAAAGAATGTCAGACCATCCTGGAAGCTCTTTTGCTGAACGAAATTCATTGAACTTGACATAATGCCCTCATTCGAAATATAGGAAGGATGCATTCTAGTGGAAAATGGATTTGAGATTCTGTAAGACGTATGTAAAATGGCTAATAGGGAGTGTGAGAATCAATTTTGCTTTATTTTCATGAAAAATCGCTTTTTTTAAGTGTACATAGTTTTGTTTCATTTTCGCACAATGAATTAGACAACCTCAGTAAGGCCTTTTTTAAGCGAACATAAGTATCATAAATACCGAAATATTAACTACTGGCCTTAAGTATTCAAGTACTACTAGCCAATATAGTTGTGCAAATGACTGATGACATGAGACTATTTATTATTATATATATATATATATATATATATATATATATATATATACACATATATATAGATACAAAAATCAATAAAAATTCGCTTTCACACACCTTTATCAAAAGTTCTTGGCCGGAAAAGATATATGTAGAATAGCAGAAATACATATACTATATATATATATATATATATATATATATATATATATATATATAGGAAGGACTTTTAGAAGGCAATAATTTTTTTTACTAACATATTTCAGGAGAACGAAAGTTACCTCTTTTTTTAATAAAGGTTTTATTTTAAATTAATGAGGTCACCTTTCCCTCAACATACGACCTCTGATTGTCGATCAAAATTCTGCGGCCAATCTGATATCTCTTATAAAAAGAATGCATTTTTCGAGGTATGTAACTTTATTTTTTTATAATAGTTTTTTGTAAATAGTATAAAATTTTAAATTAGTTGTAAAAAAAATGTGATGTTTTATTATTATTTGATATTAAATGTTTTTTTAATTATTTTTAGATAGGAATGGAAAGCTTTACGTGTACACAAAATAAAAAAAGGAAAGACCAATTTTCGAAAAAGCCTGCTATAATAGGCGAAATTTAACTTCATTGTTTTTGATTTTGCAAATAAACCTATACCTTAGAAAGAAGTCCAATTAATATATATCTAATAATAAATTGTCTCATTTGCACCACTCTATTGGCTAGTAGTAGTTCAATATTTAAGTCTAGTATTTAATCTTTCGGTGTTTATGATACTTATGTTTGCTACAAAACAGACATTACTGAGGTTGACGAATTCATTGTGCGGAAATCAAAACAACACTATGTACACTTAAGGAAAGCGATTTTTCATGGAAATAAAGCAAAATTGATTCTCACACGATATATGCTCCCTATTAGCAATTTTACATACGTCTTACAAGCTCCCAAATCTATTTTCCACTAGAAAGCATCCTTCCTATATTCTGAATGAGGGCATTATGTCAAGTTCAATGAATTTTGTTCAGCAAAAGAGCTTCCAGGACGATTTGACATTTTTTCGATAAAATCCCGTATAAAGCAGAATTCCTTTTTAAGACTTTTAATAGACGCTTAGCCGAAATTGTTGGCATACTTAGCAATATGTAGGAAAGGAATACTTAGGAAGAATGGCGCATATTTTTGAATTTATTTATACTAAGCATTTTCAAAAATAAGCTTTTCTTATGTCACGTGCATAAAAATATAGTATATGCCTTACCAGACAGGTCGCAAACTTAAATCTTTCCATTTTGGTTTAAAATAATGATGATCATTGAATTTTGTTTGACTACAAATTTTAAGAAAATCTGTAAACTTCCGTGGCTCGGAACTTCCCTCGTTATGAATCTTTCCCTTTATTAGGAATAGTAAAGTGTGACCCAATTTAGTTCAGTACATAGTCGTTTAGTAACACATGTACACTCTCTTTTCAAACATTTATATTGAGAGCCATTTTGTTACATCCTACTAGAATCCTACCAGTATTTCACCACTTTCTACATATGGCATACTTGATTTTTGGGCGTAATTTAAAATACAATAATTAAATAATTTTTACATTGGCAGACACCGCTATTTTATGATGTCATGTTAAATTCGTACCAGTTTATCACTATATCACATTTAATTTTTCTGCAAAATTTAAAGTCAGTTAAATAAGATTTTTTCCATTGATATTTTAAAAATTTTATTTGGCTCTTATTTTGTTCTGCCATCTTGAATTTGTACCACAACTTTATCAGTTTATCTCTATATCACACTTAATGCTTGCACATTTATTAATTTAATAATTTTGTTTTGATTCCCTATATTCATACCAAAATGTTACCAGTTTATTCCTATGTAACACTTAATTTTTGTGCGAAATTTGAGGTAAATTAGATAATTAGTTTTTGGTAATATTTTTCTAAGGATTCACTAGGTCGCCATCTCATTCCGGCATATTGGATCTTTACTAAAGTCACTCTGATAGATTCTAAGCTCTGCCACAAACTGACAGACAGATATACACACCGACGAAATCTATAAAACTTATTTTTTGGTAATAAAGCTTGAATATAAGAAATAAAAGAAATAAAAGAATAAAGTAAAACCTGAGAAGATGATTTTTTTAGGATTACAAATGTTTTATTTGGTCGCGATTTTGTACCGTCATCTTGAATTAGTATTTTAATTGTACTAGTTCATCATCTATACTAATTTATTCAGCCCCCATTTTATTCTGCCAGCTTGGATTCGAACTAAAATTTTACTAGTTGATTCTTACATGATGATGTTGGTGGAAAATTTGAGGTAAATTGGATAAGCAATTTTTTAGTAATATTTTTTTTACATTCATAAAATCCTATCTATATATATCTACAGACTGTCTATCCTAGACGGGCCACTATTGAGATTTCGAAAACCATAAGAGTTAGAAGGTGGGTTTCGAACTTATTAAAAATATGCAAGTAGCTTTTTAAAATTTTGCGTCGTTGCCAAGTTATTTGGGAAATTCCGAAAAGCACACTTTTTTATTATTGACGATAACTTTAAAACCGTCAATAAAACTGTAAATTGCAAAGTTATATAGGCTAAAGCAAATGTAATTCCCATCCCTAAACAAAGTATGCATATATCAAAACCCGAAGCCTACAGACCGATATCTTTAACGTGCGCTACGTGTAAGGCACTAGAAAAAAATATGAACATGCTATTATGCTGGTACTTGGAAAAACAAAAACTTTTGGCCCCGGAGCAAAGAGGCTTTAGGAAAAAACGTTCTACAAACGACAACATTATAGGCCTGGAATCCGAGATCCATGAAGCGTTTTATACCAACAAAAATGCATCGATGTATTTTTTGACATCAAGAGAGCCTTCGTCACTGGAGATATAAAATATTACAACAACTTTCATTATAGGGAGTTAATGGAAACATCCTTGCATTAAAAAAAATATAGAAAAAAGAAAATTTTGTGTCAGAGTTAATGGAGCACTATCTTCAGAAACAGGACAAAACATTGGCATACCTCAAGGCTTAGTAATCAGTGTCGCACTCTTCTTAGCCGCAATAAATAGCATAACACATCACATGAACACCAGTCAAATACAGATTATTCACCGGCGATCCTGTACTTATCATCAAAGGAAAAAATATACAATCAATGACTTTTATTATTCAAAATCATCTTAGAAATCTGGAAGACTGGTTCAGAAGCTCTGGATTTAGATTTTCAACGGAAAAAACTAAATGTGTACTCTCTACACCCTCATTACATCTGTGTGCAAAGAATTTAGAATTAGTGGAAAAATTAAAGTTCTAGGAATGATTTTAGATAGAAAACTTACCTGGAAGCCCCACATTAAATATGTTTTTGGGTCGTATCAAAAAGGAATTAATTTATTGAAGATATTATCGAACAAAAATATATAGGTCAATAATGCGATCCAAATTAGATTGGCGTCATAGCTTTCAACTCGGCAACATCTTCGGTGCTTAAATTACTGGACCCCATTCGCAATTCTGCACTACGGATTGCCCTTGGTGCCTACTATACGAGCCTTATGTGCCTAACTTATTATATGAACTGAAAGTAAGATCCAGACCAGCATTTTATCAGCGGATTAATCGCTATACTGTATTACAAATCTCAAAAGCTTTGGCAAAAACGTATCTAATCACTCGCTGATTAAATCTAAATTTCAAAGTCTCCTTAACGACTTACGAATTGGTGACATTATCTATACGGACGCTTCTAAATGGCATATCTGCGTAGTAACCCCCAACTCAGTACTCAAATTTAAAATGTCTGATTACACCAGTGTCAACACTGCGGATCTTTTGGAATAAGGCATATTTCAAGCTCTATTAACCGGAATAATACTCCATACTCAGCTGTTATCACAGACTCCCTTAGTGCTATATCCGCAAAAGGCATTTACACCACACACCCTATCGTAAAGCTCATTAATCAAGTCCTAAATAACATACAAGTTCCTGGAAGAAAGGTTGCATTTATCTGTGTACCATCCCACAATAGCATCTCGGGGAACGAACAAGCGGACGCAGCAGCCGCAGATACTAATTCAATAGTAGTCCAAAATAGAGTGAATCCTCATCATCATCGTTTCCCAGTACAAAGGGCCTTCACAAAAGCAAACCATTTGACTCGGTTTTAAGCCAATTGCTTGATATATGACCAGGACTTTTTCTGTGCCTCCGCTGGTATTGTTCTTCTCCAAGTGGTTTTCAGTCTGCCTCTTCCACGTTGTCCTTGTGGGTTCCAGTCTAGGGTCATTTTGGCGATGTTATTGTTATCTTTTCTAAGTATGTGACCGATCCACGCCATTTTACGCTTTCTGACTTCCTGTTCTCTGTTTCTTGGTTTGACCTTCTCCAGAGTTCTTGATTGGTGATAGTGTAAAGGCCAAAAGATGCGGTATATTTTTGTGAGGCATTTGTTGATGAACGTCTGAAGTTTAAAGGCAACTTTCTTGTAATTTTCTATGTCTCACAGCCATAAAGTAGCACAGATTTGACGTTGCTATTAAATAGGCCAATTTTTGTCATGTGACTATAACAAGTAGATTTCCATATGGGGTGTAACTGGCCAATAGCTCGCCGGGCTTTTTGGATTCTGCTATCTACGTCTCGTTCCGTTCCTCCTGACTTGTTGAACATGCTACCTAGATATGTGAACTCTTCAACGATCTCCAGTTGAAGACGATTTTCGGTTTTATTTGGCAAGATTCGTAGATCTTTTGTTTTGTTGACGTTGAGATTAAGCCCTACTTTTTCCTTCTCGGTTTCCAATTTCAGCAGTTTTTCCTTCATGTCTCTTTGATGATGAGGCCCTCCTTCTATTTTTCAGGATTGACATTTTCAGCATGGATACAGGAACTTTTCCTGTGTCCATGCTGCTTCCAACAGCGAGTGAAGCATCCTGGCAGTGCTGCTTGCACATGACTTAAAGATTTCTGGAGGTAGATTGTCAATTTGCTTTGCCGGCTTTCAAGTGCTTTATTTCCTCGATTTCTTCAATATTAGGCGGTCTGATGGTGATGTTAAGTGGATAATCAGGTTTGGGTGTATTGTATATATATATATATATATATATATATATATATATATATATATATATATAAACGAAATTTTTATTATGGAGTAATCTGTATTTGGCTATAATGTAGGTAAAGATTTTTTAACACAACTTTTTTCATAATGAAACTTTCGTTTTATAAAGAAAAATAAAATAGATTGCAATTTGTACAATATGCAAGAAGTTATTATCAATTAACTATATGCATTTACAAAAAATTGTCTTATCTATGTTTGGTGGATTCGTTACTATAAAAGTTTACCCAAAAATACTGTTATTAATCTCAACCACAATAGACACACGTTTATGTTGGTACAACTTATCAGAATTCTTATGAGTTGTACAATAATCCAAAACACAAAGACTCGCTAATTTTAGCTCAGATAAAAATATTTCAGGGCTTCTCAATTTTTATGACTAACCTTAGATCTATAACCATAACCGAATAGAACTTAAATGATCCTAAAAATGTTTTACAAAATTGTATTTGAAATTACCAAATGATTCTGCCCATTCTCAGGAGAGCAATGTAATAAAAAAAGTTTACGTAATATTATTTTCGTCGTTGCGAGAAACTTGTTTACCTCAATATTTTTATTTATGTTTCAAAATGTACTTCAGTAAATACAATTTTATAGAAAGTCTTCGATTGATTGGTTTTTGAAAGTAAAGTCATGGCATATTTTATGTAAAATTCTGGGATTAAGAATGCTACATTTGCTAGTTTGTGTTTTGTTCCGCCTAGTTCTCCTCTATCATATTTCATTCCAATTGCATTTTTGGGACGGGAAAAATGTATGAAGCTAGGTATTTTGTGCGGGCGTTTCACATATAGGAATCAGTTTTGTTGTTCAATATGTTTTTTGAAGATATCGTCATTTCTATCCATTTTAAACAGAACTTTACCAGCTATAGATGCCTGATATAACGTCGTGACATCCATCATATATTTCTAAATGTATATCAACATACGACACCAGTCTAATACATATATAAGAATTGCGTCTATGAGCTATCACACGCGTCATCGTTTATTTTTTCTACTTAGTGGAGTCAACCAACAAAATATTTTCGTGAAAAAAATTGCTCCTCCCTTCGGATATTTTATGTAAATATGATAATGACATGACACAGAAAAGGAATCCTAAATTTTTACGTCTCAAAAATCGGTAAAACTCTACACAATAAAAGCTTATTTTTGTGGCAGAGATACACTATGTAAATAAAGTAATATAAAAAAAAATAGAAAAAATAATGAAATAGAAATAAATCGAAAAGCACTTTAAAAAATCTCTAACAATTGTTAAATAAGTGAAACAGATGTAGTTCCGTCCTTCTTAATAAATGTTTTTATTTATTTAGGAAGACATAATTTTTTTAATCTGGAAGACAAATGTCGATTTTGTCAGTTTTCTTTAACAAAGACATAAGTATAACGGCTTCTATTAGTCTGATAGGAACTATAAAAACACAATTTCTTCGTTTTCAATTGTCCGATGTAGCTGCGCTGGTTTCAAAACAATCACCACATGACAATAATAATTTTGGAAATTGTTTATTGCATTTCTATAAAAATCGGTAAATTTCTTTACCCGGAACTTTCCTCGTTATGATTTTTTTCCATATGTAAGGAATAATGAAGTGTGACCCAATTTAGTTCAGTACATAGTCACAGTATATATGTTACATATACTGTCTTTTCGTTTATATTTTTTGTTCCATCATATTCGATACCAATATTTTACCACTTTCTTTTTACCTATGCTACATTTGACTTTTGAATTTAATAAATAGTTTTTTCAATACCGCCATTTTGCTACGTCATATTGAATTCGTACCAGTCTATGCCATTTTCACATCTAATTTTTCTGCAAAATCGATTGAACAAGATTTTTTTACATTGATGTTTTAAACATTTTATTTGGCCGCCATTTTGTTTCGCCATCTTGAAATTGACACCCATATTATCAGTGTTTACCTACTCCGCTGGTCCGCATATACTTCCCTGGTTTACGTTATCGATCTTCTTGTTATGTTAAAGTTGTGTATTATTTGGGGTTAGAATCCAGTAAAAAACAAAAGCCTTCTTGTTTAAAATTTCGACATTTCGCAACTTTATTGTTGCATCCTCAGGACACAGATTTTATATCTTACATTAAACCCATATTATCAGTCTTTACCTACTCTAAATAATACACCACCATAACCACAAAAAGATCGTCTACGAAAACCCATTTAAATACTTAATATCTGCGGACCAACGTAGTAGTTAAAAGCTGATAATATTGGTTTCATGCAGGATAAAGAATCTATAGCTGTCCTGAGGATGCAACAATAAAGTTGCGAAACGTCGAAAATAAAAAAAAGTCTTTTGTTTCTTTACTGAACCCTAACCCCAAATAATACACCACTCTAACATAACCACAAGAGGGTCGTTAACGAAAACTATAGAAACATAATATCTGGGAAATATCTGCGGACGAACGGAGTAAGTAAAGACTGATACTATGGGGTTCATGCAGGATACAGAAACTGTATGAGTCTTGAGGATGCAACAATTATTTAAAAATAGACTTTTGTTTTTTACTGGACCCTAATCCCAAATAATACACCTCTGTAACATTACAACAAGAAGTTTATTAACGAAAACCATTTAGAAACTTATTATCTGTCGCTAACTGACAGACAGACCAACAGACGGAATTGATAGAACATGTTTTTTGGCATTTAGGGACGCTAAAACGTGAATATATGTAAAATCTAGAGGGTGAATTTTTCACGATTACAAAAATTTTATTTGGCCGCAATTTTGCTCAGCCATCTTGAATTAGTAACTAGTTTTACTAGTTGAGCACTATACCACAATTAGTTATGGCACACAATTTGCAATCATTAAGTAGTTTCTTGTTTTTTATTTTATGCCGTCATCTTGGATTTGTACCAAAATTTTATCAGTTGATTCCAACATAATACTTAATGTTAATGAAACATTTAAAATAAATTAGAAAAGTAGCTTTTTCATAAAATTTTTTCCTAACATTTCACTAGGTCGCAATTTTGTTTCTGCTATACTCGATTTTTAGCAAAATATTACCAGATCATCACCATATATATGACTCTTAATTTTTTATCAAAATTTGACGTCAATCGGGTTAGTTCTATGCCGCGAACTGTCAGACAGACAGACAGACCGACAGACGGGCTGACGGTATTGATGAAACATATTTTTTGGCATCTAAAGGCGCTAAAACGTGAAGATATATAAAACCTGAGGGGGCGATTTTTTTCACGATTACATTAACATTAACATTTTATTTGGCCGCCATCTTGAATTAGTATCACAGTTTTACTAAGTCCTAACACTGGAATCTGTGGTGGAAGATAGATCAAAATACAAGAGTTCTAACCACACTACACCACAACTTGTTACGTTCTGGACGCGCGTTTCGCTAACCAAGTGAGCAGATGATAAAACTAACAGTTTTACTAGTTGACCTCTATACCACAGTAAGCTATCGCACACAATTTGAAATCAATTCATTAAGTAATTATTCAGGCTGAATTTTTAAATATTTTATTGAACAACAAAATGTTACTAGTTTATTCAAAATTTCAGATAAATTGGATGAGTAGTTTTTTAATAATATTTTTTTAATACTTCACTAAGTCGCCATTTTGAATCGCCATATTGGATTTTTATCAAAATCTTACCAGGCCATCCCTATGTGACTTAGTTTTTGACCACAATTTGAAGTCAATCGGGTAAGTAGTCTTTTAGCTATGCCGCCAACTCACAGACACACAGACAGAAAGACCGACAGACGGACGACGGAGTTCATAAAACATCTAGCGACGCTAAAATGTAAAGATGTGTAAAAGTAAGAGGGTAAATTTTTCACGATTACAAAAATTTTATTTGGGCGCCATTTTGTTCGGCCATCTTGAATTAGTACCACTGTTTTACTAGTTGATCCTTGTACCACAATTAGTTATGGTACACAATGAAAACAAATCATTAAGCAATTTTTTCAGGCTGAATTTTTAAATATTTTATTAAGCCGTCATTTTATTCCGCTATCTTGGATTCGTACTCGAAAATATTATCAGCTGATTCCAACATAATACTTGATGTTGTTGCAAAATTTGAAATAAATTGGAACAGTAGTTGTTTAATAATAATGTTTTTAACATTTCACTAAGCCGCCATTTTGTTTCGCCATATTGAATTTTTACCAAAATGTTACCAGGTCATCCCCATATAACCCTTAATTTTTGACCAAAATTTCAAGTCAATGGGGTAAGTAGTTTTTTAGCGACGCCGCGAACAGACAGACATACGGAATTGAGAAAACATGTTTTTCGTCATCTAGGGACCCTGAAATGTGATGATCTGAAAAAATCTCGGAGAGTGATTTTTCACGATTACAACACTTCCCTTTTACGAGGGAACTAAAAATATAATTTTGGTGATTTTTAATAAAATTTAAAATATGGTAAATATTTTAGATCTTTTTGTCTAATAGCACGATTACGAACGGCTATTCAGCTTAAAAATTGAATCGGTTGTAGTTTTGTACAAACCCGCCAAAATGAATGTGTTATTTTTTTTAATGTAGTCTTTCTATTCTATTCAATTCTATTTAAAATTCTCACTAAAAATTATTCTCTCAATTCTAATTAATTTGCTATTCTAAAAAAAATGATTTTATGTATTTTAGATATTTATTTTTATACTTAAACGTTGAAGAAAAAGTGATTAAACTCAAAAGAAAGACCAATTAGTTTCAAAAACTTATTTCTAAACAAAAAAGGAACTATAATTAATATAATTTCATTATTTTGTTGAAACAAATTTTATTTCGTATTTAAACAACTAATAATAATCCCGTTTTATTGAAAAAATATTATTTAAAAATAAAAACAATCTTTTTGTTTAAAAAAGAAAATTATAAAAATTACATTTTTTTTGTTTAAAAATTATCTTTTTGTGACTATTTAGGTCACCTTTTAGATATATTTTTTTCTTTACATCTCTCTATAAAAATCATCAAATTCACCTTTACCCAGAACTTCCCTCGTACACACTACGTACAGATAACACAGTTATTTAGTTGATAATTATTTGGCAACAACTTTATACAAATGCTATAAACTGTAACTAATTCAATTTTTTTTAGATTTTTACTGAACAGTGGGACTCTTACTGTACGAGGAAAGTCTCTGTACTAGAAAAGTTGTGAATAAAGGAAAATTACCGCTTTTTTAAAATTAGTCTATAAAAATGAAATTATATTATTTAATATTTTCCTCTAGAAAAAGAAGGTTTTATTTCAGGAAATGGAATTTAACATCTTATTTAAACATTTTAGTAGGCCGCCATTTGGCTTTGCCATAGAGCATTCGAACCAAAAATTCACCAGTTTATCCCTGTTGCACACTTGATTTTTGTGAAAATTTTTTTTTCATCCTGAATTTTTTTCACATTTTATTTGGCGGCTAGTTTATTTCGTCACACTGGTTTCACACCAATATTTTACCAGAATATCCCTTTATCACATTGAATCTTTGAGCAATATGTAAGGTCCATTCGATAAGTAGTTTCTTAGCCATCATTTTGTTTTTTCATATTGGATTTTTAACAAAATTTTATCATTTCATCCCCATATGATTCTTGATTTTTGGCCGAAATTAAACAGACCATCTTACTTAAAAAATACTGTTATTTTTAAGGAATAGAAAAGCCTATATTAAAAAAATTAAAACATATCTCGGACAAGATTACCACACAATCTAGCTAGCGTCTCGTAGACTAATTGTGATTGGTTGATATCCTTAGGCGCCTATGTTATTTTCACTATAGATATGCCTTTAATGGTCTTCATGGATCTCACTAAGATAAATTACAATTTGTATACTATGAAAAAAGTTATTAACGAATAACTATATGCATTTGCAAGTAATTGTGTTATCTATGTTTGCTGGCTTCGTTACTACAAAAGTTTCCCCAAAAATACTGTTATCAATCTAATCCAAAATTAACACATGGTAATGTTGGTACAAATGATCAGAATTCTTATCAGTTGTACTATAATACAAAATATAAATGTAGGTTAAATTATGTTAAATTTTGTGTAACCGTAACCGAATGGAAATAAAATGATCTTAAAAATGTTTTACAAAATTGTGTTTAAAGTTCCTGCATACTCTCAGGAGGGCAAAATAATAAATATTGCACGTAATATTATTTTGGTCGATGCGAGAAACTTGTTTACGTGAATATGTTTATATGTGTTTTTAAATGTACTTAAGTAAATACAATTTTATAGAAAGTTTTCGATTGATTGAGTCAATTCATGGCATATTTTATGTAAAATTCTAGGATTAAGAATGCTACATTTGCTAGTTTGTGTTTTGTTCCGCCTAGTTCTTCTCTATCATATTTCATTCCAATAGCATTTTTACGACAAGAAAAATTTATGAAGCGAGGTATTTTGTGCGGGCGTTTCACATATAGGAATCAATTTTATTATTCAATATGTTGCTTTGAAGATATCGTCATTTCTATGCATTTTAAACAGAACTTTACCAGCCGAAATATATAGATGACTGCTATAACGTCGTGACATCCGTCATATATTTCTAACTGTATATCAACATACGATACGACTCTATTAAATATTTATGAATTTCGTCTACGAGATATCACAATGGTAAACACGCGTTATAGTTTATTTTTTCTACTTAGTGTAGTCCACCTACAAGATATTTTCGTGAAAAAAAATGGCTCGTCCCTTCGGATTTTTTGTATAAATATGATAATGGCATCACACAGAAAAGGAATCCTAAATTTTTATATTTAAAATGGAATGTTACCGTTCCATACAATAAAACCTATTTTTGGCAGAAATACACTGTGTAAATAAACTAATAATCAAAAAAATAGAAAAAATACCTAATTAGAAATAAATTAAAAACCACTTTAAAAAATTTCTAATGGTCCTAATCTCAATGATTATTAATATGTGATTAAAACAGATATAGTTCCGTCCTTCTTAATAGTACTTTTTATTTATTTAGGAAGACATATATTTTTTTAGTCTCGAAGATAACTGTTTATTTTGACAGTTTCTTTAACAAAGACAAGTATAACGGCTACTATTGGTCCGTTAGAAACTGTAAAAAAAAATTTCTGGTTTCAAAACACTCACCACATGACAATAATAATTTTGAAAAATTCCTTTTAATTTTGCCTTTGTTTAATGTATTTCAATAAAAACGTGAGAAAATATAATTTTGGTGGTTTTTAATAAGCCTACACAAAAAACTCAAAATTTACATTTTTGAATTTTTGAAAATCCATAGGGTATTTTGTTCAAAATCTTACTAGTTAATTTCTATGTCGTACTTGTAATATTTAGGGTAGGTAGGGACAGGGACCCCAAGTTGTTCGGGTTGGGAAATTAGCTTCCGTAAGTTGGGAAAAAGAAAGTATGAGTAAGTATTGATTGAGTTTGGCAAAGGATTTTTGTTTTTTGTTGTTGGTGATATTTGCTAGCAATACAAAAGCTCGGAACTTTTTTTTTAGGTTTCAATTGAGATTTTCTTTCCTACTCCCACTCCAACATTTTCACTTCGGCACATTCCTGGGTGGGATTAAGAAAAATTAAAGTAGTTTTTATTAGTCGTGAGATGATAGTAAATTTTGTTTAATATACTTCTCAACAGATAGTTCCTGTGGATATCAAATAAAAATTACTATCTGCCATTTTATGGACACTTAGTAAAGATTGGCTTTATACTAGACCGAACAGTTTAATACGAGACAATTTAAGACACACTTGTTTCCAAAGGTAAATATAAAATGGGCGAAAACGTGTACAGCCTTAAAATTATTTTTTGCCTCTTTATTTCTCTTTGGAATTTGGTTCAGGGATTGTATTTATCTTTTTCACCTACCTAAATTTATTACTATAAAATAGAAAATACTTCAAATATGAAATTTATTTTCTGTAGCAAATTATGTCAATTTTAAATTATGCTATAAGAGATAATGTATGCTTTTGTGGAGTCAACAAATGTATGTGCACATTCTCCAATGCATTCCCCTTATGTCAGGTTTTTTGTCAAGTTTCTCAATTGTTTTTAAAGGTAAGGGTACTAAACCACGTAGAATTATAACAAATGTTGTTAATACTAAGTGAAATTAAAAGTTTATTAGTTCATTAATGAAGAATATCCTAAAAGAAAAATGTGAGAAAATAATTTTATGATCGTTGAATTGTGCTGTCGAAAAATTGAATCAAAAAATTGAATGTGTAAGAATTTCGAAAGTAGTTTTAAGATGTACCATTTTCATATAATGATATATCAAAATACAAGAATTCTAACCACACTACACCACAACTTGTTACGTTCTGGACGCGCGTTTCGCTAACCAAGTTAGTATCATCAGCAGATGATATATATTATCGTTTCGTTTACAATGTCTATCCAGTCCAGTCTCCCATCTCGTTTTGGAAGGGAAAATCTCCATTCGAAATATATAATGAAGTGAAAACTGCATATGGTGATAAAGCTATGAATCATACAAGTGTGTACAAGTGGTGTTGCGCGAGTTTAAAAACGGTCGTACGTCTGTGCATGATGATCAGAGGAGCGAAAGACCTTCAATTGTGACTGACGAAATTGTGGAAAAAATTGAAAATGCACTCCGGCACGATTGCAGATTGACTGTGGATGAACTTTCTGCGATGTTTCCGCAAATCTCCAGATCTCTGGGCACAATCACAGAAACGCTCGGATATCGGAAACTGTCCGCGAGGTGGGTCCCAAAATAACTGACAGACCAACACAAGTTGAATCGAGTGGACGCCGGGCAAGAGTTTTTGAGGAGCTGGAAATTCCATGGAGATGAATTTCTCCGCTCCATCTTTAGTGGAGATAAAACACTTCACGTATGAAACCAAAAGACAGTCTCAATAGTGGCGTCACACCTCTTCACCCTCCGCCAAAAAGTTGAAAACCGCAATTTCAGCCAAGAAAATCATGTTTTGAGACTGTCAAAGCACAATTTTAATCAAATATCTGCCTCAAGGGGAGACCATCAACTCTGTAAGATACTGTGAGATCCTAAACAAATTGCGGAGGGCGATTCAGAACAAGAGGAGAGGCATGCTGACAAAAGAAGTCTGCCTGCTGGACGACAATGCCGTACCACACACGGCCAACTCCACGAAGGAACTGCTCACCTCGTTTAAATGGGATTTCCTGAACCATCCCGCGCATTCCCCTGATCTAGCACCTTCGGATTACTATCTCTTTACCTTCCTGAAGCTGCACATGTGTAAAAAAGGTTGTCAACTGCCGAGGAGGTAAAGAACTAGGTAGAGAAATGAGCGAAGGGGTTGGCGGGAAACTACTTCGGGGAAGGCATCAAAAAATTGATACCCCGTTTCACCACCTGCACAGAGAGGAATAGCGACTATGTCGAAAAATAGCTTACATTATGTACTAAAGTATCACGTTATTTTTTTGTTTAAATAAAAATTTTGACCACCTACAAAAATTGAGTACACTTACTTTCTGGATATGCCTTGTATGTTCATATTTGTAAATTCAGTACAAATAAGAATTTGAATAAATTAATTACTAATGATTTATTTATATAATTACGTTGCAAAGCGTTAAAATATACATAAAAACTTGTATATATATTGCTGTGCTAACGCACTGTAAAAGAAGTTTAATTAACATGCCTATAAATTATATAAGTAATATTGTCATGCTTGTGGTCGTTATAGGTGTAATTAATTCTTATACTGTGTAATATCAGATTAATAGTGTAATATATTTATTCTCAAAAAATAAAGATTATAAAGCTGAGAAAGAAGTTAGTGAAAAATATATTATGATATAAAATCCCAAGTGTCGTACATTCCTTGAGGGAGCAAAATATATAGACGACCTTTTTAGAAAAGTCGGTTCGGCTGTACATAAATTTTATGTTGAAATCGTCCTGGCTACAGTGGAAGGAAGACGTTTTTGTCGGAAATATTCAGTTAAACCAATATATTTTTTTGCACGACTTGTTTACTTTTTTGAGTTGATTTAAAAAAACACACTGACATTATATCAACAAATTTGCTACATTTCTGGACAATTAAATATTTTGTTTTTATTTTAATTTTCTGTTGTTATATTAAGTGAGAATCAGCTTCTTACTTCTTTATTTTTTAAATGATTTATTCCAATTTTTTAGAGATGTTATTTTGTAATATTGTACTTTTTAACATAAAAATCAAGTTTTCTAAACTTGTGGTTTATTATAAACTGATATATTTAATGAAATACTGTATACCTTATCGCACCATATTATTTGTTGTATTTTTTTTAACGATATCTCGTGTAATAAACAAATTTCTTTGTTCGCTTTTTCACAACTCAAAAATTTACCAACTTAAAATTGATTAAAACCCATATTTAAAGAAATTACATATCTTAACACATAAACCTGAATTTTTAAATATTTTATTATGCCGCTATTTTGTTTCTCCAACTTGGATTCGTACCAAAGTTTTATGAATGGATGCTCTTATGATACTTGATTTTTGTGCAAAATTTGAGGTAATTTGGATAAGTAGTTTTTTAATAATAATTTTTATATCATTACACTAGGCCGCCATTTTCTTTTGTCATATTGGATTATTGCCAAAATGTTATCAGGTCATCCTCATATGCACCTATCGGTTTATTAGTTTTTTAGCTAGGCCGTAAACAGACAGACCGACCGACGGAACTGAGAAAAGAGATATGTAATTTCCTCAAATATGGGTTTCAATCAGTTTAAAATTAGATATTTTTACTGAGTTGCGAAAAGCCAAAATAATTTTTTTATCATTCTGACGGCAACAAATAATGATCCTAACACATTTAAAAAGAATAAAACTCATATGTCATATAATGTAATACATTATTTTAATGACGACAAAACTGAATTTTTAGCTACATTTAAATTTATTTATATTCGAAGAACAAATGAATGTATCAAACAAACATTGTGATGTTACTTTATACACATACTGGCAAAATTAGGGGAACCCCCTCACGAATACATTTGACTTATTTTTAAACGAGTTTATATCATACACAGGGACGGAATTGAAGTAAAGATTTGTTGGTGTCTCTTGAGACACAAATACAGGGTTTCGAAGAAAAGGTGAAGTTTGATCTTTATTTTACCCATTTCGGCACTCGAATTGGATAAGAAAACATATAGTTTTTCGCCTTTATGTCATTTCTGTGAAAATTTTTACTTTAAAGTAGTTATTGCTAACAGTTTTACGTTATCAGTTTACTGTGAAAAGAGTGGTTACAAATACACAGGAATGATTAAAAAGCCCCTTTCATATTTTCCATTTGGTTAAAGCCTTTCTTCACGCTTTATCAAAGGCCTGGGCTGGCCAAATTTGTGCTTCATCATAAACTAAAGCATGCTTAAAGGTCAGCGGATCGAACGAATCACATTAACAATAACTTTACGAACAATAACGATTTAAAACACCAACAATATTTACGAGATAAAAGAAACTGTAGAGTATATATATTTTTATAGTTGATTTAGTAACGCGTGTGCCCTCCACGCGTCCTTATGACACGTTAAAACCTATATAATCAAACGCGTTCCGCCGCACAGTGATTTGAAATAAAATATATTGGTGAATGGTTGTTACAGTTCACAAACTGAAATATGCAATATAATTTTTTTTCAAATTAATTCATGTACACTTCAAGATCATCAGAGGCATTTATGTTTATTATCATGAGAGATTAGGATATTTTGTGAAAAAATACAAATGGAAATAAATGCAATGTCATGTTTTAAATTCTTAAATTTAAGATATTGTTAAAATATGTATACCGTGCGTTACAAACAAAATCATTGTTCATTAAAAAAAAACTGAATTCAGTCTTCAGATCTCGTGGAGTATAGATCCCTGAAGATGCCTTGTGCAATGGAAGGTGAAACGTCGGATATAATTCCAATATGACACTTTCTAATCCCAAAGAACCATGATTTCTTATGTAGTTTGGCAGGTTTATTTTTTAAATATTTTATTAGGCCAAACAATTTTAATATAGCAAAATTGTTAAAACCACATATGATCTATTGAAACAAACTATAGAATAATTGCTTTTGTTAAACTATCTGCTTAGTTATTATTATCTCCAAATTTTAATGTTTTCTATTAAGATACACCAAAGTTAATTATAACTGAAGTGGTCACTAGACATATTAGAGACATTACAATATTCCAAGTTGTGGTGAAAATAAAAACTTTGAAAAACTTCTCATATGTAAAGTTTTGATATGTTACCGGAAGTAATTATCTGCTTATTTCAATATTTCTAAGTTATAAAACTCGGATCCTGCATCACTCTAACATATATAGTTAAGTTTATTTCGTTTTTTGCTATTACTGTTATTATTATTATTATTATTATTAATATTTTCATTATTGTTATTATTTTCATCTTCTTTACAGGGTGGCCTAAGAATAGTAGGGTTTTTAACTATCACAATGTTAAGTATTTTATATAATTGCTATTATAATTTAAATTTGTTATATGTGCCTCAATATTCAAATTTAATGTTTATATCTAATAGTAAAAAAAAATTATATAACACAATTCTAAATTTAATTAAAACTTTAGCTCTTTGTCGTTGTGTAAAAATTTAGTTTATTTCGAAGGGGTTAAAAAATATGTGTGTTAAGTATCGAATGGACGTGCAAAATACAAGGATAACACAGCTCTCAATAGGAAATTTTAATCAAGGGAACATGCTTTGTTGTACGAGGACAAATAATTGCTTGACAAATTAAACTTCGGGAGAAAAACTAGACTTTTGACAATCACATGTAAATGTTTATTTTTTAGATATTCAAAATCATTTTACTAAAATAATGGTAAGATAATAACATTATTTTCAGAACAGCTTGCAACATTTTAAATATTAAAATTATAATTTAAATTCACATTTCTTGTTCTGATTTAACATTGAAAAAATAGATTTTCGTTTAATATAAAAACCGTTGAAATTAAAAAAAAAATTCTAACAGATTAAAAAAGTCCTTAGTTTTAGACTTTAAAATAACACATTTTTTCGGACTGAATACTCAAAGGATTCATTCTAGTCTTAGGACATTAATGAATTCATTATAGTCCTGAAATAACGAACTTAGGAACGAAAAAACGACTGCCTTTAGGGAATATTTTTAACAAAATTTGCACAATGTTTGATTCAATTCAGGCCAGAGGATATAGTTTCGTGTACTATTCGGATCGTGTCAATATGAGACATGCTGTGGTATCAGTCTCGGCTGACGACTTGTCTGATAATATTCTCGGCTAATCTTATAATGATCGTTATTTCGACCCTTATAACATAAAGTATTGTTATCCTCTATAGATTCTGCAGTTAAATTAATGATTTTTTATTATTAACTGCTTCTCAAAATATTCGAAATCGGACAAATATAATATCTACGCTGACAACAGTTCAGCCGACTTAATAATCTCAGATATGAACTCTATAGAATGATTGTTTAGCTAGCTTGCAATCAAAATATTAATGTAATATGAAGTATCAGATGATATAAAGAATAGAATAAAATAGAATAGAATAATATATTACCAAAAATATACAAATTTGTACATTGGGTCGTCAATAATTTTACAATAAACAGATAAAAAAAAAATCAAGAATTATATAAAATATAAAAATCGTATACTGTATGCATAAACAAACGTTACTGTATTCGTCAAAATTTTAATACAATGTCGAAATAAAAACAACATAAAAACAAACAGGTAAACTCAGAAAACAGTGCGGATAGAAATAAAATAAATATTGAAGAAGCCAATCTAAAAAACAAAGTAACCAGGCAGCAGGCGAAAAAACGCAATAATCGTATTTATGCTAATGTCCAATAAACTCCTTGATAGAATAGGAACACTTAGTCAGTAGAAGGGATTTCACCCCAGCAGTAAATTTTTTGCCACGCAGCATACGTATCTCCAATGGTAAGCCGTTGTACAAATAAATACAATTGTACAAAGGAGATCTCTTAAAGAAAGATGTTCTATGAGGGGGGATCATAAGAAAGTTCCCTCCTCGCGTGTTGTAGGTGCTCCCCGATCCCAGCTCACCAAACATGGATCTGTTATTATGTACAAACACGAGACACCTGAGAATATACATACTAGGATTACTGATTAACAAAAACCCGGTTGCTCTGAATACCTGCATTGCCCCAACAAATAATATTATTTGACATATGACTAAATGCCATGAATCAATAATGAATTAATTGAATCAATAATTGTACCTAAGAATCTATTGCTACCAGCAAACTTAATATTAAGCCGTTTCTCAAGATCAGCCGAGTACTACTTTCTATTAATCATATTCATATACACAGTTTTTTCTATATTTAATATTAGTCCATTTCTTTGGCACCACGCTTCCATACTTTTACAGACATTCAAGATCTTTCCACTCAAGTCGTCCACATTTTAGGCTTCAACCACAATAGTAGTATCATCAGCATACATCGTCACATTTCCCTGATTAATATATAGCAGCAAATCATTTGCATATAGAATAAAAAGCAGTGGACCCAAAACTGAACCTTGCAGTACACCAATATCTACTGGACACGCCCTAGACTTTACAACGCCGCACTTAACTACAATCTCCCTTTCAGACAAGTATGATTCAATCCACTGTAGAAGTGTTCCGCGAATTCCCATATTATATAATTTACTAATGAGGAAGTATTTATTTATTGTGTCAAACGCTATTGACAGGTCAAAAAATATCGTGACCACCAGTTTACCTGCATCTATACTCTCGTAAATCTGGTTTAGACACTGATACGAGGCCGATTCTATAGATTTGCCCGATAGGAAGCCATGTTGTGCGGAATTTAGCAAATTATATCTGTCAATAAAATTTATGATTTTGTTATAAACTAGACGTTCGAATATTTTTGAAAATACGCTAAGTAAGGATATTGGACGGAAATTCTCAATGTTATCACGAGCAATTTTCTTATGAATAGGTACTACATTCGCAGTTTTAAGTACTTTAAGAAAAACACCTTCAGAAAGGCTATGGTTAATCAGGAAAGTGAGAGGTTGCAAAATATGATTTATAATATTTTTAATTATTTTTACGTTAAGGTCGTCAAAACCTGCAGAGTTCTTGTTTTTTAACTGTTTGACAATCTGGACAATTTCATCACTGCTTACAGGACTAACCACTATACTATTAAAAAAACAAATGGTGGAATTTTACAGTGATAGGAGGAACATCCATACCGCTCTTGAAGTTTTTTGGCAGACACAGCACTGAAGTATGCTACAAACTCATTCGCCACGTCCTTAGCATCCGTGTAACGTGATAATTTCGGGCTTATAGCATGCTAATAATAATATTAAACTATTTAAATAATTATATAATAAACAAATTTTTAGATAATAATACTACTAAATATTAATCATTTTTGAATTTACAATTTTGCTTTCCTATCACGATTGTTTTTTAAAACTACGAAAACTTCTTTTAATGCATTCTGGATTTAATATGTTAATGATTATGCTTGTGCGATTCTGCCGTTTCGATTTTTAGAGAACAGAATTTTGGATTCAGTTAGTGCAAACTGAAATAAAACAAGTATATTAGAATTACATTGTATAGGTCCGCGCAACTGATCGATGTTTCACGACATCTCCAGGTCTCGTTTATCAATAGCCTGGCTTACGGTTCGATTATCGATTTTTCTGTCGTTAATTTTGGAAAGGTACCGCGGTGGAAGTGGACGGTCGGGGCAGTTTCCTCGGTCTCCTGCACACATCGCAGTATTCTATCAGGCGCATTTGGTCGTATCGTAGGTTCCTACAAAAGAGGGCGCTACATTGTCAATTTTGGGAATGAATTATTCAGATGAGTCGGATGCATTGTTGCAGGTCTAGATTTTGTTATTATTTTCGAGGGCTTACAATGGTGTAATTTGGGGTTCTTTTGGAATGCCCAAATATAGTTTTGTGAGTGATTTTTTTATGATAAGTTTTCCAGTAATATTGCCCTCCGTGATGCCGACGTATTTCTAGTCATTTCTAGTTTTATCGACCGGTTCCTGTGGTTACAACAGCAACACTGTGACCGTAGTTGCCGGATCATGAATAAGTTTCCAATCCCGTGACTGCAGAATTTTTATATCGGATGTGACATTTTACCTGACTGTGGCTTTGAAACAATGAATTTTATTTATTGTTTCTATTTCTCGGATTTGACCTTTTAATATTTAATTGACGAATATTTGCTGTGCCTTTGGTGTTAAGTATGACTGGTTGCTTATTGATAAAGAATTGAAGTCTTAACTAGAATTTATGCGTGGAATCGTGGCAACATGGCGAGACATTTTGGACCTGTTGCTCCAAAAATTTGTTCCTGCTTAGAGAGAGTCTCAAGTCAGCAGTGTGGTGCGCGGTCCATTTTCTGATGCATTCATCATAATTTTCAAGTAGAGCCTGGCTTGATCGTATTTACGAGATTTATTGATGAGCATCTTTTGCGAAATAGTTCCTGTTTGGATTTGAAAGTTCTAAAGTTGTTATTCGGGCACATGGGGTTTTTTTTGAACGGAGGAAGTTCGCACCCACGAGGGAGAATTGTGAAAATGGCCGCCACACTCTAAAATCCTCGTTCCACCATCTTTAGAGGATATCCTCCTGCTGACTTGCCATATTGGCACCTGGAATAGCAGATTCCGAGTCAAGACTTCGTAAGAAGCCCACTGCACTTGTCCAGACCATCGACAACCACTCGTTGATTCCGTTTTTAGCACTAGGCAACTGTTAGACCTCTCCATTTTGGTTAGAAAACCCTCAGGAGGAGTTTAGATATTATTCCAAGGGATTTCCGTCACGACGACGATCAAGTTCTGGAATTTGGATTTTTCTTTGGTTCGGTTATTGGGATTGCCGACTTGTCTGACCAGGCAAGAGACTCATTTTCAGCGTTGGAGCTGGTGCTGCTCCCACTTGTGTACGCCTGAGTCCAGGTGACATTTCTTCGCCTGAAGGTCTGAACAGCTAACGGCCACAGCTACTGGAAGACGTCCAGATAAGTAACCGTAGCAAATAATTAAAATTTCAAACTATTATATCTTTTGCAAGCTAAATTCCTCGATACAGTCAATTAGCCAATTTATTAATTTGTTCTTCATATTTATAAATTCAAATTTAAATTAATTTTTCTCACTAAAAATCAAAATCTATTTACTAATTTTAAACTAAACTTTTTACCTTATTATTGAGCTGACTGGCTTACCGAGTAGCCTTTAATAACTTGTTTTGATTTTATTTATAATTTTTGATGTATTTCACTGACTTGTATTTGATTTTGTACTTCCGATTTATGACGTCATAATATCGACCGTGGTACTATATTTTTATATATTCCTGCATACTGTTGACCATTGTCATATTTATATTTTTTTATTATTCATTTTCTTGTGTACAATATCGATTCCTCTTAAGCTGCAGGTAATTTTAATAATTAAGATTAGAAGCTTAGTACATATTATAGCTGTATCGCTGTTGGCCAGCGTTTGGACCATACCTACATATACTATTATTGTACTTGAAATAACTTTTGAAAAAAAAAACAAAAAGAACAACTTATTTGATATTAGTATATGATTACAAACAAAATTTTGCGTTTCACTGCTGCTACCTACCTACAAGTGAGACCCTCATATCTTAATTAATTATTTGGTATTCTGTGAAGGTAAGCTCATTGGTATAAGATAATATTTTGGTTTTTGGCTTGGAATCGCTAGAGTTGTGCAACACTGGGCAATAATTCGTAATTATTATCGGCCTAGTACTTCATTAATTTATTTAATAAAGTAGAGTAATAATTAATTACGTGGCGCAAAATATTTAGATCTTAACCCAGCCCTTCACCACTGTTGCTGTCGGCCTCTACTATTATCCCCCCCGGCTTGTACCAACTCTTAGGGTCTCCAACGCCTTGATGAATTCGAAATTCAGTATACTTTATTGATCATTAAATAAGTATCCGGTAAGTGAAAATTTTTGTGCCATATCTGAAACAGTCTCATTGTTGATAAAGAGTTTAATTTCACTTTGTTTATTGTTATGTTTATTTAATTTATCATTGACAATAGTTCATATAGTTTTAGTTCTATTAGCAGAATTGTTTATTTTGGTTTTAAAAAGTTGCTGTTTGCAAGTCTTGATTTGTTTTTTGTACAGTTTCTTCGGGTTTGGATATTCTATGTAGACGTTATTGTCTTTACTATCGCGATATATCCAGAATAGTCTATCTAAATTATTTTGTATGTTTGATAAATCTTCATTATACCAACCCTCAATACGTTGATTCCTTTTATTTTGACGATATTTATGTGGACAGAAAACATTTAGACAGTATATGATATCTTCCATAAACTGCATCCATAGATTATCACAACTCGTAAAAGGAGTCAGCGTATGGCACCAATTTAAGGACATCACCATGTTTGAGAAAAACTTAATATTGCCATCTGAAAGGTCCCTAGAAAACCATTTGGTCTTTGGGGCCACATCAGCGATACACTTTTCGCCCGATAAGTCAGCTACAAACCTATGAGCCAGATGATCACTAATATGTGGGTTAAAAATAGTGCAATGACATAAATCACTAGAAATATTTGTAGCCACATAGTCGATAATGGACGAACTTGTCTGGCTATTTAAAATTGTGCTTTTTCTGGTAGGTTCAGATGTTGTAATATTTAAATTAAAAGAGGTGAATATTATCAATAGAGAAATTTATATTGAAATCACCACAAAACACCAAATACTTGCAACAAGACGCCATTGCAGATAGCGCCTCGCTCACAGAGTCAAGAAATATGTCAATACTACCATGGGGTGGACGATAACAACAAATAATACAACATTCCTTAGAGAATACACCACACAATTCACTGTGTAGTACGACAGCTGTGTTCTCTAGATTACATGACCTAAAATTATCTCTAAGTTTTTTTTTATAAGTATAAGTGAACCAACGTGTTTTAAACTAACTCTACAAAAAGAGGACACTAAGCTATAACCCTTAATATTTAAGTTTGTACAGTCTAAAGTAAGCCAATGTTCAGTAATACACATAATATCAATGTTCTCCAATCCTAATAGATTTTCTAGTATATCTATTTTATTGCTAATACTCTGGATATTTAAATGACATACTACAAGTTCCCCCCTTTTTTGCCCTCATTATTATTATATTTACGTGTTATATCTCCGTTAGATCCCACTGGGAAAGACGTGGATATAAAAAAATCCTGTGTCGACTTACCAGAGACTGGATTAGAACTAATGGTAGTACTTGTATCTTTCATACCCCCACAGTCAGCTCTCACAACATGTTCCACCACATCAGGCAACACACTTGCAACATCTAAGTCAATCACATCCGAAACGTGGCTAGGCTTTTGTTCTCCACTCTGACTTAACTGAAAAGAAGTCTTAATTAATTTTAATACTACTTTGCTATTATTAATTGAGAATTGAACATGCTCAGCCAACTGCCTGCACACTCTGTCCTTGTTTAAACGATAAGCATAGTTAATTTTTGAACTATGGACTAAGCGAATAGAAACGTTTCTATTGGATTGTTTAGACAAGAAATTTTTTAAATTATACATAAAAAAATCATAAATTTGTCCTTGGTTTAACAGATCATACTTAAGGCAAAATACAATATTAGTATATCGACCTACTGAAAATAAATTTTCCAACAGATTAGTTTTACATATAAAAGCCTTGTCAAAATTAAGAAAACATACAACAGTGTCATAAGACGAAAAATCTTTGCTAATATTAAAAATTGAATTTGAAAGTTCTGCAACGTCAGCACCGCGTTTTATCCATCCCTCAATTGCGAATTTTGTACTATCTAGATGTTTTCTTAGGATTTGAGAACAATTCAGTCCAGAGTTATCACCATAGATCAATATTTTAGGTTTGAATCGTATACACTTGTAATATTTGCAGCGCGCTGTTTGTTTTGTCAATTACACTGACATTTCCTTTGCGTTTTTCCTTTTGTAAGATGAGAATTATCCTTCTAGCGGTGACCTGTCTTTCAGTCAGTTTAACAGCTACAGGTGAAATCTCAGTATCCGCACATTGATTTTCGACAGATATTCTTGGTACATTACAAAAAACAACTCCGTTGGCTACTTCACATTGGCTTCCAACAGATAGTTTTGGCACGTGATCTGTCTGAGTCGCTATCGAATTTTCGGTTATAATTTTGGATGGAACCCCGTCAGATTTTAATTTAAAATTTTCTTCAATTATCTTCCTTAAATTGCAGTTTTCCTCCTTTTTGTTTTAAAGGTCTCTGCATAGAAATTCGAGCTTTTTTTTTAACTTTTCATGTTGATTATCCAGTGACTCATATCACGATTGGTAATCTGCCAGCTTATTCCTCAACTCTAGAATGATATCAGCAGTCGATTATTGATTGTCATTAGTTTCATCACCCATACAAGTAATTTGTGTATAACTTATATTGGGTGTCATGGTTTTTATCTCCTCGACTGTACTTTTTGTTTTTTGAGCATTTGATCTTAGAGCCCTTTTAAAAAATCGCTCAGTATCACTCATCTTTACTTTTTAAAATAGTAACAAAAAATAGAAATAAGAATACAAGTACACAAGTTTGAATTGTGCGAATTTCGAACGTAGTCATAGAGAATTGCATGTAAACACACTATGGCGCGAAACTGATTTGGCAACTGAATTGACTATTTTCGCCTTACTACAGTCATTTCGACTTAAATTTTTTAACACTACGTGACATCACTATTTAATATTAACATACGTGCACTTTTTTAAAAATTTAAAACACCAATTTATACAATAAAACACTTATTTACGTGGACACATTTACCATGATGACGATACCTGAAACTACGTTCGCAAATGATGATAATATACTGGCTATACAATGAAGCGATGTAAGCTAAAATATTTGATGATCCCAATTAAAGTAAAAAATAATTGCGGTTTTATCCCCCAATTTTTACGGTCTAGAATTAAACTGCAAGAGACTATTTTTTTGCTCAAAATGGAATTATCTTTTAAACACGACCTTGTATTTTTTGGTAACTATTTGAATTATTCTTATGTTTAGCACATTTTTGTGATATAACCTCACAGAATATAGATAATTGCGTAAATAGAATACTTCCAAAAATTGCGGACAGCTGTTAAAAGTAAAACTCCCGTTTTTCTTCAAAATTTTGATAGACCTGAACTTTACCTAGAACACTGATTAGAAAATACTTATAATTTGGCACGTTATTTATACTTATTTTCTTATTTAAAGTTCATTAGTATGGCGGTTTCGCAATTCCTTATTCCCCATCTTTTTAAGAGATAATACAGTGCGTTTAAAAACATGTGATATTCTGGCGAATTGAAAAGACGGTCTTCGTTACTTTATATCCTTAGTAGTTCCACATGCGCCTTAAATATTATTTTTATTAAAATTTGATTACCTTAATATACTGGGAATTTTAGTATCTAGCGAAGGAGTTTCGGTAGAAAATTGTTTTGTTCGTATTATTTACATTTGAGTTTGAATAAAAATCACAAATTTAACAAACAAAACATTAACATAACAATAATTTGAAAGCAAAAGGTTAATAGTAAGTTATACATTAGTACTTGACTACTACAAATAAATACTACAAGTTCTGCCAAACAATAGTAAATTTGCTATTTTTTACCTTTGTAATCATAACAACCCAATTTTTATGGTTTGCAAGATGGTTTGACTTTCAACACACGAATTACACACATCATAAGGTACGTATTGGGTTCAAAAATCGAAAGCAGGTAAATTAGTAATCCTTTTGCTTGGCATGTTTTTCTGTCGAACTTCGACTTGTATGACTAGGTAGAGTCCTCATAATAAAAAAATGAAAAATTGTGAAATTAAGAAAGTTGTAGGGATTGTAATGAGGTGCAGCATTTTCGAATTAATTTTAATCTTTTACACTTTTTTCTTAAGACATACCCTATATCGAAATTTACATTTAAATATTGACATATTTAATATTTTGCATGTCAGTACCAGCTAAATAGCATGATCTAGAGGCCTGCACGATTCTGTTTTAGTTTTAATATTATATCTTATGCTCTAATTATGACACCAACTTTCGGTTTAATGAACTTTTCGTTAAACCGGAAGTGGTTCCTGAAACAAAAGACATTTAATATTATAATAATTATTATTTATTAATTCTAAAACGGCTTAGTTTTCTATAAAAAATTAAATTGATTGCAACCCAGATTTTTTAAGAGACCCTGTGTATGTAAAAAATTCAATTTGGTGATTTTGAATATACTTTTCTATTTTTGAGTGGTCCAAATTATAACAAAAAACCCTGAGTATAATGTGAGTCAAGGATTCACTTTACTTACAGGCTTCATGGTGAAAATACAAACATACGCCTGTTGTGGAAGTCATTCTAAACGAGTAGAAGGAGTATGCAACGTACGTTGGCGAATCAGTTCACTAAATATCCACTCTAAATTCAACAGAACTAAGAGCAATAACTGGTGTGCAAGCATCAATTCAAACATTTGGGCTGCTAGGTATGCTAATTTCTATTGGGTAATAGCAGAATGGAGTATATGTATCTTTGTGATTTAATATTGACAGAAGGTATCAAAAGAGGAAAATATGGATACGCGCGTACCGTTTGGACGTCATGGTGTGAATGTTTGAGGAGAAAATATGGAAGTTGAAAGACGGAATTTGACTTTTTGTTCGAAACACTGTTGCTGCAGTAAATTATCTAGAAAAGAGCACGACAGAGTACGTTTTTCTGTTATTTATAAATCGTCTGCTAAATCTCCAGACACAAATTTAAAAAAACATTTCTGGAGGAGTATAGATGTATTGCCGAAGCAGCGTAAAAATGTGATCGTTAATATGCAAGACTCAGTGAATGTCAGTAGGGGATATATGGTAAACAATTCTCAGGAATTACCTATCTGCCCTTAATTTGTGGAAAAGTTCGATCATTAAATGAAAGGTACCTGGATTTATTATACCAGGTGTATTTTATAAAGGGTTTAAATATATAAAACATATATCCTAAATTGTGAGTTAGTTGTATTTCAACCATCAGTTGATCGACAGAGATTTAGAGAGTTCTGAGCAACATGTCGCGAGATTATGTAAATAAGCCGGATCATTTTTGTTATATATGTGCTGAAGTGATTTTTGTGAATGAAAAAGTCATCTTAGCCCTTTAAAAAGGCTTTCCACTTGTATTTTGGCCGCAAATTTGGAGAACAGGATAAAAATTGGGCTCCCCATAACTGCTGCAATAAATGTGCGTTCAACATTCGCAGGTTGCTAAATGAAAGAAAGCGTAAGATGCCCTTCGCTGTACCTATGATCTGGCGAGAGTTGAAAAACCACGTTACTGATTGTTATTTTTGCTTAACACCTCCCATGAAAAAAGGCTTTTCGGAGAAAAAGAGTTCTGCGATACGGTATATACACTCCGCCATAGGCCCGGTTCCTCAGAGTGACGAATTTCCTAATCCATCTTACGAATATACCCTTCATTCTGATGATGATCAAACAAACGAATTCAAACGACAGTATACCGGAAAATGTCACCGGCACATTAACCTTGCAAGACTCAATTTTATCTGAGAACTTTCCGGTAAAAACCCTCACAAAATAGGTCAAAGCGAATTAAATGACCTTATAGGGGATTTAGAATTGCCCAAGAATAAAGTAGAACTATTCGCCTCTCGCTTGCAATAATGGAATTTACTTCAAAATGAAATAATATTTTCTGTGTACCGAAGCCGTCAGAAAACTCTACACTATTTTTTAACATGGAAAACAATTTGGTAGCCTCCAGGGACATCGACATTGATCCAAGGTGTGTTACTCTCTAATGGAAACAAGTTGCCTTCACTCCCAATTGGTTATGCAGTTTATATGAAAGAAACGTTTAGCAATTTGAAATTTTTACTGGAGACCATACAATATGAAAGATATAAATTTGTGGGGATTTAAAAGAGGTTGCGATTTTGCTTGGTATGCGGCCAGATTATACCAAATACTGCGGCTTCTTCTGCAAATGGGACAGTCGAGCACGATCGGATCATTACAGAAAGAAAATTTGGCCACCGAGAAAGTCGTTTGAGCCAGGAAAGAAAAAGTAACCAGCGCGCCATTAGTTCCTGTTGAAAAGATTTTACTACCGCCACTTCATATAAAATAGGGACTTGAATGAATAAAGAACTTTTTTAAGGGCATGGACAAAGAAGGCCGTGTTTTCAGTTATTTAAAAGAAAAGTTCCCTAGAATCAGCAGATTAGGAAACTTTTCGGAGATGCGAAATTCCATTCTATACTACAACTATACACTAAAAAGACGCTTGGAATGCCTTTAAAATGATTGCAACAATTTTTTTGGGAAACATAAAAGCAGAAAACTAAAAAGACTTGATTGCCCAACTTCTTTTGTGTTACCAAAACGAATGGTGTAATATGTCGTTGAAAATTCGTTTCCTAGATTCTCATCTGGATTACTTTCCGGAAAATTGTGGTGCTGTAAGTAGCGAACACAGTGAGAGGTTCCACCATGATATTTCAAATATGGAAAGAAGGTATCAGGGGAAATGGAACTTTGAGATGCTGAGAGCTGACTACTGTTGGACTATTACGAGAGATGCCCCAGAGGCTGCTTTCGCAAAATGAGTGTCTAAACTTTAGATTAAATGATAAAAATGTGCTATTTAATTGCTTTCGTTGAACCAACAATACATTGTTATCTGTATTTTGTATATTCATTGTATATGCCTATAAAATTAAAAAATAGGTTGTTTCAAGAAACAAATAAAAAGTTGAAATTTGTTCCCCAGTGTTATTCCAGAAGCAAAAATGTTTGAAATTTTTGTATAAAAAATACTTCTTAGTTTATTATAAAAATGTAATGGGAAAGCACTCTCCGTGTTTTCGATTTAATTTGATCTATGATGGCCTGTCGTGATATCAAACACTAATGTTAAACATTATGTCGAGCCGTGTAATTTAACCAAACGACCCTAAGGCTAATAAATTTTCGATGGTATAAAAATTACTTACATGCTATTATTAGGATTTTAAAGGCCTATTATGTAAAACTGGCGGGCTATTGGACCTATCGTGGTTGCCGTAAATAAAACTCGAAAATGTAGGTTAAATTAAAATTTTCCGTTTTATAGTAAAGGCTGTTGCTTTTCATTAAAATTGAGTGTAGAGACTATGAGAAATATATTATGAAGAAATTAAATGGTTCATTAATACATTGAAACTAAACTTCAAGTACAAGCCGGAAAAAATTTTCGTGATTAGGTATGTTAGTAGTTATAATATGGGAGCGCCTCCTCCTCCTCCTCTTCCTCTCTCTCATGTCCCTCATTCTTAACTTCCTCCCCTTTTATTCTCATTCGCATCATATTTTTAATTTTTTCTCTTTGTTCTCCCACATTTGATTTTGCATTCTTAAGTCTTATAAATAGGTGCATCATGATCATTTTAGTATGCCGAGGCACATTTACTAAGCTGTGCTCGAGTTGCGTAAAAAGTTATTTTTGAATTTTTCCACCAATTTTGTATAAAACAAAAAGAAAAAATGTGTCAAGTAATAAGTGAATTATGTGTAATCGCGAAAAATTAACTACAACTATCAGACAGTTAAAAGTTAAATATCTCAATTTCTTTGAAGTGATTTCGAAAGATGAATACACCAAGCTGTTTTATCCACTGAAACGAGATTATTTGGAAGCAATTGACTGTTGTGATGATTATTTAGAAGGAATTATAAGCCTTACTACGTTTTTCAATACATTTGGGAAATCATACTTTGTAGGAGAATTAAGCCACCTAATAGAATTTATAGGAGAAGATTGCCAATTTATACCTGCTATTATTGCAACCCAAAAGAGGTTTCAATTATACGAAGATAAAAAACAGGTATTATCAAAGAAAGTTAATCCTATTCGCAAGAGACGTCCCCCTACATATTTAAAATATTATGTTAAATAAATGAAATGGCTGAGTTGCTGATTGCAGTTAAATTATTAGAGGAGAAATTTAGTAATCTTTCAAAAACCTATTTCTCATATTGTATGGCAAGTGGTCCGGAGTGGATAGACTTTTATTGTAATCAATCTGAGGAATTCGTAAAGGCTGCCCTCTGTTGCAACAAATACATTGAAACATTAAATTTTTTTCAACTTATTCAAGATCTAAAAGATATTGGCTTTGGTTACTATTTAAAAGACTTGAAGCAATTTATTGACGAGGATACTATTCTTCAAGAAATTGAAAAGGAAGAATAAATTTAATAATATTTACAATGGAGCAAATGGTTACTGAAATGTATGAAGAGTTTATTATATCTGCAGCATACTTCCAATATTTATCAATTGTAGGCGAAGAAGACGCAGAAGCACAAGATTTGTCAGCATATGTTAATAATATAGATCGAATGAAACAATGTAAATTAGCCGCTAAATTTTGTAATGATTATTTAAAATATAAAAATGAGTATGAACTTTTAAATGAATTTAGAAAATTAGATTTAAGGTATCATATTAATTGTATTCAATCATGGTTGGTTAATGCAAAATAAAAAGGTAATTAATTTTTTTTTTATATTTTTATTCATTCATAAAACAATTGTCATATAAAAATAACACATTTGTCAAAGCACACATACAAGGTGATTTTGAATGATAGAAGCATTTTGGTTCCATTAGCTTTAGCGCTGGTTGTTCATCTATTTCAATCACATGCTTTTTAGAATATTTCTGTATAAAATCCTTTTTTTCGCTTCCTTTTACAAAAACAAAATCTGCTTTCTTCGTAAGTGTTTCAATTATTTTTGGGAAATGATGTAATGGAGTAAATCCATTATTCCAATGTATACAATGATAATTTTTCGTTAACCATACCGCCTGCTTGTGACAATCAGGTGAAAGAAACTCCATTGGAAAAGGCTTTTTAAAAATGTAATGAGTCATTTCATAACCATCAAAAGCTGCAAGCTCTTTCGGTATAAATTTATTTTTTTCATCTTTGAATCCTTGAATATCTATAACCAATCTCATATTTTCAAAGCAGCAAATTTTTTAATGAGACTTTTTTTACTTGAATAATTTGCAATTTCTTCTTTCAGTTGATTAATTTTAAAAATAAATTTTTCAATTTGTAGTTGTAGTTTTGATGTCATGATTAAAACTAAAAGCTTTTGAAAATTTCTTTAAATTAAATCGAAATATGAAAATAGTGGGGATAAAGTTTATAATTGTTTCACAATTTTAGTAAGAGGGTTGTAGCTAAATAATTTGTCATGTAAAATAAGACAATAAGCAGAAGTATCTTTTTTAATTGCATTGTGTGTCTCAAATTCAATTCTCATTACTACGGATCCCGTTTGAATTGTTTCTTTTTGATGGGAGCAATCAATATGTGTAATAGGACTAATGTTTTTGAATTGTTCAGGATTAAAAATGGGTTCATTTGGAACACCATAATAAGACTGTCTAAAGTTGGCAAACATTTCGTATAAAGCAGAAAATTTGTTTTCTTCGAAATTTAAGTACAAATCGTGATAAGGATATCTTTCAGAATTTAAATATACTCTAATATTTGACAAGGTAATATTGTCAAATTTACTCATATCTTTAACAATTTTCCCTTTTCTGTTTTCTTGAAAGCCAATCACAACATGACGAGGAGCTTCTAGTTTACTAGTTGTTTTTACCGGCCATGTGTGACGGGTTGTTTCGGTTAGAGAAGAATATTCAACAAGTTCCCAACTCCTGAATCCTATCAATATATCTTTATTTGATTCTAATATTTTTGATAGAGCAAGTTGTTGTGGCATATCAACTAGAATGTGAGGAACTTTCCAATAAATTTTATCGAAAGTAACCAATGGAGTGTCAGGAGCAGTAACAAGGTGTGCCGGATCTTCTTTGAAAATAACACCATCTAAATCATCAGTTGATCTAATAAGAACCAATTCCTGTTTCATATTCATAATAATTTTTCTGTAATCTTCAAAAAATCCTAAAAGCATTTTTAGTGGTATGGATACGGAGAATTTTCCATCATTATCAACTAAAATTGTATCACCTTCTTTCCGATGTGGAAACCAACCTGCATTTTCCAGTTTTAAACTTTCGTTGGTATTGTGAGAAAGGTAGCTTTTTAAGGTTGATGCTAATCCAACATTTCTTATTGAATCTATAGTAATTCCGTTTAGTTCATAGCGGATTTCTCTGAACAAAAAGGCTATACCATTGTTAATAAATAGCAATTCTTTCTTATATTTACCTTCTGTATTAGTTAATTTTCCTTCGATATAAAGTAAACTATCTGATGGTAGAGTGTAAGCATCGAGTTCTTGAATTGGGATCCTTATTTCATCATTGTAATCGAATTTTGAAGAAATATATGGTTGATATGTGTGAAGCTCAGAACTGACGATGGAATTGTCTACATAAAGCTTTTCGTTTACGTTTAATATGTTCATTATTTTAAAACAGTGAAACCCAAGGATGTGAGAAATTTACGATTATCTCGGCTTAACTTGTTGGTGTTGGATTTGATACTGAACTGTTGTTTAGGCTTTTTCTTTTTATAAGTTTTTACTTTGTTGATAGTAGTAGGGGCAAGTCTCATCCCAAGGGCTCTATTATATCTAACAACCATTTTATATTTCACTTGTTTGTAAATGTAACCTTACTGTTATAGTTTCTCCTCTAAAACTGATAAGTTCTCCGTCTTGATCAACTATTTTAACTGTTATATTGTTAATTGCTTTGACGCTAACTGGAAAATACAAAATGGGCAAAGGAGATTCAACTATTTTATACCCTGGAGCTACAGTTGGATAAAACTGGTGAATAATATGAACAGGTTTACCATTATTGTAAGAACCGACACAAATATTACAGTCAATACAAATAGCATTCACCTTAGTTATTTTTGCAACATTATCTGATTCTTCCTCTTTCATAGCTTCTAGTATCCTGCTATTAAAACCCAACATTTTTCCTATCGAATCTTCCTTGGTAAAATCAATTATTCTACTACACATTAAAAAAGTTTTTAGAGTATTAACATTTGCTTTTAAAAGAAAAAAAATTTTTTCATTCGGAAATAAATCTTCTATACTTTCTCTTATGTATGTTTCTATATCTGTAATGTCATAAGTTCCGTCGGGAATAACAATTACTTTATTATCTATATAAAATTTATTATATCCTTCTTTTATATTGGGGATAGTCATAAACGTTTCAAAATCAGCTAAACCCAGGTAATATTGTTTTTCATCCTCTAAATATATGGGCGGATTAAAATCAGCAGACAAAACAGAACTGTTTCCTGATATGGCAATTGTGGTAGACATTGCAGTTTATTTATGAATGAGATATTACAATAAATAATGAGTTTATATATTTTTTTGCAAAAATTTTAGGGATAGTTGACCACAGTTATATGAATTAAATTTTTGTTTATTTTCATAAGTATAAAATACATCCACTTTGCCATTCGAATTAAAATATTTGAGAAGTTCTAAAGGTGGTTTTAAATTTCCATAACTATCAAAATATATTACATTTTTGTTATTTTTAATATAAGCAGTCCAATGAGATCCTTTATTTTGTTTTTTATCCAAATTTACAATACCACATTCTTTCAGATTAATTTTTTTTGGAAGTTCATCGAGCATAAAAACACCTCTAAAGCCAGTTATTTTTAACAGCTTTACATATTTAATAATATCATTGTTCGTAAGTGCTCTTTTTGGAAAACTTATTTTGAGTTTTTTTTTTGTCTGATTGCTTTCATTTTGACGGATCCTCCTTTATAAGGTCTAATAAATAGTCCCTTTCCTTTATATGGTCTAATATATAATCCTTTACCTTCTTTAGAAGCATTTTCCATTGCAATATTATGTCTATGTATTTCTTCTAGTTGCTGTTTAGCTGCTTTAGCATCATTTACTGCCTTAGCAATTCCTGCCGCGCCTCCACCTAGTGCACCCAGGGCGCCAAGAATGGGAAACAAAAGAGGTAGAAATCCTCCAATTTTTTTGGGTGTTCGAATGATACGTTTTTTTCTCAATTTAAGTTTACCCCCTTTTGTATTTTTTAATCCCAAACCGAACTTTCTTTTACCCTTCATTATTCCTGCAACACTTAAAGCTGCAATTTTTTCACCAATAGAAGAATCTTTAGCTTTTACCCTATCCCAGGCTTTTTTTTCTAATATTTGGTCAGATATGTGTCTTTTTGATAAATCTTCAGTCTGAGAGTAAGATATATCATGTTCTTTGCAAGCGGAATCCAATGGATTTACACCAACGTCACCTCTAGTTAATCTTTTTTCCAAGTTGGTGCCGGGACCACAATAATTATATCCTGGTATATGAACTTCGAAAGGTAATTTACTAATTAATTTATTTACTAAACCAGAGCCTTTTCTATTACGTCTTTTAATAGTTTTTTTCAACTTATGACGACCCACAGTCATTGAAGTTCTTTTTATACTAAAAACACATTGACATTTTTAAGTAAACAGTTGAGAAAACATGGTGACTTATTTTGCGGTGGTTCAAAAAGAGGGCTTATAGTTGGTTGCAGTGGTAGCGGTAAAACCAACGTTATGCTTACACTGCTCGAGCATCCTAATGGAATTAGGTTTGAAAATGTCTATGTTTATTCAAAGTCATTAGATCAACCAAAATATGAATATTTAAGGAAGTTGTTAAAGCCTATGAAAGAAATTGGATACTTTGAATATGATAGCGATGAGAACATTATTTCACCTCATGAGATAAAGCCAAATTCCGTTATCATTTTTGATGATATTCCTTGTCATAATCAATCTATTATTAGGGACTATTTCACGCATGGAAGGCATAGAAACACCGATTGTTTTTTTATTTTTCAAGGATATTCCTCAATCCTTAAACGTCTAATTCGAGAAAATGCAAACTTATTAATTTTATTTAAACAGGACTGTTTGAGTTTAAAACATATATATAATGACCACTGTATATTGGATATGACATTTGATCAGTTTAAAAATATTTGTGCTAACTGTTGGATGGATCCATATGGCTTTCTTGTAATTGACAAAGATTGTGAAGTAAATCACGGCAGATATAGGAGTAAATTCGATTCCTTTATATATTTATAAAAGTAAAAAATTTGCAGTTTTATTTCATTTAAAACTTGTACAGCATGGATAAACGTTTAGCTCGAGAATTAATAAAATCGAGACAAGCCGTGAAGCAGAAATATCAAAGCTTGAAATTAGCTACTTCTACTGCTCAGTCCGAATTAGAACAAACTTATAGACCAATAACACAACCACTTAAACAGCTAATTTCAAGTATTGGTAAATCCGAACCATTCGATTTAAAAGAAGAAAGAGTTTCAAAGTATGAAGAATTCAAAACACCTACAAAGCTTTATAAAACATCAACTCCGACGAAAAATATTCAGAAAACAGGAAAAACTCCGTTACTCCCTACAGAACTACCAACATTTTTAAATGACAGTAGTATCACTTCTTCCTCTCCTGTAGTACAACCATTGTCATCAACTGTTATAGCAGAAACTTCAGATCCTTCTAGTGACACAACAACAAATTTAAACTTGTCAGACATATTGGAACAAACTAGAAAAACAATTCAAACCTATGTTGGTACACCATCATATAAAGATTACTTAGCAGATTTTCATGAATTACCCAGATCATATATTGATGAGGGTGTGAAAGATACACAACATAAATTTGACCATTATTACGGAATAGTTCATGACCTCGAAACGGATAAGTTTTCTTTTGGTTTAACACAGATACCGGTAGAAATTATTGGAAAGGACATTAAAGTGGGAGGAATAACGTACACAGGCACGCCAGGTTTATACGAATTGCTTTTCAAAAAAGAACCGATAGGTTATAAGAAGGAAGATTTAGATAATTACATGAACATTCTAGCTAAAACAAATGTATATCGTAGGAATTTTGATTCAAATGAACAAGTTCAAGGAAATACATCACACAAATATGTTACAATAATAGGACCATATTTACAAAGAAAGGGGATTACAAAGACAAAAACCTTGCCAAGATTAGTTACAGCATTTAACAAACCACAACCTCCGTTTAGAACAACTAGAGCCAAATCTACAGGAAAGGGATTAATTTTGAAAACAAACAGATCAAATACAGACTATGTATACTGGAATAATGTAAACGAAATTGTTGATAGGCTACGTTTATTAATTTCATCAAGTGATGCGGGAAATAATGCTCATAGTAACGAGATTATCTCTATTATTGAAGAATTAAGAGAAGATAAAGTAATACTATAAATAACAGCTATCAAATATAATCATATTTATTGTTTAATGAAAGCTCAACATGACAGTTGATAAATTTGGACGCCATATTTCAAAACAAAATCAAGAGAGAATAAGTGACATTAATAATTTAAAAAGGAGATTAGGTGAAAATGAAACAAATAATGAAATCTTTGCTAAAAAGCTTAAGGTTTTTGATGAAAATTTTTTAAAGTATGAAAACCAGATTAAAGTATGTTATACCTCAATTGAAAACGTTAATAAACAGTTGCTAACGCTAAATCAAATAAGTAAAGATTTGCAATTTTTAAATGAACATGTTAAAAAGGAAGACAAAAAATTAAGTGATGATATCAACAAAATTAATAAAATAATGGAAACAAATATAAGAGAAGTAATAATTGAAAAACACAAGGAAAAAATTAAACAATTAAGAACTTTTATAAAAAGGTTAGATGATGAAAAAAAAAGAAATCAAAATAGCATTCTTAACAGTAGAACAATTGACCAACTCACTTTGGAAGAAAATCAACAATATATTTACTTGGAAAATATAATGTCCAGTGTAATTAAGAAATTAGAACAAGAATTAAATAAAACAGAGGAGGAATTAAAAAATAGTGATAGTAGATCAACTACTTTCTTAACTGGAGAGATAAAAAAATCCTTTAATGCGTTAGAAAAGGAGATTACTAAAATTAGTAAAATTTTAAATGAAAAAAGTTATACAATACAAATTGATAAATTGAATGAATGGGAAAAAACATATAAAAGTTATATTTCGAATTATTACAAAACATAGAAAGTGAACTTCCTTAAAATTGAATAAACAAGTTTGTTGTCATGACAACCGTTAAACAGCAAGTCGTTAATGAATTACATAAACCTGCTAGAAAAAACTACAAACGCAGAAGGGTGGTAGTGAAAGGGTTAAATGATCTTTTTCAAGCTGATTTGGTTGAAATGTTACCCTATGCCAAATTTAATAAGGGATTTAAATATATCTTGATTACCATAAATGTATTTTCTAAGTATGTTTGGGCCGAACCGTTAAAATCTAAATCTGGAAAAGACGTAACAGCGGCAATGAAAAAAATATTAATCAGTGCAAAAACTCCACCAAAAAACTTGCAAACGGATAGAGGAAGAGAGTTTTTCAATGTAAATTTTCAAAATTTGATGCAACAATTTCGAATTAACCATTATAGCACGTTTTCCAATTTGAAAGCGAGTATAGTAGAAAGAGTGAACAGGACTTTAAAGAATAATATGTGGAAAATATTTAGCATTCAAGGAAATTACAAATGGTTTAATATATTAGCGGATATTGTAAAAGATTATAACAATACAAAACATTCTTCAATAGGAATGAAGCCAAAACAAGTAAATAAAACAAATGAAAATAGAATCTTGAAATCTGCATTTACTCATGCTAAAACGTTAGATATAAAATCTCCAAAGTTTAAAGTGGGTGATCACGTACGAATAAGCAAGCATCGAGAGGCATTTTCAAAAGGTTACACACCAAATTGGTCAAATGAGATATTCCACATTAAAGAAGTTAAGATGACAAACCCTTGGACATATTTAATTCAAGACGAAGATAATCAGGACATTCTGGGTGGTTTTTATGAGCAAGAATTACTAAAAGTAAAGCATACCGATGTGTATCTTATTGAGAAGATTTTGAGAAGGAAAGGAAACAAAGTTTATGTGAAATGGTTAGGACTTGATAAAAAATATAATACATGGATTGATAAAAAAAATATTGTTTAATTAAATTGAAATTAAATTTTAGTTAAATTTGTTTTATTTCTGTTCCTCACTTTATGCTTTAGCTGATACAAATTACAAAGTCTTAATGTGCTAATTAATTTCAAATAAAATTCACATTTACTAAACTAAAATTTTATTAAGTAAAACATCGAATACAATTTTTATTAAAACGTGTCAAATATATTTTATTTCTATGTTCCTCAGATAATATCGAATCTAGAATAAGTTTACAATCATTTATTCTTTTTTCAAAACGGAGTCTATCTAAGTACCACATCTGAAAGTTACTCCTACGGGCTTGTCTGTAAGCAAAGCTCCACTTCACTAACACATGCACCTTATTGTTCTCTTCCAGAAAAGATATTGTTTTCTTCGTAATATTTTCTTTTTGATCCATTTTCATTGTTTTCTTCGTAATATTTTCGTTTTGTTCCATTTTGCTTCAATTTGTTTTCCATTTGTTCAGGATATAAAGCAAGTAATTCCATCATAGTTGAAACATTTTCACTGTTAGGATTTTCTGTTGGACTTATTATATTATAAACATGCGTACACAAGTCGCCACAATCAGATGAAATATTATTTTGAAATATTTTGAAATATGTATTGAATTCTTGCCTTTTAAGTATAGATAATCTATAATCAATAATTTCCTTTAATCGCCACAAATTGTCCAAAGACTCTTGTCCTAAGTATATGAAGTGTGGGCCTTTTGTAATTTGTAGAACAGGGGTATCATTTATTTTCTGAACCTGCAGATGAATGTTGTTTATATTCACACTGGTTTGATCAACTTGAGGAAAGTAGAAATTGTTTACAATAATTCCTTGATGAACACAAATGTCTTTCCAATTTTCTTCGGTTAGTGCGATTGAAAATCCAGTTTTTCCACCAATTACAATTTTTGGAGAAAAATCATTTAAACTAATGCCAACAAGAACAAATTTTGACAAAGAATTATTTAAAAAATAAATTTTTGAATTAAGAAGCGTTTCCAAAGGTTTATGAACCACGGCGTTGTTCATAATGACTAAACGAGACTGAAACATATTGTGTTATTCTTGTACTTAAATATTCTCATCCCCACTTTCTTTAAAGTTTCGTTTAAAATGGATTAATGAAAAAATAGATTTCCAGTTTGAAATTTATAATAAAGATAAATAATTAAAATGGTAATGTATAAAAATAATGCAAAGTTTAATGTAACACTAATGATGGAAAAGTAATAATTTTTGAATCCGTCATAATAATTGGTACAGTTGGGGGTTAAAATTTGTAACTGATTATTTTTAAACTCTAACCTTTCTATCCAATTTGTATCAAAAATAGATCGATTTGGATAATGATACAAAATTTTAAAAAATTTACTTGCATTTTCATTTCCATTTATTCGTTCCATCCAACTAATTGTACTATTGTTAATTAATCCAATTTTCATAAATTTACAATATTTACTTAGAGTGACGTCTGTTTTATTAGAAAAACATATTTCACACTGTGTTACGCCAGGGGGATGATGAACATAAAAAACATTTTGGAAAATAAAATAAAGAAGAATAAATTGAGATCTACTGATAGTCATTAAAACAAATTAATAATAATATTCCAAATTTATTAACATTAAGCAGATACTTTCACCACGAAAGCAAAAGCAGTTGTAAAAAAATAACAATAAAATACTTAATTTAAATATATGTAAAAGTTCATAAATAAGGATATTAATAATACTATATAAAATGTGTAGCTTGAAGACTTATTTTGAATGGTTACAATTATTCGATTCCTATTTTTCCATAAACAGTTATTTAAATCACAATTCCTAGCAAATTTCTTATGCTCCACAATAGGATCATCATAACTTAACCAATCAAAAATTTCAATACCACAATAAAAACATTTACAAATATCATTGATTGAAGTATAGTAAAAGCCAGCTCCAGCTAACACTTCTGGTCTCAATTTTCCTTTCCATTTTTTAAAAGTGGAAAGTCGTTTTTCATATGTTTTAAAATAACTGTTATCAATTTCTTTGTCAAAAGTTTCTAAGCACATTTTGTGAAAGACTTATGAAGACTAACTTTGGTTTCAAAAACAACAAATTTAAATACCTTATAATATCTACATAAATATATCTAAATCTTCATGTTCTGCATTCCATTGATACAAAGCAATATCTTGGTGTCCCCAAGCTAATGTATTAAAACTATAGGGAATTTTATACCGCTTATCATCTTCGGAACTCAAAGCCAATTTATTAATTAACTCTGTAAAAATTGTATGTTGTCTAGATCGAAAAACATACATTGAACAAAAGGTTTTAGAATGATTTTCAACAACATCTTTATAATGAATAAAATCCAACTGCTTTTTAATTGCACTTTTTTTAACACCTTTTGCTTTTTTTGTTAAACTGTTTTCCGTTTTAATACAATATGCTTTTGCTCCAGTACCAAAGAAAGTAGTAATGGGTTCACCAGCATATTCATCTTTGAATTTTCCTATAACTGACTTTGTAATAGGCATTTCATGAATATTATTAAATTCATAATTAGATGTGTCAAATTTGTGAATATTTTTTATCATGTCAGAATAAATATTTGGAGTTGTGACTTCTAAAATGAACGAATCGGTATCGGTGTATAAAAGTGAAATATTTTCCTGATAAAGAGGTTTTAAAAAATTATAAAAGAAATCATACATGACAGTTTTAGATATATCTAATATTGAGAAGCCTACATATATTGGTTTATTGTAAGTAACTTGAATCTTTTGCATTTGAATAGCTACCAAGTTTTCAGAAAATATTGTTAAGTCCTTGAAATATGGTTTTGCAATTAAATTCTCAGCACCATCTTTTCTTCTATTTTTTTCCCACTCTGTAACAAGTCTTACGTCAATTCTCCTATCAACATTTTCCATAGTCTTGCCATAAATACTATTATTTGCCAACTTGTAAGTATTACGATCAAATTCATTCTTTGAATCATTTCTTAATCTTGAATTCAAGTCTATATATTTTTTCAACCAATCAGATTGAGAAAACTGTAAAACTCTATGAACTTTAGTTAACTTGAGTCCATGTTCCAAACATTGTTTTAATAATTGATAGTGAATAACATATTTTGATTTATCATTTAAATTGGGTATTAATTTTATGCATTTAGAATTTGGCGGTTTAAAGTTTTCTGGACAAAACGGAAAATCGTTATGATAGGAATGTAGACTTGTAGGATATTCTAAATCAACTTCTAAAACATATCCCTTATTAGATTTTTTAGAAATATTCATAATATTTAAATCATTGATTTCTTTATCTGTTAACCAAACAAAATCTCCCGTTGAAATGTGCTGTGACATTGCATAACCATACAAATTTGTTGCATCATAATAAATTATGTATTTAGTTGGCTTTAAAGGATCAAAATTTAAAAGAAATGGATTATTAGCTTCAGATTTTCTACAAATGCAAGAGCTCACACCACCGCGAACGCTTTTTTTGAAAAAGTGTATCATATCTGGATCAGTTAACAATTCTAACTCTATTCCAGTATAACGCAAACACGCCTCCCAAGATAAACCTGGAAAAGTGTAAAAATGAGCTGGATCGAGCTTATATGTGGATAAACAAGTGCTTCTAAAATTTTCAAAAATATCTGCCAAAAGTAAAGTATCAGAGAGTAAGTAAACGTCGGAGTATTGACCAAGAGATTCACATTTAAACAATTGCCAAACCTTTACAGCTCTTTGGTATTCTGCATCACTGATGTGCTCATCCGTTAAAGTATTATAAAATTGGTCTTTTTGAGGTAAAGTTGTTTCTTCTAATTTTAAATAATCATCAATATAATTGTAAGGAAATACACCTTTTTGCCGAATAAGTTTAAATCTTTCTTCATCATTGAAAATTTTTTTTATTTCCTTACATTGTTCATCTTTTAAGCTTTCAGAGAGTTTTGATAAAGAATGGGATAGAAATTGAAAAGAATCAATAAACCTTAATGATATATTTTTTTTCTTAGCCTTTTGTGTCTTTTTATCAAAATAGTTATCCACATGAATAAGCTTTTCAAATGAAATATATTTTTCCTTGTTTTGTGCGATAACTGTTAGTTGTTCTTTGTTTAAGCATAATTTTTTAAGAAATAGATGAGAATCATAATTACGCAAATTATGCAATATAACTGGAATAAAGTTAGGTATTCTGTAATTTATGTTGCAGAGTGAATGAGCTGGACCTCTATAAAGACCGGTTATATGACAATGATCTGCAACCCTGTCATTTAAAAGAGGTTTATTACAAATATGACAAACTGTTTCATAGTTATGATAAATTTTGTCCAGTTCGTTCAAAGGAATCATCTTTTTAGGAGTCTTTAAATATTTATTGTATATGTTATACACATCTCTTTCTAAAGAATTTATAAATAATGTATCACAATTTTGACCTCTATATTTTTCAAATTTAGAATAATTATCGTCGAATGAACATTTAATGTAATAGGCAAATGAATGTGGAATATGTTCATATTGTTTTAAGGTGTATGAAGTATTAGGATTTTTATCAACATTGTCATTATTTAAAGGCTTTAAAATGCATTCAAAATCTGCATACACCACGAAAGGAACTTTCATTTGTTTATGATAATTTACAAATTTCAAAATATTATCATATGAATAGTTTCCAAACTTATCTTTTATTAATTCTTTAGAAGGTAGGTTAATTCGTAAATGATCACAATCATAGCTATTGTGTTGTAATAAATTTTCTTCTGTAGGGAAATATTGTAAACAACCATCGCAAATATATTTTTTTCCGTGATGTTTAGAAATTTGTGCAGAAACTAGTTTTGATAAATCTTTAATATAGCAATAATGAAAAGTTTTTTCATCATCATCACTTATTAACAATAAATTGACATGTTGATTTTTTTTATTCGATGAATAATAAAGTGGACCAATTACTTCATACCCCTTTTTAGGATTTATAATTTCTAATCCATATACATTAATAGAAATGTTATTTTTTTCTTCAAAAATCTTAATGTTCTTTAGCAACATTGGAAATTCTATACCTGACATATCCAAAACAGAAGAGTAGTGTGGGTAGGATGAAGTTTCAAAATCTAATCCGCTTGGTTGGTGAAGAGCAGACACAACTGCCCAGGCGAAGCAAAAGTTGTCATCATTCCTAATGTTGATCACAGCTTGACGTCTCTTGATCTCTTGAGGAAGTTCGATAAAAGATGAGGCTCTCAGCGGATTGTGCTTGTTAACATTAATTTCCAAATGAAGTAAATTCATCAAAGCCCATCCTGCAACGTAAAAATTAAAAAATTACTTTTTTTGTTGCTGTTGTAAAATCGAAAATAAATTCTTTACCTGAATCTCTTTCTGCAAATTCGTCAGCTTTCTGGTCAATAATGGTGCAGATTTGCTCTAACAGTTCTTTTTTCTGATATCCCTGGCAAATGACTTGGAACGGCGCATTAAAAGATTTGACATCATAGCTGTCGCTGCTGGGGTTAAAATAGAAACCGAACAGTTCCATATTTAGCTTGATACATTTATGTTTCTGCAGTTCTTGATCTATTAGATGTGCAATTTTGTATTCCAAATGTTGAAAATACTCTTTCACATTTATGAAGTTTTGGTGTGAGGAAATCCTATAAGATATTATTCGTTCCCTGAATGCTGACTTGATAATTTCAACACCTTCCTCCAAGCCTATTTTGGAATTGTTCTTGTGCACACTAGATCGAAGATGTCCACCCCATAGACTTTGGTTTATATTTTTCTTGCATTCTTTACAATATTTTACAATATTTGTAGAATCTATAAATTAAGAAAAAAATATTTTACAAAATATAACATGAAAAATAAAATGTTCTTACCTTTAACAAGCTTTGGTTTTTTCAACCAACTGTTGAGTTTTGTGGAATTTCCGTTAACATGTTTTTTATTATGTCGCAATAAATTATCCTTTCTAGTGAAGACTTTATTACATGTTACACACTTATGCATTTCTGAAGTTTTCTGGATAATAATAATAATAAAATTAATATTGTGCATTTCTATTTAGTTATAGTCAAATTTTGAAAAAAGCAATTGCATTTTTGAAGTTCTTTGTATAATAATAAAATTAATATTGTGCATTTTTATTTAGTTATAGTCAAATTTTGAAAAAAGCAATAGAAATTAATTGACTTTATGAATCCATTTCTTCAAATGAGTCAACTAATTTGTCAAAGGCCTGTTTAACATAATTCACCGTACTTTCGTCTCCCTTTTTAATTGTGATCAAATTAGTTAAATTTTGAATAGCGAAAGCGAAAAAATTTTTTTTAATGATAAATGATGGTTTCGAAATTGAATTTTGTTCAACTGGTGAATTATTAGGAGAAATATCCGAAGTTAAATTTGCATCAATTTGTTTTTCTTGCGGATCAGAATTTACAATAGCAAATGGTGAATTAATAGAAGATATAGCCGAACTTAAATTTTGATCAATTTGTTTTTCTTGCGAATCAGAATTTACAATATCATATGGTGAATTAGTAGGACAAATAGCCAAACTTAAATTTTGATCAATTTGTTCTTCTTCCGAATCAGAATTTTCACTAAACAAAAAGGGAGAGCAAATTGGTCTCGGAGAATTAATTGGCGATTTTAATGTTAAATAATTTGTATTAGATTTTTGAAAACAAACAATATCCTCATCGCTAGAATTTTGAGTTTCGTCAATGTCATTCAGTTCTTCAAGAGTTTGTTTAGTTTTTGTTGTAATTAAGTCCGATTTGTTGTCAATAATGTCATTAAGATCGTCAAGAGTTTCTTGTTGACTAGCTGTAAATAAATATTTTTCGTTGTTCTGTTTGTTGGCATTATTTTGAACTTGGCTATTATAAATAATTTCATTCAAGTCCTGAATAGTTTGTTGTTGACTAGTTGTAAATACGTCTGTTTCATTGTTTTGTTGGTTTGCAAAATTCTGCATTTGAGTACATGTGTATAAGTCAAAGTCATTGTCAATAATTTTGCTACTCGATGCCAAAAAATTGTCCATTATGAAAAAAAATCGTAATAACAAATAAAATGCCACAAATGTACATAAAAATGTCACCAATATATATAAGAATTAAATCTTGCCAAATAAAAATGTTAGAAATAAAAATAAAAATTGAAAAATTACCAAATAAACACAATGTAAACACCAGAAAACTCGCGAGCTCTGCACAGTGTGAATGAAGAAATCAATTGCATTCGTCTCTTCGCTGAGGCGATTTTATATGCAAAAGTTAATCACATGTGTCCTACTTAAAGTTGAACGACAATCTCTAAAAACCACTTTCCCAAGCCGATCAACTACCTTACCCCCCTCCCCCTCCCCCCTCCCCCTTCCCCCCTTCCCCCCGGACCCCTTAATTTCCGAGACTCAAATCCCGGCTCCCCAATTTCGGGCTACCCTCTTCAGGTTAAGTTAAGTTAGGTTAGGTTATGTTAGGTTAGGTTAGGTTAGGTTAGGTTAGGTTAGGTTAGGTTAGGTTAGGTTAGGTTAGGTTAGGTTAGATTAAAAAAGAAGAAAAGAAAAAAGGAGAAGGAAAGAAAAAGAAGAAGGAAGGAAAAAGGAGAAGGAAGGAAAAAGGAGAAGGAAGGAAAACGGAGAAACATATAAAAAAGAGAAAGAAGGAAGGGAGAGAAAGAAGATAAGGTGAGGGTGAGGGGGGTTTAAGGGGGGGGCGGGGCCCCCCCCCCCCCCCCCGAGGCAACTGACAGGGAAAGGGACAGTGAATAAAAAAAAAAAAAAAAAAAAAAAAACTTATGTATTGCAGGTAGTAAAAGTGGTGGTTGATGGGATATATACTTAAGAACATCCACTCGACGATCATACAGTAACATTCGCTGTAATATCAGTTGTCGCTATTATTTTAACGTATAACCAAATTTTTTATCAAATAAATCGATCTAAATCCAAAGTTCCTAACAATGGCAGAAAATATGAATGGAAACGCTGTCCAAATTGAAGAAAATAATATGGAGATCGCCGCTCAAATTGAAGAAAGAGAAGAGATTTTTAATAACTTGGAAGGCGATTCCATCACTTATAAACATTCATTTTTGGACAAGTCATCTAGGCTTGTTAGAAGATCATTCTTATGTAACATCGATATTAATTATATTGAAGAGGAGGAAGAGGAAGAGATGGAGGAAGATGACCAGGAAATTGACGAAGGAGTGGATATGGATGGACAATTACTAAATTTAGGAACCGAGGGTGACGTAAAAGTAAGCAAGTTTAGGGCTAGTGAATTATTTAATAATTTTGAAGAAAAAGATGTATGTGTTATACAAAGCTACTCTAAAATTGAAAGTCGAAGACTAGGAACATTTGCTATTTGCCTTCCTTGTAGTGCAATTCACATGAGATATTTACGGAGAGGGGAATCCGATCACGTGAGCTGCCACTACAAAAGAGCCTATGTTGTTAGTGCTTCTGATTTACATTGTGCTATTTGTAGGATACATCTTTTTATACTAATTCCTGAACATGCTTGCTTTTACTGCAACAAAAATGAAAAAAAAGAAATAGAAAATTATATTGTTAAATATTAATATTAAACATAGTTTGTAAATGTGATGGGTAGATTAGTTTAACAATATTAATTTTAAATATAGGTTAGGTTAGGTTAGGTTAGGTTTAATATTAAACATAGTTTGTAAATGTGATGGGTAGATTAGTTTAACAATATTAATTTTAAATATAGGTTATAAACGTAATGGATAGATAATGTCAAAAATATTAATTTTAAACTTAAATTGTAAAGATAATAAGAATACGTCAAGAATATTAATTTAAAAATGTCAAATGTTACTATAAGCGGTTATATATTTTCAGTGCTATATGCAAAATACTTCTTTTTATTCTAACATCTGACACTGTATTTGTAAATGAAATAGTTAATCATATGTAAAAAAAGTGTCGATTATGTCTACTGCCACTAGAAGCACTCATATATTAGCATAACATTTTGTTAACGCTTGTTTCTGTATTCAATTGAGTTTTCTCTTACTTGATGCAAATTATATTAATATTATTAGTATAATTAAAAAGTAGTAGATTAGGCTATGCCGGTCCGACAATCAAAACCGTCATTTTTACATGTAAATTCCCATAAGAAAATTTAAGATTCGATCTGCAAAAGTGGTGCCATTTTAGGGCGTGGCACTTTTTGTGTCAACCCATAACAATTGTTTTGTTATGTAATGTGAAAATTAGTATGTATTAAAAAACTTGTTAGATCATTGTTGTCGTTTCAATATAGGAAAAGGAAAAAATGTGTGTCAATTATTATATATATATTTACATTTACTTTTTTTACAAAATTATTTGTTACCAGAGTTTTCACAAACACAAATTATAAAAAAAATATTATCCTCTTTTTAAAATTACAACAAAATGATGTCTAATTACATCTTTGAAGATTTGTACCAAATAGTAATATCTAGTGCGACATACAGGACAATTGTTTACCATTATAGAACAACAATTTTCATCATTCCATCTTAAAATACATTTTAAACAAAAAATGTGGGAACATGTATTTGGTCTACATGAATCATAATATTCGATTATTTCAAAACAAATAGCACAAAACACTTTTTTCTCTTCACTCTCAGTTTTGTTCAAATTTTTTAAAACAATCCCATTATTTTCTTCTCGAACTAATGGTATATTTTCTTCTTGAACTCCTGGTATAATTTCTTCGAGGCTCTGAAGCGGAATGGATCGATTTCTTTCTCCAACTGATTCACTCATTTTATTTTAATATTATTATTAATAGATTTATTCAACAGATTTTTTTCTTTTAACAGTCACTCGTACCTTAACATACTAAAATGATCTTGATGCACCTATTTATAAGACTTAAGAATGCAAAATCAAATGTGGGAGAACAAAGAGAAAAAATTAAAAATATGATGCGAATGAGAATAAAAGGGGAGGAAGTTAAGAATGAGGGACATGAGAGAGAGGAAGAGGAGGAGGAGGAGGCGCTCCCATATTATAACTACTTATGTTATAATAATTTAAATAATGATATGCATTTTACTGCACTTTATTTAAAAAAGAATGCAAGTTTCGATATACGCAATATATTTACAGCTTTTTAAAACCAATATATGGCATTTGTATTAATTACTTTATTTTCAGGTTTAGAAGTAAAAACTATGTATACAATAAAATGTATATCACATAAGTGTTACAAGAAGTAGGGCTTCAACTTGTGCAAAAGTATTGATTAATCAAAAAAAAATTAAAAATGATTATTTTATTCCCTTCGAAATGTTTTTTACCATGCCGAAAAAGTGCATTTTTTAGATCTCCACGTTTCAGGGTCACTAGATGCCGAAAAACATGTTTCACACTTATTATTTCTGCAATTTTTTACATTTCGATTCGGTCGAAAACTTCGTTCTCCGTTTTTGTAAACCTTCGGGAGACCTTGACAAATTTGGGTCTATTTTTCAAAACCTGTCCTGGGTGAATAACCCTTGGATGGAGTTTGCACTTGCAAAATATTTAAAAAACGATATTTTGGGGAATTATTTTGTTCTAATCGGTCCTGGTAATCTAGCCTAAAAAGAATCAGTGATGTCGCAAATAATTTGTTTCAACGTCAGAATGGTCAGCATAATTTGTAAACAAACCATGTTTTCCATCGCGCAATTACAAGTTGAGGTGGCAACTCAAGATCAAAAATATTCCTTTCTATAGTGAAACGCCTGTTAGGACAGGCTATGAAGGCCTGAGGCCCAAGCATCCTGTACTGTCAAAGTACGGGACACGAAAGAAAACCGGGCGGTCCTTAAAATAAAGATTCATAGTCTTAAGCAAGCGGCAAAGTAAAATTTGCGTACGCAAATAAATTTTATCTTATTTTATTTGTTGTAATAGTTTGCCGCTTCACCTATAAAGTGCGGCAGCTAAGCGGTACGGAAAATTAATCGAGGATTTAGTAAATCTCGCACTGGTCCACTTGTAATTGGGATGTGCCTAGAGTCTCCATGTACTTGCCGTTAGAAGGTTCTAGCTATTTCCAGTGGCGCCTATACATTTCGAGCATTCGTATTCATTTCTATACAAATGCGTTGATTAATCCAATTCAAAATCGAACAGAACGCGCTGCATTTTACACTGGTGTTTCGGAAAGTAGTGTAAGAAAAATTCAAAGAGAACATAATGATCGCTCATATTCTACTTCACCTTTAAAATCTCCTGGTAAAAAAAGACCTCGATTTTCATAAAAAGATAAAATTGAGGATGGTGATTTTCAAGTAAATCGACGAACAATAGAGGATTTTTATATAAACTTGAAAAAGGTTCCGACCTGCAAACCCCTACTTCGTGCTGTAAAGAACAAAATAGATTTTTCCGTACGGGTATAAAACCTTAAATCGGCTTTTACGACCAAATGGTTTTGTTTGGCGCAAGTGCCAAAATAAACGAAAATTGCTCATTGAGAGACCAAATATTTTTCACTGGCGGGTGAAATATCTATCAACTGTAAGGCAATATAGGCAAGAAGGACGCAATATTGTGTATCTAGACGAAACCTGGGTAGATAATGATATGACAGTGAACAAATGCTGGCAAAGTGAAAATGTTACAGGTGTTGTTCAGGAAATCCGCTCTAGTAGTCGCTTTATTATAGTTCATGCTGGTTCAGAAGCCGGATTTGTTCCAAGTGCTGTTTTAGTTTTTCGCTCGGGACTAACAACTGGAGATTATCATGGACAGATGAATAGAGATAATTTTGAAAAGTGGTTGCTCGAGAAGCTTCTATCTAATATTTCTCCCAAATCAGTCGTGGGTAATGGATAATGCGTCTTATCATTCTCAAGTAGAAGATAAAGTGCCAACTAAATACTCTACATGATATCGTGGCTTAAATCGAATGTGATCCAACATGGAGAAAATATCAATTATATGAAGTAATATCAGCCAACAAGCCTAGAGAAAAAAAGTATATAATTGACGGTCTTTTACGTAACCTCGGTCATACACCTTTAAGGCTGCCTCCATACATGTGCGACCTTAACTCTGTTGAACTTGCATGGGCAGGAGTAAAAAAATATATTCGAGAGCGCAACACCGGTAAACTTTCAATTAAAGATTTAAATAAAGTAACATTAGAAGCGATTGACTCCATGTCGGCTGAAAATTGGAAATCGTATGTTAAATAGGTTCGTTCTATTGAAGATAAAAACTGGGAAGTAGATGGCAAAATTGAAACGGTTATTAATGATTTAGTTATCACACTGGGATCTTCAAGTAGTGACGACGAAACCTCATTATTTTCAGAGGGAGACAACGATTTAGAAGGAATCGAACCATTAGAATCACAGCCGTCAACCTTAAAAATGGCTTAGTTTTTTTTCATATATTTTGTAAAATTGTTCATAAAGTAGCTGTCAATAAACTGCTTCAAAATAATTAATTTTCTGTTTAATACCGGGTGTCAAAAAATATCTAATATTGCAATTAATATTTGAAAAACTACAGAACTCATATTTTTCCAAAATTAACACATCAATATAGTTATAGTAGGGGAGCCAGCACTGATTCCAGGGAATTAGATTTATCAAAATTTTAACTTATGCAGTTCGACTTTGGGCTATTCAGGCATGCCAAAAGTGACCGTTTGTCTCCGTCTGTCATATTACTTTGTACAGGGGGCGTCATTGTGAAGTACTATACAGGACGTTTCCTAATTGCATGCTAATGTTAAAGAGGGTTGATTCTTGGACCTTTTTAAAAAAAAGTTTAATATGAACCTAAAAGTCTTAACTTTGGAGATACAGGGTTTTAAAAAAACGTTTTTTTAAATCCTAATTCTGATGCTATTATAGATAAATAACTGTGTCAAATTTGATACACGTCTTTTATGCATAGAAGGGCATTTTTTATTAACAATCAATTTTTAAAATTTCTACCAGTGACGTGCATATGTAATTAACCTGGGTAAATCCGTATGCTCCTTAATGCATAGAAGACGTGTATCAAATTTCATGCAGTTATCTACAATAGCATCAAAATTGCGATGAAAAAAACATGTTTTCTTTTTAAACTTTACCATCCTGTATCTCAAAAGTTAAGACTTTTAGGACATAAAAACACCCCCTTTAACATCAGCACGCAATTAGGAAATGCCCTGTATAGTACTTCACAATGACGGCCCCTGTATAAAGTAATATGACAAACGGAGGCACACGGCCACTTTTGGCATACCCGAGTAGCCCAAAGTCGAACTGCATAAATTAAAATTTTGATAAATCTCGTTCACTGGATATGATGCTGGCTGCCCTTGTAAAATCTGGACTTGTAAATCGTGTATCACTATACTGGGTGGTCCAATAATAGTAAACGTAGGCAGTAGCCCGGGAACCGTTAATGACAGAACTCAAGAAAAAATATATTTATAGGTAAATCGATTAAGAAAAATCAAAATTAAATCATCGAAAGTTCGCCGTTTTTGCAACACAAAAGAGATATAGAAGTGCGGTACACGAAAGAAAACAGACAAATATAGATAATGTTTTATTAAGCATAGTTACATTTTTTAATTATCTGAAGTGCGTATAGTCAAAAAAAAGTGCCATATTATTTAAAGAACGACGGGACACCACTGGTTTAAAGAGATTTCTTGGCCGACCTTCCTAAACCGATTGACTCCGCCCGGTTTTCTTCCGTGTCCCGCACTTTACCGTGGTCGCTTTAATTATTTTACGCTTTGAATGACAAGGTACGAAGTCGGAGATTCTGTTCTCCAAAAACGCGGTAGTACTGTTACGGCCCTTATTTTGTCACTACCGCTGCTACCTTATTATTAGCAGTGCGTCTCACGATAGTGTACGGCCTTCCCCAGATGGTCACCCATCAAAGTACTAACCGCGCTCGACGATTCTTGACATTAATGTCATCCGTGATTGGATTAGCGCAAGCTACTGAACTGTCGGACTTTTGTACTCTTAGCGCCCTAGGAATTATCTATTTTTGTGACGATCAGGAGTTAAATATTATTGTCAAGGCTAATCGAGTTCGATTGAAAAAATACTAAAAGATATTTCTCATCGGAACCCTTTTGGAATGTGTTTTTGATATTTATATTTTGTTTTGAAATTAACGTGGTTACATTAGGAGTAAAATTTACTAAAAAATTCCATTTTTACAAGTTATTTCATTATAAGTAAAGGCCTTAGGTACAAATCTCTCGCAAAAGAACTCTGACAAAAGGTATTTTTTATATATTTTCAGACGAAGTCAATAGCTTTAACTGTTTTCGTAGGAAGAGGCTTACGAGCTTTGTCTTTACTAAGCTTTTTCATGTGTTGTTGTTTGAAGTTGTACTTGAAAATAATCAGGTTGATGGATTCCTAATCTTTTTTGTCGGTTTTTTTATCATTACAAATTTGGTAACGTCAAAAAGAATTTTCGTAGGTTATCAAACCAAAATCAAGGTAACTAAATTAAATTAAAATATAAATTAGTTTTTTATATAGTTAATAAAGGAAGAAATAAGTTTTATGTATTTTGGCACATAAAGCTTTGAGTAATGTGGGTTCGTTTCTATTTCAAGGACGGATAGGTCAAATAGAGACAGGAAAAAGATAAGTGTATTTTTCATAATTCTTTTAACATTTTATTTAAAAAAATTTGTCCATCTTTACGCAATTGCTTTCTTAGTTACTGAGCCTTGCTTAGTTAGTGAGCCAAATAACTGATGGCCGTTAATTTTAATAACATTAAATAGCGAATGGTGCACTGGCAGGTATTATCACACTGTAAAAGCCACAAAAACTACATTGGGAATCGTGATATGTGTCCAGATCTGCAGAAAATAGAAAATGTAATACTGAATATATTGTATACGACGTTTTATCTAATATCTACGCTTTAAGTAAAAAATAACTTTTTAGTTAACAGTTTACATTGAAGAATAGCGTCACGTAATTGAAATTTGAAACGTGACAACCACGAGATACCTCGTCTCAATTGTATTTTATATATATTTAATATCTAAAAGTTTTTATCTTGCAGGGATCTAAAATTAATATTTTGCTTGCTGAAAATATTACATTTTAAAAATACAGGGAGTTCTTAGTTATGATAATTTAACGAAAACCTGATATTTATATGAATTCTGTTATATTTTGTTAAGTTGGTTTCTGTCTAATATATACCAAATTATTTATAATAATAATAATATGATTACTATTATTATTATTATTGAAATTGACAATCAATTTCTCAACAAATGTTGGGTTCCAAGCCCACCCGGACGCAAGCATAAAAAGGAGTGGGCTGGTTCCTATTAGTTCTATGTGTTGTCCTGTAAGAATTGCCTCAGTATGTGGCAAGTACTGAGCAGGACTGCCTTCTGGATATCGATGAAGGTGTTAGTATGCAGTCCTATGATTTTCAGGTTCTGTTCTGGTGTTTTTGGAACTAGTCCAGATGATCATACGATCCTTATCACATGAACCTTATTGTGTAACTCCGCATATTTGGCCTTTTTCTCTTGATATTTATCCAACACCGTGTTATTGTTGGGTACCGACAACTACCAAATAAGCTGTCTTTGTTTCCTTATTTTACAATACCACATCAGGCCGATTATTCGTCACCCGTCTGTCGGTGATAATTTCTCGGTCTTAGTACAGTTTGAAGACATTGTTTTCAAGCACTGAACTTGGTTGGGATTTAAAATAGGGCACAAAGGTGTTCAGGAACTCGTATTTATTGGCAAGCTTCTGGTGTATGATGTTATACACCTGGTTATGTTGCTGGAGGTAGTCCGTGTTTGCTAGGTAAGTGCAGCCCAATGTTATATGCTGTATAGTATCTGATCTCTCGCTACATTTTTGACACTTATCTTATTCAACGGACCAATCTTTGATGATGAATTTCGTGTGTTAATAACTTGGTCCTGTATTGACAGCACAAATCCTTCTGTATCTAGGAATAGTTGCCCCTTCTGTCTCTGGAAATAGTTGTCCATCCTTCAGCCATCGGTTGGATGCTTCCTTATCTATGTGTGGACGATTCAAGTCATTGTGATGTTGGCCGAGCAATGCTATTTGGGCCCATTGTTCTTGTTTCTCGGAGTCTGAAAGTGACTTTAGGATGATATTGTCGCTTGCGAGATTGAGTGGAGAGTACGAGTTTTCACTTAAGGTCACTATGCGGTGGAACTTGATGTTTGTCAACAACATGCAAGTCAACAAGAGATCTTCCACCTTCTCTTCTTGGTAACGTTATTCGGAAAGTTGATGACCTTGGGTGGTGTGACTTGTACTTGGTCATTATTAGGCGGTTAGTTCGTTGTAGTCCTTCTAGCTCCGTGTAAGTCCATTTTAAGTTTCACTGGTGCTCGATAGTTGCCAGGAAATTGATGATCATAGGGTGCATTTTGTATATTCCTAGTACGTATATGAGCCAGGAATGTGGTACCTTGTCAAACGCCTTTTTAAATTTTGTTAGGCATTAGATTAAATTTAGACATTTTCTTTTTTTTTAATACACTTTAATTACTTTATCAGTTCAGTACACTTTTTGTTTAACTTCATTTATTTTGCTTATATAACGATAATAAAACAGAGTTTAAGGTCGCGGAGTTTTATTTTCAATGTCATCGAAATTATTCACTTTTCATATGTATTGTTTATTTCCTTATTATTAAGGTCACCTAGATTCATTGAATTTGTTCTAACGAATGTTTAATTTTTTGTGATGCTTTTTGTAGCTATTATTACTTGGTACATTTACAATTTATGTATTTGCATTGACCTATCGAAAAATATGATTTTTCGTCGATTACAATTTCGTTTTTTCATTGTTTTGTTTTTTTTTCTTTTAAGGTAAATTTCGCTTTCTCCATGAAATTGTAACAATTTTCCTGCTGCAATAAAGCATACTTCTGTTTGTTAGTTTCTAAAAAAGTGTGTATATTGCTTGCTATTGCTTTTGAGTAGCATAGTTGTAGTGCCTAGTATTAGAAATGCGGGGGTTGTCTCCGCATGATGCATTATTTTAGTAAAATGACGGGCCATAGCTTCATGGAGGACCTCAAATTTCTTATACCAGAGATTGTGAATATAGTCAACTTGTGGTGACTTCCAGTTACTTGTTCTCTTAATAAAGCTGCTAACTTCCTCCTTGGTGATAGGGTCAAATTCCGCTTGTGTGTGCCTTTAATTGTAGTTGAAGAGCCAGCTCTGTCGTTTTTTCTTTGAACATTTTTTGTATCTCTGCAGGCCGCTTTAGCTGTTAGTTTTTGTTTTAGTATATCTTGATACTCATCTAGTTTTTGTTGATGGTTGAGATCGGTGAGTTTTGTACCTATCTTCTTAAATATCTTTTTAATGCGCATCCTAAGTCTGTTGGAGGGGTGTTCATTCTTCCGGCAATCTGTGAGTCTTCCTAGTTTCTGTCTCAAATCGTCAATTGTCTTCTCAAGTCTTTTCTACCATATAGGTTTTTGCTGGTGTGTAGCTTTGCCAGTGCAGAAAATGCACTTGTTTATGGCATCTAAGACCCGCAACGGCAGACTGTGTGGAGCTTCTCAAGGGGATCATACTAACTAAACTCTGCTAGTATGGCGTTAAAAATCGTGAGGATGCAGTGAGTCTCCCGACTAGTTCTAAGTTTCGGGAGCTTAGGTCTTTGAATTTGATCAAGGCCGTTAAACTCAGCAACAGTTTTTTGGAATTCGTTCTATACTGATATTTTTCCATTTTCCTGGACGTTGTGGGCTCTGCCAATGATGTCTTGTCCTGTAGTTCGTCTTCGCCTATGTTTTCTTCATTTCGTACTTTCTCCTGGGGGTTTCTCTGTTCTAGGCGGAGCTATAGGCTCAACGCGTTAATTCTCAGTTCAACTTGCACCTATTCTATAAGCTGTTCCAGGATTGGTTCAGCCAAAAGTTTATTCCGAACAATTACTCGCGTAGGTCAGCAATACGTTGCTTGGTGATGTTCTGAACATTCGGATATTTCTGAAGGAAAGCACTATGATCTTATAATAGGAGCGCATTATGAAACAATATATTGCTGGAGTTCATTTCATACACTTTTCAGCCTTTGTGGTCTGAGGATTGGTGTCATGCGTCTCCTCAGAAACAGCGAGAGCTGGTCGTGTGGCGTTATTGGTTGGTGCCGCATAGAGAGATACAAAAGCATTTCTGTATACCCCTGAGGTTTTATTATTATTATGACTTGTTGTCTCACAGTATTCCTATGGTTGTATTTTATACTGACGGGATTATACCAAGTCAATACAAAAAATAAAAATAAGAAAAGGAAATGGAAAAAAACAACTATTGTGTATTAAGAAATGATTTAACTATGCTACATATTTTCAACATGACTGATTTCTAGATGTTCCTGTGAATGTCTGTATTAAGTCCTAATTGAGCCAAATGCGGTGTAAACGTTGTTGGGGTGAGATCTGTTACTGATATGACGAGAGGAACAATTTCCTGTTTCCACAGCCTTTTTACTTCCATTGCCAAGTCGGTGTATTTAGCGATCTTTTCACTGTATTTCGCTTGGATGTTCTCGTCGTTGGGGACAGCCATGTCAATTAAATAAGTGATTTTCTCTTTTTTAGATTGAAAGGTAATATCGGGTCTATTTGCGGGGATTGTTTTATCTGTGTGGATGTCAATGTCCCAGTAGAGCTTGTAATCTTCGTTTTCAAGTTCGTATTCAGTTCCGGCCATTATTCTACATCCACTCGTTATCTGATCGATCGTTTCTCTCTGCTGGTGACATCTCCTACACCTCTCGTCTTCAATGGTTGTGTCCTTGATTATGTGCTTTCGGTAGTTTCTAGTTCCTCTGACTTTGTCCTGGATGGCAAGCAGGAAGGCTTCTGTTTCAGGGAACAGCTGCCCTTCTTGTAACCACGTATATGAAAGCTTTTTATGTATATGATCTTGCTTTATTCGTATCTGTGTCTTCCGTGAAGTGTTTTTTCAGACCAGGTGTTCATCTTTTCTAGTTGTGATTGCATGTGACTTTATGCGTCTGCTGCATGGCTCGTTTGAGACAGGTCGAGCGGTGTATAATTCTTGTCTGCCTTCACTATTGCCTTGTGGAGGTTAGTTTGTTTGTTGTGGAAGAATTTTCTGAGTTCGTAAATTTGTTTTTTATTTAGCGATTGTATATCTATAATTCCCCTTCCTCCTTCTTTTCTCTCGATGGTGAGTCTTTCCTTGCATGCGTTGGGATGTAACTTCCTGTGTTTAGTGAATTCAGAGCGTATGAGAATGTGAATGATTTCTATGTCTGTGTGTGACCATTTAATGATACCAAACAAATACGTAAGAATAGGTATGGCGAAGGTGTTAATAGCTTTCGTTAGATTTCTGGAATTCAGTTTTGTTTTTAGTAGCTTTGTGAGTCTGGTTTTAAATTCCGTCTTGAGCTCTGATTTGATATAAGGGTGGTTAATTTTGGTGCTTTGATGGAAGCCTAGGTATCTGTACGTTTCTTCTTTGAGCATGTTATCTATAGTTTCATTGTTGATTGTTTCCCCCGTAGGGTGGTCTTTCCACTGTCCCTTGTTGATATGAAGTAGCTTGCATTTACTTATACCAAATTCCATGTTGATGTCCAGGGTAAACGTTTATGTGATTTTAAGGAGTTCATTTAGCTGTGCCTTTGTGTTTGCATATAATTTTATGTCATCCATGTACAAGAGATGGTTTATTTTGTGTAGGTTATTTTTTGGTGTTTAATTCGGAATGCGAATTATTATTATTATTATTATTATTATTATAGGAATGTACACGTGTGTTTCTCATTGTACATTTTAATTAATAATGACGGGTGTAAATACCAAGTCAAGGTTAGTCCATACTCAGGAATTTTATGTGTTAAGAACGGTACTTCTACACATCCTCGGCAGCAAAAACTCACGATCTCAGTGTGTCTTTGTTTTCCCCTTATCCAAAACCTCTGTAGGCTCATACTTATAATTGGGCGTACTACATGAAACCTGTCCAAATTGAAGACTATTTCCTGTTAGATAACCTTAGCTTCATTTTGTTGTGTCTTCCTCGTATTGCTATGCTTCCTCAGTGCTGTTTAAAGATCAGGCACAAAAATTATTTTCTTTAGGGGGTGCTTTTCTGCTTTTTTACTAAAATATTGTTATTATTAGTTTCATTATTATTATAAAGATAACATTATAAATACGTTGCCTACCAATAGATTTTATTATTTCCAATTTTTTATGGGTAACTAGTAATTTTTATTTGTTGAAATTTAAAGTAAGCTGACTCTCCAAACCCTACCTCTTCCATCAACTTTTCTAAATTTAAACTTTGATGCATCACTTCGTCGCTAAATAAACAGGTGTTCCAGATTCCAGTTTCGGTGTTGATGAGCAAACGAGATAAGCTTCGTGTACTCGCATCGACGTTATGGACTTTAAATATCCTGTACTTTATAATTGTAACAGGGTGTCCAAAATAAGAATGTATATCTCCTTTCTCGAGAACCATAACAGATAGAAGGCAAGTTCATATACAAAAGTTTCTTAGCTTCTTTTGAATTTTTATTTTATTATATTCTTATTTATACAGGGTGTTGCGTTTGGCCTGGGCTGACATGCACTTTCTTATTTTAAATGGGACACCCTATATATTATTGCAGATTATGATAACGCGCTTAAAGACGAGTTCACCAATATATAACAGTATGGGCCTATAGTGCAACGTTTCGGATTTATTGACATTTTTCTTCAGTTTTCTACCTATTTTCAAATTAACAGAAGTAAAGTACTTTTATAAATTTTAAAATTTTTGTTAGAGCCTTAAAAAATTAAAACCTCGTTCTACTCACAGTTTTATATTCGAGTTTTAAAACTTCAAAAAAGTTACAATGTTGCCATGCTTTGCGTATCGTAATTTTTTTTTTAAATTTAAATGCAACACCCTGTATATTACAATAAATTCGGATAGAGAATTGAAGTAAGATTTCAACGACCCATAATAATATGGGTCTCCGACTTATAGTTTTAGACTTATTGACGATCATCTTCAGCATGCAACTAATTTTTTTAAGACACATAGAGTGCCATGGAAATAGAGTTTGAAAGGACGCCAAGGTAAACGTCGCAAGAAATGTCAACATAATTTCCTGCTAGTGCTATTGATATCTTTTAACATTATAAAAATGTATTCAAATCAAGAAAAGTTGATTCTTTACCAGTGCTATTTGGAAAATAATCGTAGTGCTGCTTTGGCTCTTAGGGCATACCAACGAAAATATCCCGAAAACCGAATCCCAGATCGAAGAATTTTTCAGAAAATTGAAAGAGATCTCGAGGGGCACAGCGTTTTAAAATACGATAAAAGAATAACACCAAGATCTGTTTTAACCGAAGAAGAACAACTAAATATTTCCTTGTATTTTGAAGAGAATTCCGAAAATTCTATTCGTGATGCAGAGCGCGATTTAGGCGTTGCTAAATCTACTATTCATTTTTCGCTTAAACTTAATAAGTACAGGCCATGGAAGTTTGCGAAATTACATCATTTAGAGCCAAACGACTCCGTTACTAGATTAGAATATAGTAATTTAATTATGGATCGTCAATTCCAGGAATCTATATTAAATAAAATATGTTGGACAGATGAAGCAACCTTTAGTACCTGTGGAGTTTTCAACAGAAAAAATAGCCATTTCTGGGCACAAAAGAACCCGAAAAAATTTAAAACTATACAACATCAAGGACGACGAAGCATTAACGTGTGGTGCGGAATCTACAGAGGTACAATTATAGGCCCCGTATTTATTGATCAGCATTTAACTGGCCCTAGATATTTACAGTTACTTAGAGGCACAATTAAGCCCTTGCTAGACATACGAGGAAATACCAACGAAATAATATATCAAATGGACGGCGCTCCATGCCATAACACGCTAGATGTAAAGAACTTTCTGTCCAACAATTTTATGGAATGGATAGGTCCAAATGGGGATATTCTGTGGCCTCCTAGAAGCCCAGACTTATCTCCATTGGACTATTTCTTATGGGGAACATTAAAGAATAAGGTTTACCAAAACCGCTGCGAAAATATTGAGGATTTAAGAAACAAAATTATTATGGAAGTTGCGTATTTAAATGAAAGTGGAGCAGTTCGAAAAGCGACCAATAAATTAGAAATGATTCTTACAACTTGCATTGCCGAAAACGGTGGACTCATTGGTCATTTAATAAAATAATTTTTTGTATAAGTTTTTTGTAGAATTTTTTCCAAATAAATTTAGTTATTATATAAATAAAAACAATTAAGCAATCTAATATATAAAGCATAAAATCTGTAAATCTAATTAAAGCGTTTTCAAATTATAATTTGTTTTTATTAATATTATTTCTTTACCAACCAATAACGCTGTTTTTTATTTAGAAATACACAAAAATATGGAAAATTATAAAATAATGAACAAGTATCACATTTTTCGTTTATACCGGCTGAAATACAGGCGATACGCTTACAAAGTATGTTTTGAATTAAATAACTATCTAAAAAAAGCAAAATATACACGGTTTAGATTTTATTGAATAACTGAGTTTCTTGTTATTTTTTTGTTGTTTTTCCAATATCTTAATATTTAAGCAAAAAATAGGTGAACATTAATTAAATTTAAAAAATTAGCCCCCGTATTCGCTAAAAAGGTTAGACCAGATCTAGTTACCATGACATTTAAAACTGTTAGTTCGCCAGTTGCGTTTTGTATATGTCACTGTCATTTGGTAATTGTGACTACAATAATTTATTTGCTCTATCGTTGCATTTGTCATTTTAAACCTATAACTGTTAAGTTAGACATGGTCTAAATTTAAACCTCTTTAGTGAATACGGTTCTAAGGGTTTTATAATTAACGACACTTTTATATTAAGATAATAATCAAGGGTAAATAAAGATTATCGGTACCTAACTAATAACTCTTAATGCATACATTATAATACACCCACGAATTTTTTGAAATTAAACAAATTGAAAACTTTGTCTTAAAAAAATTAGTTGCATGCTGAAGATGATCGTCAATAAGTCTTAAACTATAAGTCGGAGACCCATATTATTATGGGTCGTTGAAATCTTACTTCAATTCTCTATCCGAATTTATTGTAATGTACAGGGTGTTGCATTTAAATTTTTAAAAAAAAATTACGATACGCGAAGCATGGCAACATTGCAACTTTTATGAAGTTTTAAAACTCGAGTATAAGACTGTGAGTAGAACGAGGTTTTAATTTTTTAAGGCTTTAACAAAAATTTAAAAAATTATAAAAGTACTTTAGTTCTGTTAATTTGGAAATAGGTAGAAAACTGAAGAAAAATGTCAATAAATCCGAAACGTTGCACTATAGGCCCATACTGTTATATATTGGTGAACTCGTCTTTAAGCGCGTTATCATAATCTGCAATAATATATAGAGTGTCCCATTTAAAATAAGAAAGTGCATCTCAGCCCAGACCAAACGCAACACCCTGTATAAATAAGAATATAATAAAATAAAAATTCAAACGAAGCTAAGAAACATTTGTATATGAACTTGCCTTCTATCTGTTATGGTTCTCGAGATAAGGAGATATACATTCTTTTTTTGGACACCCTGTACAAATCTGTCCATAGCAACGGTTGTTTTGGATTAAATTTTGCTGTGGAACAAAATCCAAGTGGTTTGGTGTAAATCAAAAAAGTTTGGTACGTCTCCTTAGACTCAACCTTCTTGTATCATGCCAATCATTTGCCTTGGTTCTTCTTGAGTTAGCCACGGCATTTAAATGAATTAGAGAAGAAAAACAACAGAATTAAAGATATTTACGACGAAGAAAATATTGCTGTTCAAATGCTACTTTGTAAAACGGGGAAAATTGCTATGCTATTGTGGGACTACCTTGTTATTAAAAGAAATGTTCAATTTTTAATTCAAACTGCTTAATTTTTGTCCAAATTTAAGTTTTTTTTAAGTAAAAGTTAAATTTTTTGTTTTAAGCGTTTAACTTCTTATTTTATCCTGTAGATATAATCAGGTTTTGTAAATGGTATATTTTTTTCATATTCAAGTAAACCTCAATGGAAATGAATTTAAAAGGCAAAAACCCAATTTCTTTTTGGCAGTTTACTCCACAATTAAACATTGTAAGTTTTAACAGAAATTAACATACCTCGAAAACAAAAAGGTGAGTAAAAGGCCGTTGTATTTCATCATGAAAGCTTGGTTGCATGTGACTACCTAAACCAGCCTACGTCATCGATTGATTTTGGACGAAAAACACGACTATTTAACATAGAACGGAAGCTTTCACGGCTGTGGTCAATTAAGAAATCAATGTTCCTAGAATTAGACTTGACAAATTGGAATTATTATCTGACGTTTCGTCACAGATTGCATGAGGCATCTTCAGGGATCGTTACTCTACGAGATCTGAACTCTGAATCAGCTCGAAGAGATTCAGGCGGGCTTTTATAACCGACTGGTGCGTTGCCTGTCGAACCCTGACCCTGTGTTAAGATCGGTTTCCGCGTGTCATGTAGACCGTAACGCGTATTTCTTTTAAAACTTTTTGTATGTCTAGAAATTTCAATAGATTCTTTAATTTTTCGTTTATAAAATCCCGGCACCGATGCTAGAACCTAGAAGGTTTTCTTTACGTTTATGATATCACAAGTGGTTTGCTGGTGTTCAGACTACAGTAGATTCAACAATTTGTTTCCTTTTAATACATCGCTCATGTTCTTTAAGTCTAGATGATATTGGGCGTCCTGTTTCTCCCACATATACTCCTCCACATGAGCAAGGGATTTTATATACTCCTGTTTGAAAAGGTACATTATCTTACGGGGATCGCATTGTCCAATCTTCTTATATGTATTGAAGATTGTACGTATGATGGGCCGCTGAAGTAATCGTTCGATTTTCTCTGTAGTGCCGTGTATGTAGGGAAGAACACCACTACCTATCGGTAGCTCCTCATCATTCTCCTTTGACGGAGTTGGCTTACTATATCTTTTAATTAAACGCGTCATATATTCAGTGCAATAACTTTTCCCTCTGAGATTGATCAGAAATCGAAATAGCTCTAAATACTAATGAGTCAATAACCGATTTCTTTTGCGCTGGACTTAGGTGGGAATTTGCATTTATTTCTTTGAAAACATACATCTACAAAGGGAATCGTTCTATTTGATTCAATTTCCCTTGTGAACTCGATATTATGATGTTCTTGATTAAGGTGGTCCAGAAATGCGAGTCCAAACAACAAAAGTACCATCTACATATCTGAACCAGTATTTTGGTTTTAGTGGAGCCGGTGTTAGAGTAATATCCTCAAACGATTCCATAAAGATATTCCCTACCACAGGTGGTAGAGAAGATCTCATGGCTGCCCCTGAAGTTTGTTTATAAAAGGTTCCTTCCTAGGTCTGTTGAGTTCTTATCAACATTATTATGGTCCAATATCTGATATAATGGAAATTGAGTTGCTGACAGAAACATTTGTGTATTAGTAATTCTACATCGAAACTGACCAGAATATCCTCATACAAAAAATTTCAATAGAGATACGGGATACAGTCTACATTATACGTGGGAACCGATCTTAACACAGGGTAATGGTTCCACGAGCACAAGTCGTAAGAGCTCATCTGAATCTCTTCGAGTTCATTCAGTGTTCAGATCTCGTGGAGTAAAGATCCCTGAAGATGCCTCGTGCAAAACATTGCCCTTCAGTATAATATATCTAGCTGGCTTTATAAAATTACTAGCTGGTACCCGAGACTTCGTTCGCGTATATGACTATAATGAAAGGGATGTAAAGAGTTACTTAAATCGCCTTGAGTACCTCTTTATAAACCACGTTTGTTGTTGCATTCTCTGGCTGTAAAATAGCCAAGCTACTACGCGAACTTACTCTTGACCATGGGAAAAACAATCGTAGCGCAAGTCTACTCCAGCTCTACTTAAGCATTGCCCTTGAACTCTGTTAATTGTCATGGCGAAACAAAGCTTTAAAGGAAACTGTACACGTTTAAACTGAAAAGGATAGTTTAGCGGAATTAAAGGGATACGTGGTATAAAAACTGTTTCTCCCAGACCAGGACCAGAAATAATAGTAGACTCTATTACATTGTTTTGTAATATTTTAGCCTGTAGCCGAGTTCCATTACACAATTTTCGTGGTTTTAAATTTCGAATAAGCATCAGTGGTGCCCGCACTTTTAAAGTTGACTCTTGAGGAGGAATTCCTGAAGGGTTTAGAGAGTGAAAGAGCTTGACAGAATAATTAACCGCATTTTCTTGGTCTATAACTACATCTATTGAGTATGTTAATTGTGGAGCAGTAATTTTTTCAATAAAGCTAGATTTATTTCATCTGCTGTGCTATTTCAGCCTGTGCTTAGTTTCACCCCCTTGGAAACTGAGTTTCGAAGAATCCCTTCTTATCGGATATCTGCACTCTAAAATCACTCCGTTTCACAAGAGTTTCAATGACCCGATTTTTTAAAAACCCTCTATGAATTTGTGAAAAATCTTAAAACAAGTAATAAAATAAAATAAAAAGCACGTGTTCAAGTGTTTTCCCGAATAACTAATTTTAAATTATTATTTAAATTTTTAAATAAAAAAATATAATATTAAAGGGGTGGTTTCACCCCCTTTAATTATACAAAATAATATACACCCTATCTCGATTTTTAAAAATTTTTAAAGTATGTAAAAAAATTAAATTTCCGAATAACTAACGGTTTTTTAAATAAAATTTATTCTAATATTTAAGAGATGGTTTGACCCCTTTAGACACATTGTATGCATTTTTTTAAAATCCTAAAATATGTAAAAAAATAAATTAAAAAGAACGTGTTCAAGCGTTTTTTCGAAAAACTAACATGTTTTTAAATAAAAAATATTGTATTATTTAAGTGGTGGTTTCACCCCCTTTGAACACCCTGTATGAATTTTTTAAAAATCCTAAAATATGTAAAAAAATTAATTAAAAAACACGTGTTCAAGCGTTTTTCCGAAAAACTAACTTTATTTAAAAAACTAACTGTTTTTTAAATAAAAAATATTGTAATATTTAAGGGGTGGTTTCACCCTCTCGGAACTTGAGTTTTGAAAAATTTCTTCTTTTCAAACCTCTACACCCTAAAATCAACCTGTATGCCAAAATTCAGCCTTTTACCTCAAGCGGTTTGAGCTGGAGCGTGATGAGTGAGTCAGTCAACTAAGTCTTTTATTTATATATTAGTATAGATATAGATTAATTAACTTTACTTCTTACTAACTAAATTGTCGAATTAAATAATTAAGCGTAATTCTTTTTGGAGAAATAGTTTACAATATTTTTTAAAATTTTAATCAAAGTAAATATCTTAATGTATTTTGTATAAATATATTTTAATATATAAAATTAAAAACATGGTACAATAAATGTACATAAAACACATGCATGAGTGTTTTAATTTAGGAGTGCGCAGTTCTAAAAATGTATATATTTAAATTGAAACAGCATATTATTCACTGCATCGTAACATTTTGCTTTTATTACCCCGTTTTGTAAAATCGACGACAACGAATTATATTATGTAAATAATTAAAATGTTACGCGAACGTCGTTCCGCGTGTCGTGTTTTACATTCCGTATTTTCATGATTTTATTTACTTTGCTTACAGTCAACGACTGTTGACCATAATATTAACAAAATGAATGAGTTTATTTAACAAAAATGCAATACGTTTTCGCATAAAGAAACAGCGTACTTTAAATGCACGATATCATTTTTTAATTGCCGTATTTTATGAGGAACTGGGTCACGAATTACCGACTGTAGCAGAATAAAGAAAAACTTTTTTTTTATCTTCTCTGTGAACTATCAAGATAAGTTGACCTGTATAAGAATGACACATTTTTAATATATATAATTTATTTTTTTACTGCATGAAGTAATGTGTGCTTAAATTATTTCGAAATGTTCAAGTGATGATGAAACGTTTCCAATTTGTTTTGTCTTGAGCTTGTCTAACCCAGTGACCTGCAATTCCTTTGATAGCGTCACTGTAACTTTTTGGTAGGCTCCTCCTGTTTCTTTTGTTTGCTCTATGTCGCCAGTTTAATACTCTCGTTGACCATCTGCCCTGCCCATTTCCAGTTGATTTTGTTTATTCCAGTGAGTTTTGTGATCCGTGTTATTATGACCATTTTTGTTCTTTGGTGGATATCTATATATCTTATTCAATTTTTCTCTGGACAATTCTAGAGGGTGAATTGTAGTTCTAGTTAGAGTTAAAATTTCTGCACCATCCGTCATTACCGGTAAGACACACTGAACACTTTTCTCTTCAGACTGATGGTATAGTATTGCTGAAGACATTCTTTAACTTTCTATATTCTGCTCAACACAAGCTAATCCTTCTTTGAAGTTTATATGTTTGGTTGTCCTTGCTTATTCTGATTTCAGATCTCAGATATTTATAATTCTGACCTCCTCTAATATCGTTTTCTAATGTGATGGATCCTTCCAGTACCAAGTTAGCCATAAATATTGTTTTCTGCTTGCTGATAAAAAGTCCGACTGTTTCTGTTGCTTCTGTCAGTTCTCTAATCATTATACCAGCTTTCTCCAGGTTATCTGCCACGAGTACGATGTCGTCAGCAATAATTTAGTATTTTACCATCGACACTGATACCCCTGGTTTCCCAGTTTAGTTTTTTAAATGCACATTCCAGGACAGTGGTGAATAGTTTGACAGAGTGTCGGCTCGTCTTACATCTTTTTCTATGGGAAATTGACTGTAGTTGATGCGACAGTAGTGGAGAGCTTCTAAAATGTCCAGCATTTTAATCGTATCGAAAACTTTGTGTAAATCGACGAAGACAAGCACAGTGGTACTCAGTTCAGTGTCTTCTCAATGAATAATTTCAGAGTGAGGAGAATGTCGTTCCAAACTCTGATCGGAAGCTGACTTGTTCTGTTGGCTGGCAAAAATCAACTTTTTTTCTAAACTTTTGATAATAACCTTGGAGAGTAGTTTACACAAATGTGGTATCAGGCTTTTAGGTTTGTAGTTACCTATGGCAGTGTTACCTTTGTCAGTGGTATCACCTTTTTGGTGAATAAGAGTAATTGATATATTGTTCTATTTCTCGGGGACAGAAGCATTGAAAGACACAGAAAAACAAGATCTTTGTTTTTAGAATGTTGTGGAATGTAAATAAATCTAAACGTAACGAAAACCGTATGTATTACTATTTACAGACCACCCTCAGGCGATATAGAAATCTTCATAAACCAAACATCAGATCTTTTAACATATTGTGTAAATATAAGTACAAATATTGTTTAAAATGGTGACCTAAATATTAATAATCTTCTTAAACACGACCTCAATTATAAATTATTAAAAGATGTATTAGATGCATTCAACATCAAAACTGTCTACCATAGGTGGCCAACAAAAGTATTTACATCTAAAAGAGGCACTGGTGTGCTATTACAGAACCGCAGTTATCTGATCATTATCAAAAGGAACTGTTGATGAACATAAAACCACAAGAAAAGGTCAGCAACCTTAAATATTCGAGAAACTCAAGATTCTTAACAGAAAAAAAATCTAAAAGGCCTTAAACAAAAGTTAGGCAATGCAAATTGGGAGAGGTATATTGTCCAAAAAAGGAAAAGACGCATGCTTGAACTTATAATTGGTATACCTGCGAACTAAAAAAAGAAAAGGATAAGCTTCATGATCTATGTCCTGTTCCGACAGATAAAAAGTAGTGATCTCCTAAAACAATACAGAGAAGAGAAAAAGAAATATAGGATACGTGTTACAGAAACTAAACTTGACTTTAACGAAAATCGAATTGAAAATGCGGAAAATGAATCAAAGCAAATGTGGTCTATTGTTAACGAAGAAATGTGTAAGAAAAAGCCTAATAAATCCATGGAGTTGGAACTAAACATTGATCCTATTTTAAACCAGCAAAGAGTTGCTGATGAATTTAGAAGATTTTTGGCAACGGTGGCGGAAAAAATGATCATTAAAATGGTGCCATATCTCCCATTTCTATGCCTCCAGCATCAGATCCAACGCCTAGCTCTTTTTGACGAAGCCAGTAACTGCTAGAGAAGTATAGAGTTCGATATGTCGCCTAAAGAATACAAAGTCAGTTGGTACCAATGGTATTTTAGTGCAAGCTCTAAAAGTTGTGGTAGATGAGATCTCCAAACCTATCATGGTTTTAATTGAAACAGGGACATTTTCATCGATACTAAAGATAGCCAAAGTAGTCCCAGTGATTAAAAAGGGAAATCAAAAAAATATTGAAAATTATAGATCTGTTTCTGTTTTGAGTGTTTTCTCTAAAATCTTCGAAAAGGTACTGTATGATAGATTGCTAGGTTTATCACTGGTTATGTCATTTTTGGCCGAAAAGAAACTTCGTGTACAAATTAACAACTTCCAATTACGAACGAAATTAATGTAGAAGCAGTCGAGGGATCGGTTTTGATACCACTCGTGTTCATGCTGTTTGTCAACGACCTATTTCTTCCCAGAATACCAATAAAATTCTCAGATGATACGTCCGTTAAAGTATTAGCAGTGAATGAAGAGGGACTTATTCAAAAAAATATCAGAAGGAAGGTGCACTGGTATGATCCAGTGGTGCTCATCAAATAGACTGATATTGATCCAGGAAAAGACTGTGACGAAAGGACTGGTTGAAACAATCAAATTGATCATGTCTGCACTGGAAAATTCTTACACTGATTTCAATATACGTATTATAATATGCGATCTACGTATTTATAAACAAAGACCGATTCAGGCAGAACCTGGATAATAAAGCAGAATCTGGTTAATCAGATAGAATCTCGATAATCACACATACCCAACAAGAAATGCGACTGCCCTGATAATACCTAGGCATAAAACTGCTCACTATGAAAATTCACCGCATTACCCTTGCATCAACATTTTTAATGGTATATCAGAATCTATAAACTAGGTCGAAAATATCACAATGATCAGAAAGCGACTTAAACAATTCTTGGTCGAGAAGACGCATTATAGTTTAAATAAATCTGTGATGTCATATTTTATGATCCTTACGGACTAATAAATGAAGTTGTAGAGCAGGTCACTGCCTAAAATTTTAATTGCCTCTGTCAGTATTTCATGACTACCTGGTACCATGTGTTTCATTATTTACTTTATTTCATTGTAATAATTTTTGGGTGTTCTTCTCTTCATTGATTCTTGACCCCGGAAATTTCGCTGCTTCGATAAAATTATCCGTGAAACTCCTTAAGATTTGGAGTATCTCTTTCCTGTTGGCAGTTATTTGATTATTCTTATTTTTAAGTTGTATGATGTCACTTTTCCCGTTATCAAGAACTCTTTTTAGCACCGTTTAAGCTTTTGTACTCCTCTGTCGTGTTTTTAATTTATTCGTTGTTATACCTCTGTATGTATCTCCTAATATGTTTTGTAATTTCTTTATTTATTTGTTTCAACTCTTCACAGTTAGCAATTTTTGTTTCTGTAGGTTCCTTCGATCCTGCATTAATTGCCTTGTTTGATGACTTCTTTTATCTACCTGGGCAGTATTTTTTGTTGCTTCGATAACTGATTCTGTAATCTGATTGTTCGATTCTTCAGTGTTATTCGGGGGACTGTTTTTTAATGGCGTACCTATCTTGATTGTTTGCTGTGTTTTTTGGGTTGCACTTAACTTTTTCGATTCTGTGATCACTTCCAACAATCGATTGGTTTAGGACTGTTACATTTTGTATTAAAGATTTCTGATCGGTGCTTAAGTCTATTCGTTTCTGGATTTTTCCATTTGGGCTTCTCCACGCCCATCTTCTCTTTGGATTTTTATGAGAACAGCTGTTCATTAAAAATAAACCATTTGCCTTTAGGAAGTTTAATAGAGTTTCTCTTCATTAGTTTTCTTTAGCAGTTTCAAAGTTCCTTAGTAACGTTTCCATTTCCTTTAATTTGGTACCTATTTTTGCATTAAAATTCTGTAAGGGCTATTTGTAGGTCTTTATAGAATTGATCGATATCTTTGTCCGGACTTTCTGATGTAGGGGCATAGGATTGAATAATTTTGAGACTGTATTGTGTATTTATTTTTAATATTAGGTATGTAACTCGTACTGACACACTTTTATGACTTATCTGAGTGTCTTTTACCCAGAATACTGTGCTTTTGATAATAGTCATTGTTAAACTATCATCATTTATCTCCTTGAGCATTTTTCTACTCCTTGTATTGTGACGTTGGTGATGGCCAGTGCCACCTGCCGAGGGAGGCCCTTGGGCAGTATGAGAACTAACGCAGGAGGGGCGGGACCACTGATGGCAGGGTAATTAGTTATTTTCCCGCACTATTTTTGAGGTCGCATTTGTTTATAAAAAGGATTATGCAAAACTACGGAGCACTTTTTTAGTCATCAATTATTTTCTGCCCGCTGCCTTCTACGCGAGTACTTTTATATAAGCAATATTTCATGCATTTTTTAAAAATTTTAGTAGATCTTGCAGTCTATGAAGTGATTATACTGTGGACAGACGCATTTAGAAATGCTTTATTGTGAACCCTTGACTCTCTCACTCTTACCCCTCTCATCAATAGCATGGTTCTTTTTAGCATACTTTTCAACATATATAAAGGCTAGTACATAGCATACTATTTGAATGCTATAATGCTAGTTATAGGCATATTTAGTCACCTAAAGCGCAGGGCGGAAAAATACTTTTGTTGAAAACGAAATTTCAATAGTTTTCTTTTCGACTAGAATCAGATGAAAACTTCTTTAGGTCAGTTTCCGTGATTCTAGGAAAAAAACCCTCTTGGAATAAATCACATAGACAAACTCAAAATAGGTTGTACATTTAAAACATATACTTAAATCGGTCGGTCGTATATAAGATTAGTAAAATAAGAAAATCAAAACAGCTTTTCAATTCGGAAATACTCAAATTCAATTGGTGATCGAAAGTCTTGAATTAATAAAAAGCGAGTATTATAATAATAGAAAATAGTCTTCTTAAATTCAAACTACAAATTAAATTAACAAGAAAAATAAAAATTCGAAAATAATTGGGTTTAAAGTAAAATTGGTAATTATTTAATTAAGAAGTGCAATTAGTTAAAACTCGTAAAATATCTTCCCGAGATAATGCCTTTAGATAAAAATGCTTCCTACATTTTAAAGGAGAATTTTATTTTAATAAGATAGAAAACTGAAAATCTATTTAAATTAAGGTATTTAAAATTTGTGCAGGAATCAAATAATACGTTAACGATGACTTGAGGAAAATTATACGGAGTATAATGAATTTGCTTCTAACTATTGGAAACTTGTAGACAGTAAGAGATACAGCATGAATATTCAAATTTTATCTCGCAATAATTCCATGTTTTAAAATTTGAGATATGCGCAATACGTTCGTATGTATCCAAACATACTCAAATTTTCATTATTCTAGAAGACAGCAGAAAAAGAAACTTTTTTTAGAACTCTTTTTCGCAATTTATCCTAAGGTACAAACACTTATCAGTTTTAAATTTCCACTTTTTGTTTTTTTATCGAAAAAAATTGGGCCTAAGTTATGCCTATGTGGTAGATTTGAAAATATTCGTTCTGTTAAATTTTCTTTTTGTTAAATAAGCTGCCTCCAAGCTCCATTTGCAAACAAAAGAAAACCGACTTTTAGATGAGATATAAAGTTAAAATTTAGGGCATATCTAGGAAGTGGTACCAAATATTAGAAAAAAATCTAAAACTTCTGAGCGTATGACATAAAAATTATTCTAGACAACATGGTGAATGCAACAATAACTTGGTGCGGGACGTAAGGCCAGATAAAAAATATTTTATACAAAGAAGCGTAAGTTCGAATTTTTTAAAACTTTTTCTCTATTATTACAGCATTTATTTTAGTTATAACTGTATTACGCAAATATGATTGTGGACATCATGGTGAATGCAAAAATAAATTGTCCTTAAAGCCAAAAGCTTGTCAGCTGCGGCGTGTTCAAATGTGCAAAGGAAGGATACATAAATACGTTGAAAAGAGGGATAAAGTGGGGGAGAGAGTGGAAAGAGAGAGAGTGGAGAGAGAGAGAGAGTGGAGAGAGAGAGAGAGAGAGACCGACCGTCGCGTCGTCCTGTGTGTAGAACTACTTGGAAAAAAGCACTACCAAGGCAACATTTCATCCGATCCATTACTTCCTATAGAGGTAGCGTGGTGCATTCCTCTAGTGTCTGAACATCTCTAAGAATTATATATTGGTAGGATTTCCACATCACATCTTACAAAACAGTTTTAATCCAAAAATTTCAATAATATCTACAAAATTGTTTGAATTTTTGAAAAATTAATTTGACCTATATTAGAGTGTAGAGTAATCCTGAATCTGTTTATCGGTCTAAGTGGCACAAAGAAACATAGAGAATTGTATATTTCAGGATGTAGTAATCCGCCTACAAATAAACAACAAATAGTGATTAACTTTAACTTCTCACAAACGCGTAAAAATGAAATCGGAATTATTAGTTAATGGCAAGTAACGCACATTTAATTATTGTCAGACAAAATATCACGTCAGTAACTTATTTAACATCATAGATCAAAGAAAAATGCCCAAATAAACCATTGTGATTTACAAAAAAAGCTGTAGTTGCTTGACGTTACTACGCAGAACGTTCTTTCTACCGTCTAACTTTGCCAGTACGGTTTCATTAATTCCATGTTTATTTTTCTTCCACAGAAGAAAAAAACACACAGTTATTATCAAACCATTGTGAAGTACTATGATTATTTTATGCAAAATATTTAACTAGGACCAAATTCTAATTTGACGCTTCGCTGATTATTTTGATGGGATTGAATGTAGTTCGCTGGACAGTTGTCAGTGCAAACAATTTGGAATTTAAATTAGCTTAAAAGGGTTCTATAATGTGTGAATTGGGATAACTAGCTGAATTTGTTTCTAATGCACTTAGTATAGACCGTGAAATTTAATAATAATCTGACAATAACTTTTTTAAATTGCAAATTTATTGCATTTAATATTTGCTTTTTGATTAGGTGAATATTTATTTTTTTTGTTATAAAAAATAGGGTAACCGAAATGTGATACAAGTTTAGAGGCAAATCCCCATATTTTGATAAAATATATTGTAGTATAATACATAATAAATTAGGAATTTAAACATAATTAGTTATATTGTAGAATACCATATTTGTTTAACTTACTGTATATAGATTAATTAAGTATGTTACATAGTCAGCGTTAGCCCTAGTACTTCAAGCGGTTCATTTAACTATTATGAAAGTGTTGTATATATATTATTTTACTGACGCAGATAAACAATTTCGTTAATTATTGTAACATATTTTAAAATGTAATAGATGAGATTTTTAGTTGTATTGGTGAAAGGAAGGTATTTTATTTTCATCCTGTGGTTACCCCTAAAGCAAGTTATCACATGGTCACCCTGCCCTAAGAACTATAATGAAGTCGGTGTAAAAGATAGCTATGGGGAGAACACACAGCAAAGCAAGATATTATTATAGCTCAAGCAGGCAATAGTGGAGGATAAACAAGTAATGCCAACCACAAGGATGCAAGTCTTGGCTCCACTCAAGATGTTCTAATCCTAATTGCACTAGTATTAATGGTTGCTGCCATAGGGTGGTATATTTTTATCGTTGTAAAAAGGCAATGAAAAAGAGGATTAGAAAACAAGTCTTAAGGAGCAGAGAACAGCTGTATTTTTTTTAGGTTTTGGAAAACAATTATTTATTAATATATGGAATAGAATTATGAATAATGGATAGTAACTAATATGTAATCCAATATTATATGGAATGTCAAAGGAAGTAGATGAAATTAAGTACATACTGGAAGAACTTAGAGTAATTTATACAAATTTAAGGAAAGACAATATAGACAGAAGGAATAGTTCTAAGGTAGAATTTAGTGATATTAGGGAAAACCTACTTTATTTCAAAAAATCATCTTCGGCTTTATCCTTAAAGCTAAACAGTGCCAAACAAAATTCTATGTCAATTGATGAATTTGGGAGATCACGTGAGGAGTTATTAGTTGATCTTACATTAACACAAGCCGAAGGTAATGAACAAAATATAAATATTTTATGGCCTGTTAATGAAAAGTTCGCAATATTAATTCTCCTAATCCTTTGCGAACGGTCTCAATAATCACAATTTAAGAACTATTAGAAAGGTTCGAAACTATTTAAACTGAAACAGTGCTATTAGGGGTGCTAAAGATGAGAAAATCTCGTTAGGTGTACCGAGAGAAATATTGCCACTAAGAGCGAATAATAATAATCAGTCTTATAGGGGTTCAAATAGAGGAAAATTTAGAAATCATGTGCATTCAAGGGGTTCTTTCCGGAACTTCAACAGAAACGATAGTAATAATTTTAATAATTGAAATAATAGACAACATTCGCAGTATTCAAATGCAGATTGTCTAAACCGAAACTTTAATACAAGATTTCATAACAATCGAAGGGGTAGCCTTGTTGGTCACAATAATGGCCAAAGGGGTTATTTCATGCAAAATTGTAGTAATTCTAGAAATCAAGACATAAACAGAGACACAAATAATGTAAATTCAAATTCAGGCCAGCTGTACAGATCCACAATTAATAAATTTAAATAGCTTAAATTTTATAACAGTAAATTATAAAGGAAATAGCCCTAAATTTTTATTAGATACAGGTGCAACTGTAAGGGTAATTTTTCAGAAACATGTAAATCAACACCAAAACATTGATTACTCAGGGATAATTTAAATAAATGAAAATTCTGGTTCTATAATTTCGCAAGGTTCAGCAAACATATGTTTTACAGTGAATAATAATGTAAATGTGTGTCATAGGATCTTGCTGATTAATGAGTTTGAAAATAATTTTCACGGTGTTGTAGGATTAGATTTTTTCTTAAATATTCTGCAACAATAGACTTTGAAAATTTTAAATTTCCATTTTATGTTGATAGTAATCGAATTACGATACCCATGCAGGCTAAGTACGAGTTATTGACCCTAATTCCAAAACGAACAGAAATAATAAAATATTTTCATGTAGAGCATAGCAAGGATTGTGTCGTATTCGCGGATGAAGTTGGCGACGGTGTTTTTATTGCAGGATGAATAGTTACTCCTAATTTAAATAAGATACCGGTTAAACGTTTAAGCGTGCGCGATCAGGATGTCACTTTAAAAAATTTTAAACCAAAAATTGATTTGTTAGATAATTATGAATTTTGTAACTTTGGATCAACCGATAGTTGTTCCGTTAGTAGGGTAGAAAATTTATTAGGCTTATTAGAATTAAATCACTTAACGAAAAACGAGAACACTGCTTTACAAAAAATATGTGCAAAATACTCTGACGTTTTTCTGTTAAATAATGATCCATTAACAACAACTAACATTTATAAGCAACAAATCTATTTAAAGCCAAATGCATCCCCTGTACATAGAAAACAGTATAGGTTATAGTTCTCCCAAAAACAAGAAATAAATAAGCAGATTGATAAGCAGCGCAAGATTGTATAATTGAGGAAGCTAGGTCCGAGTGGTCATCTCTTTTATTAGTCCCAAAGAAAGTTGATGTGATTGGTAATAAGATCTTTAGGGTAGTGATAGATTTTAGGGGTTGCAATTCTCAGCTACAGGATGAGAAATGGCCCCCGGCTTGTATTACAAACGTCCTAGATTCCTTATCAGGCGCTTCTTATTTCTCACACTTATTTTTATTACAAACCTATTATCAGGTAGAATTAGATAAATCGAGTAGACCCTATACAGTATTTACAGTGAGTAGTAGAGGACAGCACCAAATGACTCGTCTTCCGTGGGTCTAAAAATTAATCATAATGCCTTTTTTAGAACAATGACAATCGCAATGTCTGGTCTCAATTATTAAAGCTGTTTTGTTTACTTAGATGACCTTATTGTTTTTGGGAAAAACTTAGCTGACCATAATAAAAATTTAGTAAAAATGCTACAGCGACTAAGAGAAGTTAATCTAAAATTAAATCCCAACAAGTGCGAATTTAAAATAAAAAGGAGCCTTTTTATTTGGAACATGTAGCCTCTGCTGAAGGGGTTTTACCTGACCCTAACAAAATCAAAGCCGTTCAGGAATATCCTGTACCTGTGAGTGCAGAGGATACGAGAAGATTTGTTGCGTTTGCCAATTACTATAGGAAATATATCAAAAACTTTGTAGAAATCGCTACACCCTTAAATTATTAATCCTCCTGTATTACAATATCCCAATTTTTCTTCAAATAATACTTTTATTTTAAAAACCGATGCTTTTGGTCATAGCGTCGGCGCGGTTCATTCAAATAATGATGATAGATCTATAGCATACGCAAGCAGAGCATTAAATAAAGCTGAAAAACAATATTCTACGATCGAGAAGGAACTATTAGCCATTATTTTTGGTTTAAAGCATTTTTCTTGTTATTTATACGATAGAAAATTCATTACATATACAGATCACCGCCCTCTAGTCTACTTGTTTGGAATGGCCAACCCTTCGAGTAGAATAACGGTTGATTATAGAGGAATATGATTTTGATATTAAATGTTTAGAAGGTAAAAATAATGTAGCCGCTGATGCATTGTCTAGAATACATATTTCATGTGACGAATTAAAAAGTATGGCGAACACAGTAGAACAAACAATATTTGCTATAACTCAGCAACAAAGTAAGAATTTATATCAAGTTGAGGATAAGGTTGATTTTGATAATTTTGTAAGCGACAGGATTGATCACCCTGGAGTTTTAGAATTATTAAAGCGTCCTAAAAACTCATATGAATTAAGTTCACTTACAAAAGATAAACTTGATAAGTTGCTAAAAAAGAAAAAATCGAAATTCGATTAGGCAATATTATGTATTTTAAAAATTTTATTTACGTTATGTAAAATTCAGATTCTCGGTCGGCGTTAGTACAAGCTACATCGTTGAGAGACCTGAATACAATTTGCAAATTGCAATTGCAAAATACGATATTCCGGAATTAGTTGTTGTTAAAAGTAAAGAAACTGTGCAATTAATAAATAGTTTAAAGAATAATATTGAAAGTATGAAGGAACAAGATTTTAAAATTTGTATTATAAAGGAAGTCCAAAGAATTACCGATATAGACTGTCAAAGAATTATTCTTAATGATTTCCATATCCTGCTTACTGGAGGACATGCGGGAATAAATAGAATGTACAATAACATAAAAAACTATTATTTTTGGTCTAATTTACATAGAGATTTTGAGGAATTCGTTAAGCATTGTAATGACTGTCAACGTTTTAAGCATTCTAGACCTAACATACAACCAATGTCTATCGCAACAACGGCGTCTTCAGCATTCTAAAATGTATATTTAGATTTAGTGGGACCTTTACAGGAAGATAGCAGAGGTAAGAAAATATATTCGTACTCTGCAATGTGAACTCTCAAATGTCGTTGAGTGTTATCCTTTAAAAAACAAGGAATCAACAACCTTAGCAATAAATTTTGTAAATAATTTTATATTGCGTTACGGCATTCTAAAATGCATAATTTCCGACAAAGGTTCTGAATTTGTATGTTCAACCCTTAAAGAAACGTGTAAACTTTTAAAAATTAAACATTTGCCTTCTACAGCGTATCATTACCAAATAATGAGTTCCCTTGAAAACTGCCATAAACATTTAAACGCATATTTGCGCATACAGGCAGCAAAAAATTCAGGAGCTCTTGGCTACAATTCTGGAGTTTTTCGTACAATAATAGTGTACATACAGAAACACGTTACACACCTTATGAGTTGGGTTTTAGGAAAATATGCAATTTGCCTTCTAATATTGTTAATAACATGGATCCTCTCTACAATTTCGATGATTATCCTTCTGAATTAAAATATCGGTTACAGAACGCTTGGCATGATGCGAAAAATAATTTGATATTTTGGAAACACAAAAGAAAAGTAGAATTTGATAAAATATCTAAAGTTATCAATTACAAGGAGATTTAATTTTGCTTAGAAACGATTTTGGTAGCAAAAGAGATGCCATTTTTACGGGTCCCTATTTGGTAATTAAAGATAGGGCACCAAATGTTTTAATTAAAGTAGGTACTAAATTAGTAGATGTACACAAACACAGAACAAAATTGTATTTTAATCAGTAAATTAATTTTTTTTCCATTTTTTATAGGAGTGTAGTATAATATATAATAAATTAAGTATTTAAACATAATTAGTTATATTGTAGAATACCATATTTGTATAACTTACTGTATATAGATTTATTAAGTATATTACATAGTAAGCGTTAGTACCAGGGTTCAAGCGGTTCATTTAACTATTATAAAAGTGTTGTATATATTTTATTTTACTGACGCAGATAAATAATTTCGTTAATTATTGTAACATATTTTAAAATGTAATAGATGAGATCTCTAGTTCTATTGGTGAAAGGAAGGTGTTTGATTTTGATCCTATGGTTACCCCTAAAGCATGTTATCACAATATTATATTATTTTATGACATTTTCTCTTAGAAAATAAATAATTTTCTAAAAGAAATGAAACGTGTAGTTTTAAAGTCTTTAATCCCACTTGACCCGATGGCAACTACCGGTATTTTGAGTTTTGAGAGCCGTCCTGAATCCTCTGACGAGCATTCCTTAAGAATATCTGGGCAGATCTAGGGCTAGCCGGTGTAGTGTAGGTCAGTCGTAGGGAGTCTCAAGGAATTTCAGGTTTCGTCGTTCATTATTCGTGAAACCTAGAATGTGTTTACAAATAATTTACTAATTTGTTTAATTTCTTGTAGAAAATGACACACATATGTTAGTGCAGGCACACAAAGAGTAGTTTTTGTGTCTATCGTGGAGAAGAGAAGTGAATCAACGTAGCAGAACTTAAAGTAAGACCTTTTCAAATAGTAATGTGTTATGCATAAATTCATATTCTATTTGTTTGTTCATTATTAGCAACAAATTGGGACTAAACATGTACAGTAAATATTCTTCATATTTTGAGTTATGATTGGTATAATTTTAAGAACGTTAATTATACTATCAACGTTGTATATTTCAATTGAGCTTTAATATATTTAAATTTGGTTTCGTTCAATGCTGAGGTTTATTGTTTTTTTAGACGTTAAATCCAAATAGACAAAATGACAAATACTAGTTCACAAATATAGTAATTTATTATTACAGAACTAGCGCTCTATAGAAACAGCGATAGTCTTAAGATAATTGCTTAAGTGGTTTTTCTAAACAAACTGCTTGCCTTAAATAGTGCATCAAGCATTTTTTATCATAGTTTAAAAATGGACATTTCAATTGCGAAACCTGAAATTTTTTGATCTTTCATAAAATACAAAAAAAAATTTGAAGTGTCTTTTTATAATTTCATTAGTTTACAAAATATAGCGTTTTTACGAAAATTGCATTTATTTATTTATTTGTATACGGGCTCAAACTGATTTTACAATGAAAGTAGATAACCGTACATTATAAACAATAACTAATCTAATCTAAATTTGGGATGATTGATATGAATAAAATTAAATAAAAAAACTGCAAAAAAACACAAAACAAATAGATACAGACAATGTCAGTCATAAACAACTTACGGAACATATTTAAACAGTTCCCTCTTGAATGAAGAGTGGGTAGAAGAGAATAGGTTCAGAGATGGAGTACGATTGACCTCGATAGGAAACGATTTGCTCCATAGTTTGTTTTATGAAAAGGTTTAGAAAATGTGTAAGATGAACGTGTGGATCTAGCAGGAACATGTAGAGATATATTTGGAAGTAATGCAGGGCAAGAGCAAGACGATTTTAATATCTTGTGGAACATTATTGAGTCACGGTGATTTCTTCTTGTTGAAAGGGTTTTTAGATTTAAAGAAGTCATTAGGTGATAATAATCGATTTCATTGTTTTTGGATAATTTAAAGTTTACATAATGAGGAAATTTTCTTTGTACTTGCTCAAGTACTGCGGCATGACATGCATAGTAAGGATTCCACACACAAGAAGCGAACTCAAAAATCGGCATAACTAATGCACAGTAGAGCAATCTGGCAGAAGAAAGGGCAGATAATTACAATGTGCAGCGCTTGACAAAGCGAAGCATTCTAAGGGAACGTGACGTTATGTCCGATATGTGTTGAACGAAGCTTAAGGAATCATCCATCTAATTATGTACACACTATTCAATGGCTGCCCTTCAATATTTATTCAAAATTTATTGGATGACGAGGTTTTGCGAAGCTTAGTGAGTTACATTTAGAGATATTCAGGACCATGCCGTTAAAGCTACACCACTCAACGAGATTATCTAGATCAGATTGTAATTTGTGACAGTCGGTCAAAGAATTAATGGTAAGAAACCTCTTCAAATCATCCGCAAATAAAAGGACGTTGGAATACTGAAAGCCTATATTTATGTCATTTAGAAACAAATAATTAAATAACAAGGGTCCCATATGGGTGCCCTGTGGAACTCCTGGTGGTACTTGTATATTAGTTGACTTGTAGTTATTGGCACGTACAATTTGAACCTTATTATGCAAATAGCTCTCGACCGATCTCAACAGGGGACCAGACAACCCACTTGCTTCCAGTTTACAAACAAGCACTTTGTGGTTCACCTTGTCGAATGCCTTAGAGAAATCTGTATACACAGCATAAACTTCATAACCATTCTCCAAGACATTCGATATGTACTGCACATATGTCAACAAATTAGCCTCTGTAGATCTTCCAGATTGAAAGCTAAACTAGTGTTTAATTACAGAAGAACCAAGGGATAAATACAGGTATTTGGTGACAAAATTCTCAAACTGCTTGGGAATACAACTTATAATACAAATAGGTCTATCATTAGAAACGTTTGATGAAATGACCTGATTTAAATATTGGTATAACAAAACTAGTCTCCAGAAGTACGAAAGATAACCAGCTAGCAGATATAAAACTACAACTTTTAAGCAGTAACCTGTCCAGTCCTGGTCCTTTATGTATACTTAATATAGCAAGTTCTGGATACATTTTGAAAACTGACATTTTTAGCTAAAAAGTTTATGGATATTAGAAGAGGGTTGCTTGGGGTAGTCTATATTAAAAGCGGAATAAACAGAGCTAAAATATTCCGCGAATAGATCGGCCACTTCAGGGACCATGTTTCCTGAGAAATTGTCATAAAACATTACTGAAGGGAGTTTATTGGATTTACGTTTAGAATGTATAAAATTCCAGATGTTTTTTAGGGTTCCATGCATCCAGTGCTCTGTCTCAGAGACATAGTCGGCATAGCATTTACGGGAGATGTTTTACATTTTGTCCTCAAAGAGGAAAAATCAAGATGATTATGTTCAGGTCCAGTAGATTTATATTATTTATAAGCATGTTTTTACGGAGGGTTAATACCTTGGAGAAACATCAATTGCACTGTATAAGACCATACAATATGTTCAGCATATCAAAACACTCCTACCCTGCAGCAGACCATCCCATGTCACCATACTAAGTTGCAAAATTAAAATGTTGTAATCAATAGCCTTAAAATCGTAATGGAATTCTTCCGACTAGGGTGATTCTTATTCTTATTTTCAACCAAGGACAGGTGAAAACGGAGTGGTGGATGTAGAGCATCAGGAGGTACCAGGAGATCATCTACAGCAGTTATTTCTAAGCCGGCCTTATTTTGACACGTTCATACAAGTGAAGTGGTAACTTAACAACCTGTATACGGAACCAATCTTTATCACCTAATTTATGGTCAGTAGTTATACCGTTATCATTAGTATTAAGAAGTATGGATACAGGTTGTCACAAAATTACCTAGAAACTACCAAACTCCAGCTTAATATATTCTATAGATCTTACTATAATTCGCTTTTGGAATTATGTCCGACGTAATATAATTACGATATTCCAGCTGTGATCCAAGTTTTGTGCACTATGTACTTTTTTATTGAAACTGTCTTTAAATTTTTACTGGATTCGTTTTGTTAGTCTTGATATAGAGTATTCGTTTTTAATTCCAAATTCCAAACAGAGTGCTATTTAATTGATGGCTAAAAATGCAGAGTGCAGTTTGTTAACTTATTTTAGGGCTAAAAGTTCATATAAATATGTATCAGCATAACCTTCGTTTTTGAGATACAGGGTGTTAAAATTTAAAATTTTTTAGTTTTTTTTTCTTAGACCTCGAATATTTCTCGAGATAGGTCAATCAGATTTGAGACATTGTGGTTGTGAGCTTTCCTCGAAATGGCATTATAATATTTTAGAAAAATCTGCAGAGTGCTACATTTTTCACAGAGTAAAGTTATATAACAAAGAAAATGAAAAAACAGATGACGTTAATGTTTTGGAGGCAGAGCTTTCAAATTCATGTCGCGTCGTAGAAAAACAAAATGGTGTTTGCACGACTCGGGTACAGAAAATTAAATACAAATATCGATCTTCTACAATAAAGATAGTACTCCACTTGCTTCCTGGCGGTGCGCAGTAGCGTTTAAATGTTTACAATTGGTATATTGAACTAATTCGATATAATATCAATTTGGAAGCAACAATATGATCCGATGAGGCCCACTTTTACAGCTTTGGCATCTTTAACTACTATAATACTCGGAATTGGTTCCAAGAAACTATCTAGTTTTTTTTGAACGGGAACAATAAGGGCGTTTTGGTTTAGCATGGCATGTTTTGTTTTAGAAAGATCAATAGCATATCACATCTGTGAAGGAGGTATGACAGCAAATTACTATTTATGAATTCTTGAAGTTGTACCTGAATTACTTGATAACGTGTCTTAAATCAATTAAACAACATCTAGTGTCAACAAAATATGGAAACAATAGCCGCTAGAGTATGAGTTGATGAATTGATAGTAAGGCTTCACACTCACATTATTTAGCCATTTTTGACAGTTTGACGTCTGTCAATCCTTAATCTACAAACATGTATATCCTAAATACTATGTAGTACGCCAAATCCTAAATAAATATCTTTTAAAATATCGCTTAAATGTTGGATTAAAACTTAGCTTTGACAACAAACTGTCAAATATTTTTCTCGAAAACATTAGACTTTATCTATTATCGAAAGCCCAAACTCAATATTTCAAACCTTTTAAAAATTATACCGAAACCATTTTGTCAACCCTTATATCTTATAATTTTTATTAAATCACTGAAAACCCCATCTAATAACGAAATCCTAAATTGATGTGCAAAAAATATATAATATAATATCTGTATTTCATAATTTTTTTAAAAATATTTATAGTTTCTTACATATAAAAATATTTTCACTTTTAAAGAGTTGTTGTTGCGAGACTGGCCTAGACTATTTTTGATGTAAATATAAAATGAAATAGTTTGACTGTTCTCAAGTTATCGTTCGCGGTGAGTTTTGAGAAATTTTTGAACCGTAACGTACACGAATTCTGTTTGCTATTCTCTGGCCCCTCGTAAAGTCGTATCGTCAAGTCATTAATTTTATTTTTTTTATTAGTTACAAGTAAAAATGCATTACTTTCCATTTACTATTGAATTTACTACTTAGACACAAATCCGTAGAAACATCTAAAGCATCGGAAAAACCTTACTTTTATTTTTTTTTAATTTCGAGATTAAAATACTAACCCTAATTAATTAGATTAGTAATACATTATATAAGCTGTTATATGAAATATTAAAATAGGATTTGTTAATGGTCCTAATGGACAATCTTAAACTATATTTAAATATATATTTTAATAATAATAATTACACCAAGAAAATATTTTGCAGCTCTAAACTCAGAAAGCCACATAAACTTTGACCAAAATATTTGGTTTCTAATACGCATTGCAGTATAAATTAAATCCATGTTAAACGCTCGCATCCCCGTGTATAAAATATCTGAAACCCTTGATGGTCACTGATGATGATTATCAATCAGTACAAGCATAATAGCCCGCAGCAGTTTTAGAAATTACAATAAGCGGCGACTTCACATACCCAGTACTAATATCAAAAATCAAAATAAAGCTGCTGTTGAATCCCCCGGTGACGGGAAAGTGTCACTATTCTGAACCGTATTGCTTTAGCACCTCATATATAAGTATATAACACGAAACCATATAACATACTAAAGTCAGCGGCACTTTAAATACCGAACACCGAATAGTTATAAAAGAATAAATAAGAATATAGTTATTTTTCTCCACTTTTCGGGATGTATATCCATTTTCACCTCTGCTCAAAGTATTTAAGATAGATAGATCAACAGATATTGGCTAATTTTGACGTCATTTGGGGTTAAAACACCGCGATCCTGCAAACTGCTTATTTTGCCCTGAGCCAAAGCTAAGCTACACAGCTGGCAGAGCCAGGCCAACCTGGAAAAGAAGTATATTCAATATCAAATAGAAAACTAATGAATATTGACTCGTAACTAAATTTTACCCAATTTTTCGATTTCGGATAAAAAAATGTAGATCTATGAAAAATTACGAAAGTTTTAATATATTTAATCGTTTTTTTTTTCAGCAGGTACCGATACGACTTTACGAAGGGCCAGCAAATAGCAAACAGAATTCGTGCACGTAACGATTCAAATATGTCTCAAAATTCGCCTCTAAAACTGATTGAGCTAATTTTTACACCTATAGAGAGAATATGGACGTTTCTTTGTATATTTATTTGGTTTACCGTTCATATGCTACAGGGTCAAAAAATTATTTCGAAATGGCTCGCCCTGTATAAACAGGAGAGTAATTTTAGCGATTTAAACCTTTTTCCCAAGGAATTCCATAAACAATTCCCGCCCCTTGTTACTCTTCTTGAAAAAAAAAACAAAGTGAAATATATGAAAATTGAAAAGACGGAAAGAGTTTTTTTTTTTAGTTTTTCTGCATTTCGACCGCTTTCTTGTCATTTGTGGTATAGGCATCCTATATTGATTATAACTCTCGTTTATATTTCTCATCAAACCCTTTTTTTTATCTTGATAAAGTAGTCAGGGTCTCGACTCCGCAAAATGCATTTAAAGTTACTTCAATTTTTACCCATTTTGTATTTCTTTTAAATGGCATGCCCGTTAACGAGCTTGTCCGAAATTTTTGGACAAGAAATCTAAAAAAAATGCCCTACTTCAAATAATTAACAATACCACGTGCATTTTGAATCAACGAAATTGCGTTTCTACCAATTTATCCGCTACGATTTATCCCCATAGAGTATATTTCCCCAATGCGGACGTATCTTTAACAAGCTAGAGCAATTTGGTGGTCAAAAAACACAAATTTCAAAAAATCTCCGGTCAAAAAAGAGAAACGTGCAGACTGTTACAATAGTCCCGCGCAATTGTTACTGTGAAGATAGACCACCTAGTAACAACTCCTATAATATTCACCCTCTTTTCGATAATAAGTTTCCCAAAACATGGATTAGCCCTCATGAACTCGCCATTGTTCTATAGAAGAACTTCGTGATTTCACTCATTTAGCATTTTAGGTTTTGCAACGTCAGTATTTATTCCGAATGCATTAAAAACAGTTACTACAAAATTGTGTGAATATTTCATATGAAAAAACGGCAATTATATTAAACAGTTTCTATAGTTTATACAGGGTGGTTTTTTTATTCAGTATTATAACCACTAACAACTTGTAAAATTGTTATTGTTTAAAATAAATATTAAGTGTTATATATTTTTAAAAAGCACGAAAGGGTATGCTTTAAAATATACAGGGTGTTTCATTAAACAAAATAAAATTTGGGTCAATAACTGAAGTCACCCAAAAAAAAAATAACTATGGCATTGCATTCTACGTAAATAATAATCCGTTTTTGTTTGTATTTAGCTTGTATTATAACTAAGATACGAAGGATTCCTGGAAAGTGCAAATTTTAAATTTTATCGGTCTGTATTTCAAAAATAAAGAAGGCCATACAAATTTGTTTTATGGTATCACGAAAAAGTAACACAGTGCGGTGAGAACAGCATCCTTTCATCTTCGATAATAACTAAGTTACGAAAGTATCGAAAATGAGATACCTATACAAAGCCAGAGGTTTATATTTATAAATTTTAAGATGACGATGAAATTGCCAAACATAGCATAAAAGATGTCAAATATTGATCTATACATGACATAAATATTTTAATAATTTAAAAACAAATAAAAAAGACGGTTTGGTCAACCGATATTTATAGTATCTTTGTTTAATTTATTTATTTATTTTTATTTATTTATTTATTTACACTACCACACAGGGCACTAACCCCTAATATTGGGCAGGATTCACAGCAAATATTAAGTTATATAGAAAAATTAAAATATATATATATTTATATATACAGGGTGTCCGGGAAAATGTGGGAGATCTCTCGGACTCAGATAGAACATTAAAAAATAAGATGACAAGTTCCCATAATTTTTTTTCCTAGCGACCCTCCCTACGGAGATACGGCCCCCTAAAGAACCCCACTGGAAATCGGTTTTTCTAGAATAACTTTTAAACGACTCAATATAATTTAACGAAAATTTAATATGATAAACAGTAGTAAGGACCTCTCAAAATGCTTCCCTTAAAACATAATTAGCTTGTTTAGTTTACCAGGGACGGACTAGATTGTACATTTTAACGCTCAAATTTTTAACACCCTGTATGATAAGGAGTTAAAAAAAATAAATTTGGATACCTTGAACATTAAGCTAAAGAAAAGGTGCTCTTGTTCATTGTCGATAAAATGAACCGTTTTCGAGAAAAAAAAATAATAAAAGAATACAACTTTGGGAGTATTAAATATGTTTTGATCCTGAACAACCTAATACGCTAAATAGAAAAAAGTCAATTAAAAACTTCATAAGTGGGTTCAACATGTGCTCCGTGATTTGTGATGCACTCGCGGGCACGACGAATAGAGGACTGCTGTACTCGCCACAACAACCCAGCATTGTTCCTTATCATATCGCAATGAAACGTGATTCTCTGTAAAAGTTCCTCCCTAGTAGCAACCGGAGAGGAATACACCAAGGTTTTGAGATGACCCCACAGGTAGAAATCCATTGGCGTTAGGTCGGGAGACCGTGGAGGCCAGGCAATGGGACCTCCTCTGCCTATCCAACGGTTTCCATAGACGTTATTTAGGTGGTCCCGTACAGCAACGCTAAAATGGGGTGGGGCTCCATCATGCATAAAATGCATCCTTTGGCGGGTTTCAAGTGGCAAATGCTCTATTGAATCTAGAAAAGCGTTCTGAAGGAACTCTAAATAAAGTTCACCATTCAATCGTGCCGGTAATACGCATGGTCCAATGTAAAAATTGCCGATTATTCCTGCCCAAACATTAATGGATTGAAACTGATGTTGATGATGATGAACGACAGTGGCATGAGGGTTTTCATCAGCCCATACATGCGAGTTATGTAAATTTACAATACCATCTTTGGTAAATCCTGCTTCATCGGTAAAAAGAATAATGCTAATGAAGTTTGGGTTTCTTCGTTGTTGATCTAACAACCAGTTTGCGAACTGGATTCTTCGAGGAAAATCTTCAGGAAGTAGTTGATGCACTTTTTGCAGATGATAAGGGTATAACAACTGTTCTTTAAGTACTTCAGCAACTGTACTTTTTGACACATGAAGCTGCGCGGCTAATATTCGAGGGCTTATTGAGGGAGTATCAGCTACAGTATCCAAAATATCTTCCTCCAATTGCACCGTACGTACTGTTCTCCTCACACCAGCATCAGTACTCCTTTTCCCAAAACTTCCTAAAAATAATTAATGAACGTCAATAATGTTACCTTATTAATTGAGAATTGCCCACCAGTTTCTCTTAGACGTTGGTTAATTCGCTGAAATGTTTTCTCATTTGGAATATTGCGATTAGGATATCTTTCTCCATACAACCTTCTTGTTTCATAAGCATTGCAAGATGCAAGTCCGTACATAAGATGCATATCTGCATACTCACTAAATGTGTATCCCATTATCGAATTAAATTTACCAAGGTATTCAAAATTTAATAAATTAATATCGAAGTAGGTACAAAAAGATCAACGTGTCAAGAAGATTTCAAATGCACACGTCAATGCGAGATTATTTATTTCGTACCATAGTAACGTTTGTAAAAAAGTGCATTCTTTAATACTGATAAATAAACAATAATAAAACATTAATACTTTTATTATTTTTTTTCTCGAAAACGGTTCATTTTATCGACAATGAACAAGAGTACCTTTTCTTTAGCTTAATGTTCAAGGTATCCAAATTTATTTTTTTTAACTCCTTATCATACAGGGTGTTAAAAATTTGAGCGTTAAAATGTACAATCTAGTCCGTCCCTGGTAAACTAAACAAGCTAATTATGTTTTAAGGGAGTATTTTGAGAGGTCCTTACTACTGTCTATCATATTAAATTTTCGTTAAATTATATTGAGTCGTTTAAAAGTTATTCTAGAAAAACCGATTTCCAGTGGGGTTCTTTAGGGGGCCGTATCTCCCTAGGGAGGGCCGCTAGGAAAAAAATTTATGGGAACTTGTTCTTATTTTTTAATGTTCTATCTGAGTCCGAGAGATCTCCAACATTTTCCCGGACACCCGGTATATATATATATATATATATATATATATATATATATATATATATATATATAAATATATATATATATATATATATATATATATATATATATATACAACATATATAATTATAAATAATTAAAACTAGATTTAATTTTTTTACAATTGTAATGAAAAATAGCCCTTCAAGCGATTGTGAAGTGAACACATATTATGTAGTTGTGAGGATTTTAAGACGTTCGTTCTAGACTTTCGAAGGTAAAACAATGGTGATGACCGAGTTGGTCTAGCGGGCACGTGAAAAGTAAGCCGAGATAGTATATTAGGAGCAGACATTTTATTATTTACTAACTTGTATAGAAATGTGAGCAGAAAATATTGTCTTCTTTTGTCAAGGGTGTCCTAATTAAATCTTAAAAGTAGATTTTGCCGGGAAATATCAAAATGTGAGTAAGACCCATCAATTTTAAAACTCAGGAATCTTAAAAACTTGTACTGTACCCTCTTCAATTTGTCAATATGCACTTGAAAATTATGGTGCCAAATAGAGGAGGCGTACTCTAACCTACTACGTATAAGAAATCCCAAATTCCGGATAAGACTTGGCAACAATATCTTCAATGTGATGATTAAATGAAAACCTGCTATCAAATATGATTCCCAAGTCTCTAAAATGTTCAACTCCTTTCAGAGCAACACCGTCTATACGATACTCATTCTTCAGAGGAATTCTACTTTTACTAAATAATAAAACATTACATTTATTGATGTTATGGGGCAGTTTGTTTTTTTTACACCATTGACTAAGTGTGACAAGATCAAGGCTCAAGTTTCGGCAATCATCAAGACAGTCAATTGCGCGTAGTATTTTTAAGTCGTCAGCAAAAAAGTCAACAATTATTATCCATACCGATAACGATGTCATTTATAAAGATGTTAAAAAATAAGGGACCCAGGACAGACTCCTGGGAATACCCTATGTAGCAATAAAAGTGTCTGAAATATGACCACGATACTGTACAAATTGAGACAGACTTAAAAGGTAATTTTGCAAAAATGTAACCAAGTCTCCCGAAAAGCCAAAACTGGATAATTTAGTAAGTAGACTACCGTGATCAAGACGATCGAACGCTTTAGAAAAATCCACATAAATAACGTCAGCCTGTGTATTACAATCTAGGCTCTTAGAGATGTATTGTGTAATAGTACATAGATTTGTTAAGGTCGACCTACTAGACAGAAAACCATTGTTGATCAATTAGAAGAGATGGAAGGATGGGAAAAAGATGGCTGGGTGTGAATAACAAATGCAAACACTTCACTAAAACTGCATATTATAGCAACAGGTCGATAGTTTTCTATTTTACTTCTTCATTCTTTTTAAACATTGGGTATATTTTGGACTCTTTCCATATATTTGAAAAAGTGCAGTTTTGTATACATAATTTAAAAAGAACTGGTAAAGGTTTGGCAAAAGTACTTGCGCAGTATCGCACAGTAAATGAAGGGATAAGATCAAACCCAGAGGTAAATTTAACTTTTTTTAACATACAGTTTCAGTGGCTTCGGGCGTTGAATAACAATGAAATTAAAACGTGACTAATGTTTGAATCATACGTGTGCGCGTAATCAGTAGATGTTATAAAAGATTCCTTAAACATATTTTTAAATGAGTTAACAATGCCCATGAGGTTGTTTAGTTCGAAATTTAGATAAGACATCGTAGAAGGCAAAGTACCGCAAAATTTTATAGAATTTATGTAGGACCAGAATTACTGGGGTTTACTCTTAAATTTTGTTTCTACATTAGGTTAGGTTAGGTTAGGTTAGGTTAGGTTGTAGGATATGTTATTGAGATTTTTTACCATCCGCCTGGTTATTTTAAAAGCTTCATAGTCATTTACTTTCTTGTACCGCTTATTCGTACGCCACTGTGATTTCTTATTTTTTTTAATAAAATCCGTATATTACTTGTAAACCAAGGCAGATATTTACTCTGTTTATCATGTATTTTTGCAACTGTCCCTATGAAAATAATATCTAACTGCTGATAAAATGCTGCGACCGTATTGTTAGCGTTAAGTTCCTCGTTAAAGGAAGATACATTCTCGGAAAATTGGCTCTTTTAAAAGTATATGCAAAATTTTCTTTCAGTCTAAACTTATTTTGTTTGTGAATGTAAAACGGAAAAAAAATTAATAAAGCGGGGTGATGTAAGTCCATGGTTATCATTGACGTATCGGATTCGGTTACAACAGAATTTAAGAGTGCAAAAAACTAAATCAGGAAGCCTCTTACTACAATTTTCGATCATATTTGATTGCTTAAAATTATAGAAATTTGAAACTTATTAACGGCTCGCAATTTTGAGCTACACAAGATATCGCTTATATGCATATTTGTACGGTATTCCGGAATATTAAAATCACCTGAAAATATAATATCTAAATCCATACTTAAAGCAGGCAAGGCAATAAAAATCCCAAATAACTCCTCATATGTAGAGAAAGTAGGCGGAATATAGATAGCAATTACAATTATTTCAAAATATCTCCGAGTTATGCGCAATCCCAAAATGTCTATACCAGGGAAAGTATCTGAGACAAGATTTGTTTCAATAATAGTGGCCGTAAATATTATTTTACTGCAAAGAGAACACCTCCGCCTCTACTGACGTTGAGAAGAGAAGTTCTACGATCAGAGCGGAAAACTGAATATTTATTAGAAAATACTTCACTGTAGAACACTTGTGCTGTATCAACCATGTCTCCGTAAAAGCAATTAGGTCGAAGTTAAAACAATACGATGCGTTTAATATGTCGTGCGTTCTAGTATCAAGACCGGGAACGTTCCGATATTACAGCGTAAAGTTATTATAATTTTGGACAGACTGACAATCCACTGCTTGGCTTTGAAGATAGATGGAAGTCGAAGTCGACTAGTGAACTAAATCACCGGACTTCCGACTTGCGGGGACATTCTTCGTAGTGTACCGGTCCCCTTCGTATAGGCATATGCACTGTAATTGCTATTGCCTATGAAGTATTTGAGCATTGACCCCAGATAACTCTCGTAAATATATGTGACAAATTTTATCCCATGTAGCATGATTAACACCGACGTTATTAGGGGTCCTATTTGATGAATCGACGCAGTTAAGGCATTTTGAAACAGCGGAAGAGATGCATTGCGATAGATCGTGTTCCTGTGAACACTTAGAAAAAGCCATTTTAAAAGTACATTTCTTAGAATTAAAACATCTTAAGCGTTCAATCGCGTCATAATCAACGCATCTATCGTAACCAACCAGTAAGTATCTATCACGACTATTTGGTATTTTATCTGAGAGACGGCCATAAGTTAAAAGATCCAGCTGAACAATCGCTTGAAAAATGTGGTTGTCTTCAGTATTTAAGTATTTTACACTCAGAATCTGCACAAATATTACGTTCGTTTTCAATCCTCAGTCACTGAATCAGTTCTTCTTCCGAAAGGTCTTCCGTTATACCCACAATTTTGATTTTCAGTTGAGCAACTTTTATTTCTTGAACAAAATTTTTGAGACAGCCTCATTATTCTTAAATCCAACCACAACGCCTCCATCTCTTCTGGATTGTGCGTTGTTGACAGCAATGGACGAATCAAATGAACTTATCTTGGAAAATCCCTCGGATTTGGCACTAGTGCCGGATTTCAATGTCTCTTTGGACTTAATAACAACGGCAGACTTATTAGCAATTTAAGCATACGTCGTTGAATTCCTATAAGACCCGGCTTGTTACACTTAAGTCGTTTTTAAAATTTTCGAGGGATTGTTCTATGTCTAGGAGCTTAGATTGTACTGTTTGCTCGATGTTTCACTGCCAGACAGGCCTTGCTAAACCAAAAGAAACCCGGGAGTGTGTGGATTTTTGCAGCATCAGGAGGTAGGCTGCTACAGTTTAGGTGGTACTGGCCTTTACAAAAACCGCCACAAACAAGCCCAGGTTTTCGCTTCGAAACTTCAGATTGGCAAACAGAACAGCTCATCTTTTACGCAAAATTGAAGAAAAAAAACAAGTTTGACTCCAAAAATTACATAGAGTCTAAAAATTACATAGAGCAAACAAACACGTGCACACAGCACAGCAAATGATTGATGTATGCCAATGATTTTTAGGGTGTTTTTACAGGATAGCTTTTTTTATAACAATAAATATGTATATTAATTAAAATCATTTCTAATTTATTAATTAAAATGTATTCTATTCAGTGTAATATATGTATATTCTCATTAATATTTAATTATTGTCAAAAACTACGTATGCCTTAATGCAGTGGATACATATATGTGCCAATGTTTAATTAAAACGAAAGCTTAGTTTGTTTTACCACTAATTATTTTGATAATAGGTTTTGTAAAATTAGTACCTCAGTTGTCATTGAAAATCTGTTGATGTGCTAAACTCGTAAACTCTAAATACGTTTTACATATAAAATGTATCAAACTGTTCTGAATTAAACTATGTGATTTAATAATAGCTACCTATTGTTTCATATTCAGCAAGAATTTTCACCAGCCCCAGGGATGAGATTTTTGATAAAAGAATCATAATTTTATAAAATTTTCCGACAAAAACTGTCCCTTTTATTGATTAAGTGTCTATTCACGAAAATAACAATTTGAAAATGCTTCCAATAAAACTAAACAAACATCTAGCATCGTTCTAGTTAATTTATATATGTATAACATTTAAAACTTACTATAACGTAAGTCAAATAAATCGTCCATATTTCTCTAAGAGACCTGATTATAAGAATTTAAAGAAAAGAATAAACTAGTCTCGGTCTCAGTAAGATGTAATATTTATACTTAAAATTTCTTTTCTTCGTGACACGTGTTTCGACCTTACGGTCAACATCAGAACTTATAACTAGATGGCCACTACAAATTAAAACATAAAACGACTATACAGCACACATTTTATACGAACACGTTAGAGTGTTCGCATTTTTTTGCGCACTGTACATGTTTTCTGCGTTGGTTGTAACAAAACTACTAAAGCTATAGCAATATACTCATCTTTTTTTTTAAACCAATGGCGATATCAGCCAGGTATTCGGCCATGTGAGGATGACCGGGAGTATCAACACTTTCTAGAAAAACACTATTATAGTTTTTCCCCTGTCTTCTCTGCATTAATCAAAGAGGCACCTTTATGCTGAACCATATCCAGTGACACAGAAATTGGTTTAAGAAGTTTTAAATCAATATCATTTCTGGGATCTTTACAAATTTGCAACAGTTTTGGCCCCTCACTGGTATACATTTCCATGCAGTCAGAAATATTAGCTTCTTTCCTCCTTTTTGTCTGTACCAAGCATTTGGTAAATCGATATTTCGAAAAGATTTTACAATTTGAAATACATGATCTTTCACATGTCTAACTTCTAAATCCCAGGAAAGTGCTTCCACAAATTTGTTTGCGCATTGTTCATATTTGCACTTTGTTATTAAAGACCGAAGTATCAACACTTTCGATCTTCCGTTGGCAAAGCTGCATATATTATAAGTTCGATGTGAATATTGGGCCATTGAGAGACATACAAATGTACTGACCTAATAATTTTTTAAAAGATTTTGATTTTTCGTCTTCAAATATTTCGTTTAGTAGGGTTGACGGCAACTGAAATCTTGAAGGTCGTTTGTAAGCCTGGTCTTAACATTTCAGTAGCCTAAAGAACCGCTGTATGTTCAATTGACTTGAAAGTACAATTTTTAGTAAAAATTGCTCTTACTAGTTGTTTGTCTAGTTCTTTCTTCTTACCTTGACACGTTCTTACAACAAAGGAGAAGAAGGGGTTAGACTACTGCTGCATTAACTAGCTTGGTCTCTTAAATATCGGCAGGCGTTATAGGCATCGCGTTTTGGTTTTTTTACTGACTGGTAATACTGAGGAGTTGTTTTTCCATAACCTAACTCACTTAACTGTATTTCCCAGTGATTTTTAAGACTATCGACTAGACTCTTACATTTTGCGCGACATTCAAGTTTGCACGAAACTTTTAATTTGACAAAATGTTACCAAATACTGTCTTCTTTTCTGTCTCGACTAGCCACAATAATAAACTTTGCGACGCGAAATGTGTCAATTTTCAGAGCAAAAAGGTAAATGTTTCCGTTCGCTTGCTAAAAGCCGGCACGTCCACGACAGACCGTTCGCTTTTTGCGAGTTTCTGCCAGTTTAGCCAGGTAGCAGGCGGACTTTTTCGCTTTTTCTTGTCAGAATTTCAACCAAATTCCTAATCGTGTTTTTATTTACCGACTTGAAATAAAAATTAAAAATTATTCAAAAAATCAAATAAATTAATTTTTTTTTAAATTTATTCATTGATTTCTGATTTTAAAAAAATCATAATTTTTTTCAACCCTGATTAGTACGCCCATCAAGAGGAAAGGGTAATGAGGCTGTTGCTCCTCTACACCTTTAAAAAATGCCAATTTTCCAAATTCTGGTTTTTCCTCGTAAAACAATTTGGTACCGTTTTTTTTTTAGTTTTTAAAGGTTTAACATGTAGCGTTTAAACTAGTAGAATTAAGTTTAATTTTAACCTAAGCAGCATTTATACATAGCTTAAGCGGCATTTGGTAGCCATGGCGAGCTGCAACTCAGCAATATAATTTTTCTTGACTGATGTGAAAATATATAAGATTTTCACTGCCTAAGGATGCCCTGTATTGCGGAAGATAATTTTATATACAAAAAAATAAAACAAATTTTATATATTTCTCCGTTAAAAAAAAGAACTTACGATTTTATTTTCGATTTCAGGGGACTCTTTCATTCTTCTATAGTAACCCTATATTAAGGAAGCAATTCGTTTTTACATTCCAAAAATTAAAAAGATTTGACGTGTTTCGAAATGTTTTGAAACATTTTATTCGGTCTTTTTTAATACACAGTATGATATAGAATTGACATGAGGGTAAAATTACCAATTTTTTAAAAAAAGACACGCTTCATCTCAATCTTATCTCTTGACAATATTTCATATTTTTGTATTTTTTATGCACACAAAATTAAAATTATGCAACCTGAATCGTTGCTTCTACTTTTAGGAAAAAGGGATTTTTTTCGTGAAAAAAAATATATTTTTTGGGCTTTCTGATACTGTCTGTAATCAAAAGAAAATCAAGTATCTATGCTAACGACTTTCACATTTTTATGTCAAAATATTTCTGTTTTCTGTTTGACTGAAATAGGTTCGAGCATTCAATTTCAATTTTATCTGTATGTATGACCTGTACGGGAACCCTGCTTAGATATACACACATACACATTGATAAAAATATCATATACAATTTTTAAACACATTCTTCTACGAGCATTCGGAAAGGAGCACTTTTCCGCATGAATTTCAGTGTATAAAGATGTATTTTCCCGCACTGGTGTGGAAATGTTATTTTGACAGACGAATGGAGTTTTAATGGTTTAATCAACAAACAATATACTATTGTATAAACCAGTCAAGTTCATTAATTTTTCCTCCATATCACATTTTTCTTTTTGCACTTATATACTGCCACAAAAAACTTTTTTACTTCTCTTCAATATTTTGCTTTATGTAACAACTGGTTTATCCATTGGACCTCTCAATTAGCGGTCCATGTCATATAAAATTGTATAGCTTTATTTTCCTGGCAACCTGGCTAAATTAAAACTCAAGTTGAAAGACTGTTTTCTTACGATTTTCCTGAGATTTGAACTGCAAATTTCAAAATTCTTGTTGGAAGTACCAGATGAAACATATCTTATGATCAAAGTGGCAGCTATTCTTGGATTAGCATAGCTAGTATGCGTATGCCTCCAACAACAATAATCACTGATGATATTAAGAAAACGGGAGCCATTTTTATTGTTAAGATACGTGACTCGAAAAATGACACTTAGCAAATGTTTTGACCACTCAAATGACTTAAACAATGGAAAATATCTACATTTCTACAAAAATACGCAAACGAAAAAGTACGAAAACCTGGCACTTATTACAAGAGCTTCTCTGTAAATTACTGAAAAGGAGCATGTACAGTACAATCTGTTGGCGTAAACATCTTCGTAAAATATGCATCCGAAACCGCAGTTTATGTGAGTCTTACCCCCCAACCCCGAATTACATACAGGTCACAGCTTTCTGCGATTTTCAGCAACCATGCTGGCAGACATAAAAATGTTGGGGGGCTGGGAGGTAAAAATCTACAACCTTTGCTGAAAGGGATTTGGAAGAATCGGCGGAATAACGAAGGAAAATATCTAACCAAATATTATCCCCCCAAAGCACAGTTGCATGTACTTTTTTAAGCGAAAACTTTTTCAATGCCCAATCTCAAAAACCAAGAGATAGAATCAACTTCTACCACGAATTCAACCACCACCCCTACTGCTGCCACATGCTCTGAGGTGGCCGGCAATTTATATTAGGACGATAACACAAATTAAATTCGGCTTAATGAAATGGAATATGCAATAAAATGTATTCCTATATATACTTGCGCTTAAGTTCACTAACAATACAGCAATGAGTGATTGGAACAAATAGAACGTAAAATATTGCAGATTATCTTAGACCAATGATAAAAGGCTATTATCTAAGAAAAAATAGATAGACAACCCTTGATAGTATTTTTGAATGTTTATGCACTTGCTCCTTTTGGAGACTTTCAGCTTTTTATTATCGTGGCGAGGATTTAAACAAATCAAATTCTATCAGTTTCTAATTATTTATTTCAAATATTCGCAAGTATCGTGATTGGGTGGTTTTAAGAATATGTTGCTTGAAGAGAAGAAGAAATAATGTTTTCAAATATCTATTAGTTTATCGTTTATTAAGTATAAATACATACTAAAACCTCCATATTTTACAGTTTAGTTACTGTAGTTACTGAATTGTTATATAACAAAAACCAATTTATGTAAAATAAAAAACGTTTCTTTTTGAACCATAAAAGTCTTATTACGACTCATAGACCATCATAAAAATTAACGAGCAAGGTAGTTATTTTATTTTCTCAGCGACTCATATCAAGGTGATAATGGATCAGGCATCCCAATACCCAAAAAGTGCCTTAAGCCTGGCTAGTCCCCATGCGACAATCTTCCTATCGGAAGGCAATCGTCTTTACCACTGCGCCACCGAGGCAATATATTTGCCATCTCTTTTAGAGTGTATATATATATATATATATATATATATATATATAAATATATATAAATTTATCCTAATTTTTCTTGGTTTGAGGTCAATACATTAACAACAAAATTAGTACATATTTTTAAACATATATTTCGTTTCTAAGGTGACGTTTCGACCATAGTTTTGGTCTTTTTCAAACCTAAAATTTGTTTAGCACTATTTTTTTAAGTTTATAAAGTATTAAAAATTTAGGACTTACTTAAATACTTTATAAACTTAAAAAAATAGTGCTAAACAAATTTTAGGTTTGAAAAAGACCAAAACTATAGTCGAAACGTCACCTTAGAAACGAAATATATGTTTAAAAATATGTACTAATTTTGTTGTTAATGTATTGACCTCAAACCAAGAAAAATTAGGATAAATATATATTGAAAAAAAAAGGTCAAAGAACACAAAGCAAAAAAAAAAAATATATATAAATATATATATAAATATATATATAAATATATATAAATATATATATAAATATATATATATATATATATATATATATATATATATATATATATATATATATATATATATTTTATGGGCGTGAATATCAATCGATTCAGGATTGTCGGTTATTTTATTCTGGGGTAGAGGTAGTCCTACTCTGTCCTCAAATACAGCAACAATCATTGTTCGTCCTGTGGTATAGGAGCAACACGCATTCAATTGGACTTCTGTCGACATTTACAATAATTGGATATATCTACCTTTACACCCTCGGATGAGGAGGTGAACATCCACATATCCTAGATCCGTCTTCGTTGATCGAAAGGGAGTTCCTACTCTACCTCTGGGTTGTGGAACTTTGGAAGTTCGGCTTCTGTGTATAGGGGTTGTACTTAATTGAAAATCATCTAACTAGATAAACAACCGTCCGGATATGTCTAAGTTTCTCACCTCTACCTGAGATCTCGAGAACATCTACTTCTGAATGTTTTAAATGTTTAAGCTTTGCTATGGGTGAGCCACAGTGGCAAATCTTGTACTGCATTCTAACTTTCAGCGCACCTCTTCTTATAGGGAGAGATTTGAGGGTGAGAATATTTTATCAAAAAGAGTACTTTTGCAGTTTTTGAGGTACCGAAGACGCCGATGTTTAAGACGCTCGAGTAGCAAATCCCCGAAAATAAGAAACTGTTTTAAATAATAATATTGAATTTACTTAGCAGATCACTTGACCTTGTTTGATAATAAATTATTGTTGAGGATGAAGTTAATCATGCGGCCCCTGATTGGGTCACCGCCTTAACTCTGGAATGCTACTATGCTACACTGTATCCCAGTGCTTTTGTAAAGTATCGCTGCTCGCTAATTGATATAGATGCAGCGCTGGTTTTCTAGCTAGTTTACGCTTACGTGGCGTTCAGTTAATGTTCCAGTTTGAGATATTGAACGTTTGGGGTCGAGTGTACCCCAATGTAACAATAAGCATTTATGTTACTGTGATATTTTTTATTTTGTTAGGTAAGTATATATACCCAAGGAAACTATCTATGCATATATGTAAACAAATCTAGGAAGTCCATTTTAACCTACTTCTAATTGACGCATCAATTTGAAATTTTGCAGGTGTATGTAAATCGGATGACAATACAATAATTTGTACTTAATGCACCGATAATGTCAAATGGTACCGTTCAAATTTATTTCACTTCTTATTGCAATATCATATTATAAACATATAATATGTAAATTCGCCTCTACTTACAACGTTCCGAACTACACTACACACAGATAACCCATTTTATGGACCCACTAGTTGTTTGGTAATAACTTTAACATTCCTTATGAATGTAATATACCCTTTTGCATTAATGGGCAAAATTGTCTGTTTGACCTGCAAAAGATAGCTAGATACCCGTCGATTTTGTAATCAACTAAACATCAAATGATTTAAATCATCAAAGAAATCATGCTTCTTGGGATTAAGCCGCGTCAAATTGGAATTATTATCCAAAGTTTCGCCTTCGATTGCACGATGCATCTTCACTCACATAGATCTTTACTCTACGAGATCTGAACGAACCATATTTTCTTAGTTGACCAAAGCCGTGAAGACTTTCCCTTTCGTTCTACGATTTAAATCATCGTAACTGGCATTGTCGCGTAAGCAGATATGGTTATCAGCCAACTGCACTTTATTAAATAATGACGTCTAATTCCTATGTCCTAAAATTGCGGTGACAAAAGTTACATAACTGCTTCGGTCTAATGTTGTTTTATAAATATTTTATTTAGTGTTCTAATTGTAATTCGCCCGGTAAAGACTGATTGGGAACGTAAAAATGCAAAACCAACACCCTAACGAGTTAGATCTATATGTATATATCGCAGTAGACGAAAGGTTGTGAACAGTGTCATTTTCTACACCATTATTTATATGGACAGATTCAGCATATTGCTTAAATCAATATTAATATTGCACAAAAGAATATCGAAATCCTAAAGAGGTAGTTTATTGCATTTGACTTCAATCTCCTATTTTGGAAGTTCGATTGTCAATAACAACCTTGTTGGCTTTGGTTATAAGAAAACTGTTATTTGGGTGTATTTTTTTTATCAAGAATTCTTGGGCTTAATACTTACTTCACACGATTTTGTTTTAGTCAATTATTTAAGTTTTTTTGGTGCGTTTAATAAACCTTTTTCTTTTATTTCTTTTTTACTTTTAAGGTATATGTGACCTTTTGTTGTTGCCTAGATGAAATTGACCAATAAACAAATGAATATTTGTTTTTTTTTAATACTTTATCCTATATTTAATGACTAGAACATATTTAATACATCATCATTCAATTTTTTGATGTAAATAACGGGTTCTGTATTTGATGTAGTTATAAATATGCATGAATCAAGTTGAATACAAATTTCAAGCAATTTATAGCGTCACATTCAGACGTCGATTCCACATTTACCTAACTGATTATTTACCCAATATATCAGCAATACCGTTCAGTTACACTTGCCTGTAAAGCTATTTAAATTCATCGAGTAATCGTTTGGGATTATTGGATAATTTATCTCAAATAACACAAATGAATATGTATAATCAGATCAATAAATATTTATAGCACATACATACTAAACTACTGGTAAATCATATACAAAACAGAAAAGCAAACGAATTATAACCCAACAACCCTTCCAAGAATGTGTATTGATATGTCCAATAACAATAAGTATATTAGGAATTACTAACATACTGTTATATCGATTCGGCAACATTAAGTGCTGGATTAAGTTCTTCGAATGCTAGTAAAATTCCTTTTTAAGTTTTCTGGAGCACCGCTTATGTCTTTTCGGCTTCACGCGCCGTATTAGGTTATATGAGCATGTATAAGTGATAAGTATATATTTATTTTACCGAAAGAATATTATGGTAAAATTAAACACTGAAACATGACAAGTAAAGGTTTATATTTATAGATTACCCTGTATTTTATTTGACCATGAAATAGGCTTCTTTTTGGTAGTCGCAAATTTTGCAGATATAATATCTTTATAGAAAATTCTAGAAATATCTGTAAAGAAACGTAACTGAAAATTCCCTCCTGATTTTTACTTCTCTCGTAAAAGGGAGATATATTAATTGTGAAAAAATCACCCTCCGAGATTTTTTCAGATATTCGCGTTTCAGGGTCCCTAGATGCCGAAAAACATCAATTTCGTCGGTCTGTCTGTCGATCGCGGTATAGCTAAAAAACTACTTTCCCGATTGATTTCAAATTTTGATCAATATTTAGGGGTCATATGGGGATGACCTGGTAACATTTTGGTAAAAATCCAATTTGGCGAAATAAAACGGCGTCCTAGTCAAATGTTAAAAAATTATTATAAAAAACTACTCATCCGATTTACACAAACATCAAGTATTATGTTGGAATTAACTCGAAAAAATTTGGTACGAATCCAAAATGGCGGAACAAAATAGCGGCTTAACAAAATATTTAAAAATTTAGCCTGAAAAAACTGCTTAATGAATTGATTTGAAATTGTGGGCCATAACTAATTGTGATATGATTGGTGTTAACTAGTAAAACTGTGGTCCTAATTCAAGGAGGCCGAACAAAATGGCGACGAAATAAAATGTTTGTACTGGTGAAAAGAATCAACCTCACAGGTTTTACATATCTTCACGTTCTAACGCCTCTAGATGCCAAAAAATAAGGTTAATCAATTCCGCCGGTTCGTCTGTCGTCTGCCTCTATGTCTGCCAGTTCACTGCATAGCTTAAAAACTACTTACCCGATTGACCAAAAATGAAGGGTCGTATGGGGATGATCTGATATTATTTTGGTTAAAATTCAAGATGGCGAAACAAACTTATCTGACTGACTTCAAATTTTGGTCAAAATTAAAGAACTTATGGGGATGACCTGGCAATATTTTGTTAAATATTCAATATAGCCGAACAGAATAGCAGCCTGGTGAAATGCTAAAAAAAATATTACTAAAAATCTAATTATCCAAATTACCTCACTAAAATCAAGTGTTACATAGAAATAAACTAGTAATATTTTGTTATTAATCTAAGATGGTGACCTAATAAAATAGATAAAAATAGGAAAAAACTATTTATTAGATTAATTTCAAATTTTGTACAAGCATTAAGTGTGGCACAGAGACAAACTAAGTACCGTAAAAAGTTTTCCTCATTCAATTGACTTCAAATTTTTCACAAAAATTATGAATGTGTAATTGGGAATATGAATTATATGTGTTACTAGATCACTATGTGCGGAATTAAGTCGCATTTTACTATTCCTAAAAAAAGAAAGTATTCATAACGAGTTCTAAGTAAAAGAAATTTACGGATTTTTTCAGATTTTTATAGAATAATACACTACGCATCAAAATTAACGCCCCATTATAAATTGCGCAGCATTTCAATGTGGATTTTCTTGCAAACCGCTGAACGGATTTTGATGAATTTTTTTCTAAGTGTAGATTAATAAGATAAAGATTAAAGCGCACTAGTTTATTTTAACAATTCAACATCTAAAATAGGGTAGGCCATGAAATGAACAAGTTTGACAAACTGTCATGTTTTTTTATTATGTGTCAATTTTATCTTTGAAAAGTGTTAAAATTTTGGCTATGGAGCGTCAAACAAGGAATTTGTCTCGTGACGAATGTGTAGCAGCAATTACATTGGCCGAGGAAGAATTAAGCTACCGTGCTATAACTGGGAGACTGGGAGTTTCTCATTCATCAATATCGCGCGTTGTCCACCGTTTTGAGCAAACTAACGATCATAACCGACGCCATGGGCAAGAAAGGCACCGAGGAACAACAGTGAACCAGGATCGTTTCATTCGGTTACGTGCTTTGAGAGAACGTTTTGTAACAGCAAGAAATCTTCAGGTACAACTTAACGCTACACATAACGTCCAAAGTGTATCCACTGTAAGAAGACGACTTGCAGAACAGAATTTAAGATTCCGAATTCCAGCAAGAGGGCCGAGGTTAAACGGAAACCATCGTAGAGCGAGACTGCAATTCGCCAGACAGCATGTAAACTGGAATCTTGAGGATTGGGAGCGAGTCTTGTTCACGGACGAGTTGGGGTTTTGTTTGTACAGCTCGGACCGACAAGTACGAGTACTACGCAGGCTAAATGAGCGTTATTCACAGTGTAACATTGGTCAAACCACGCTATTTAATTGAGGTTCTGTAATGGTTTGGGGAGGAATTTCTTTGACTGCCCGAACAGAACTTATTTCTTTACGTGGTGGTCCATTGAACAGTGAACGGTACATTACTGTCATCTTATCCGAACATATTGTTCCTTTTGCTCCTTACGTAGGCCAACATTTCTTGTTAATGCACGACAACACAAGACCCCACGTCGGTCGCTCGTATAGTGCAAGAGTATTTACATGATGTAGGTACTGAGACTCTGGACTGGCCTGCAAATAGTCCAGACCTCGACCCTATTGAACGTTTGTGGGACATCATAGACAGACAACTTAGAAACCATCAGCCCTTACTAGCCTCTCTTGACGACATTCAAAATTTTGTCACAAATTTATGGAACGACATTGATCAAGAGCAGATTAGACGCCTTGTGTCTAGTATGAGTCGTCGATGTGAAGCCGTTATTCAGAGTAGAGACGGAGACACGCGATATTGATATTCTCAATTTTTTTCTAATTTTGTCTTTGCCACCAATATAGTTATTATTGTTATTTTTAAGTTGTTAAATTGTTAAAATAAACTAGTGCGCTTTAATCTTTTACTCTGTATTTCATTTAAAAATAGAGATATTGACATGAAACAAAAACCAAATTGTTAAGAAAACATGGGGCTATAATTTGCATCAAGCGTATACCTGCTGTTACGGCTGAAACGATCCACAGGGTGTTTCAAATATTCTGGAGAAAAATTACTCTCATTGTTGGCCCCTGTATATGCTCAAAACTAAAATTTTAATAAAAACTCACATCGCGGCGTTTTTAGCGATAAACAAATCTAAATTAAAAAAAAAAATTCATCAAGTTCGCAAGAAAATCCATATTGAAATGCTGTGCAATTTATAGTGGTGCGTTAATTTTGATGCGTAGTGTATAAATTTTATAAATTTCAAATGCATTACAAGAGGTAAAAAAGCTTGACAAATAATTTTGTTGTATAATTTTTTTAACAGCCTTGTGCATGAAACATAATTTACGTCCCTTCTTATAACTTTGGTGTGAGAGCAATATCTTAGTAACATTTAATGAAAAATTTGAACACATGTTTAGTAAACATTCAAAAAATATATTATTTCATTGAACATAAACAAAACATAAAAACATGTAAATAATCCTTTCGCAGTGCTTAACATAAACTTCTTTCTAAATCAAAAATGTAATTAGCTTTCTAAACAAAAATATACCATTTCTACAAATTCTTATCTTTCAAAATATTGTATAATAACTGCATAGTAGCTTAAACAATTTTTTTAATATAATTTTTGGACACTTAAAATTGTTGTCCATTCTAGGGGTGGAGGAGAAGTAGTTGCTCAGTCCGAAAAACGACACTAGTACTCGTATATAGTTAGAGCCTACCAGGATCTATAAATAATACCGCAGCGTATAAGAAACAATATTAGGGATCATTGTTCACGTATCGGAAAGGGAAAGTTTTTCCCACTTTAAGGAGTCAATACTTACTGTCATAGAAGCGCCTTTCTAGCACAACTTTTGGCAACATTCTTTGATAATCTGAATATTTTCAGTATATTTTTTAATCTATTTTTTTACGCTCAAAAAATCTCTTGAAAGCTGAATAAGAGTATTTAAAGATTTTATCGTCGTCTCTTGAAAATCATTTTACGTATGTCTTGGTACTAATCGGCATAGATATCAATTCATTTCAATTATATAGCCAATTTCCTTTGTGGAAATTACTTTAATCTTGATTACCATTGCAGTTTCAAGCATCCACTCACAGTATTGTAAACCATCTATTTGCTGAAAAATTAATAGGTTAAAAAATACTTTTTATTTTATTTAACCTAGTTTTCAGTTAATTACTTTATTTGCGTTTGTTTGTTTATATTTAAGAATAATATATGGAAGCAGCAATGGACTTTTTGTTGTCGAGTGTTTTAGCCTTTTATTACTTATTATCGAATGTGCCTTTCATAAGAATCAAGTGGAAATAATTTACATTTTGTTATTTGTTTACTGCAATAAATGTATTTATAAATGTGTCATTTCAGCTTTAGTTATTTAACTGTAATTTATTTGTAATGTGGAAAAAAGATTATCTCACAACAGTTATGATGTACACTGTCGAACAAAAGTAAACCAACTTTTATGGTGAAGTCAAATATTTAAATATTTAAAATTAAATTAATAACTGTGGAAAACAATAATCGTATAGTTAAAAGAGTCATAGTTATGTTACAGGTAAAATAAGAGTGTCTTTCAATAATAAATAACTTAATATTATGTAATAATGTATTTCAATAAATTTTACTGGCGGCGGGATAAAAGCATAGCAATGTTTAAGAGAACAATATTTTATTTTACTTATGAACAGAAAAGAACAACAAATAAGATTGCAGGGTTCCTTAATTTTATCAATTAAGGACTGTTTATTTGAGAACCTTGTAACCCGAATATGACTTTCCCCTCTTTCCACAGATTCTTGATGAAGTTAAGGTCCGGTGATTGTACTGACCTCTGAAGAATCTGGAAAATAAGTCCTGACAACCACAGATCTCTTTAAGAAATTCTTTTGATTCCTAGATTTTAGCATTTTTTCTACATGTCCTCTTTCATTAAAACGTGAAATTATTTTCGACACACTGTATTTGGCTAGGTTAAACTGCTTACAAATCGCTGTCTTACACTTTCCTTCTAAAAAGGCGTTTACGACCATTTGTTTCAACTCTGTAGAGATTGGTTTTCCCTTCGCCATATTTATTTCTACAAAAAATAAAAGCTGTACGGCTTAATTAGCCCGCAATTTTTTTTTATTTTCCTTTATCGTATTTTTTTTTCTTTATGCCAAATGAAAAAGTTGCTTAACTTTTGTCGCACTAATAAAATAAATTTTTGAAAAAATTATCACATACCAACTTATCTGAAATTGGGAGACAATAATATTTTACCTGTGACAACAATCTACTATGATCCCTTAAACTACATGAGCTTTAATTTCATGGGGCACTTCGACGGTGACTTTGTTGAGAACACTGGAGCACAAATCATCAACAACAACCCTCTGAGAGACCTATCTGTTAAAAACGAGGCAACAACTGATGACGCCGTCGCAGTAAATCCTATGTACTTTAGAATAGTAATCAAAATCTTATGATTAAGCCTATCAAAGACCTTGGTGTAATCAAGAAGAACCAATAAAGTGACCTGATCACGTGATCCACTATATTACATCCTGCCGTTGAGCAGCTCCATCCTGCACTGAAACCAGACTGCTTTTTTGGAAGAATATTTTGATTTGAACGGTTATTTGTGATCTAGAATTCCCTGACTTTTTCGAGGACTTTGAAAGGATTGGAAGTATCGAGATCAACTGTAGATGACCAAATTCAGAGGATTTTTTATTTTAGATAATGGAATAACATTTGCTGGTTTAAGTTATGCTTCTTTACAACAGGAATTTATTATATGCGTTAAAAACGGTATTATGAATGGATAGTAGAGAACGATTAATGTAATATTTAGGTTATCCATCCCAAATGCCATTGACGCAAGATTTAAAATAATGTTAGATACAATATTAATGGAGACAATAGTAAATGTAAACATGTGATTTGAAAGACAATTATTTTCATAAAATCTAGTAATTCTTGTATACAAACAGTGAGAATTTTTTAAATTTTAGTGAAATATATGTTTTTTTGGTTTACATCTTTTAAGTGGCCTGGAATAATTTTTTTCCAGTTTGTAAAAATTCCAATGACCAGGGAGCTTTGTACGTCGAAAGCGATTTAATACCTCATTTCTAAGTTTTTTCATCTGTTTAATATTTTCTGTTATCCTAGAACTACTCCTGTTTTTGCTCGCTCTAACTGGAGCATGCCTATCGCAAAGACTCATCCATACTGTCCATCTGATAGATATTACCTCAAGGAGCACCCTCCAAATCATTCTGAAACAACAAGATCAGATCCGCCAACACCCCCCGTATATAGAATTACGTTGCCTATTTATTGATTTTTGCAATTTCAGCAATTAGGTTATTTTTTCCATTTTTTTTGTACATTTTAACCAGTTAAGATGTCACATAATATAGTATGTTTTAGATCGTGTAGTCAGTTAAATTAGAGTTTCAACCTGTCACTGTTTGGTCTCACGAAATATTTGCCAGTAGTATTTAATAATTTCCGCAACAGGGATCGCCTCGTCGCTCGACATTAATATTTATCGATACAGATTAGCTTTCGCGTGAAACGTTTCGTATCACTAATTTTACGGCTTAGTTTAACATTCACGTGTCCGTGACATCTCCAATCGCCATTTGGGGTAATTTACTGCTAAGTTCTAATCGACATTGGGCAGAGGCTCGTTTTTTAGATTTATCTATTTATACAGTAGTTATAAGTGCTTTACAACGATCAATGTACATTTTTTATTTTCACCTCACAGTCTGTATATAAATTGTTCTATTGTTGTAACTCAACTACGCTTCATTAGGTGCACTTATTTAGGTTATCACCTTATTATCCCTTGTTAGATTCAATCAAGCAACGGTGTCACAGATTGCCATTGCAGTCAGACAAAGAAACGAAAATTGAGAGTGAGATACATATCCCATACCATTTAACACGTGCTTCTCGAATGAAATGCCAGCGTCCCTTTTGTACTTCTGAAGATTAATATTAGTATTAAAGTTGATATTTTTCTGCGTTTTGCCTATGTAAAGATTGTTTTTAATTTCGAAGATAAAAATTTCGTGTTTATCTTATAGATGATTTAGGGGGATTGATATAATCAACAGAATTTACAGGAACAAACTACTTCGGCTAACTGCAGTGGAAATGGAGTGAAGTTTTTTAGAGTACTCTAGGACGAAACTATTTAAGTATTTTGTTATTTATGTCTATTAATACCACAATTGCTACTGTTTTATTTCCTAATTTTGGGTAAAATACCTGTCCACTTGTATAATTTATGCAAACCTGTAGCGGATAAAAAACTTTAAACGAAATTATTTTCATAAAATCTAGTAATTCCTGTATAGAAACAGTGACCCTTTTTGATATTTGAGTGAAATAATTGTTTATTTGATTTACATATTTAAGTGGTCTGGAATAATATTTTTAATCTTTTTGTTTAATATATTTAACTTCTTTAACTCCTTCCACTGTTCTTTAGGACTACAGTTTTGAAACTTTTGGTTCAGGTATGCCTTTCTTTCAGATCTTACCGCAGATGTTTTAAGATTTGCTAATCTGTTTGTAATAATTCCAAATGACCAGGAAGCTTTGTACGCCGAAATCGCTTTAATACTCATGTCTAAGTTATATTTTCTGTTATCCAAGGACTATATGGCCTTACTCTGTTTTTGCTCACTCTAATTGAAGCGTGCCTATCCAAAAGAGTCATTCAATACTCTCCATCTGATAAATATTACCCCAAGGAGCACCGTCCAAGTCATTCTGAAACTCCACCAGATTAATGCTACGTAAAGCCCTATACGTTTATTAGTTAAAAAAGGGATTCAGTATCTAAGGGTGTAAGAGAGAGGATAAGTGTTTATACATGAAAAAAAATCTTTTTTTATTGATTTCAAATACAAAAAAAATACGAATACCTTTATTTCAATAAAAGATTATATTACATATAAAATATTAAATATAAATTAGAACTAAAGGTATAAAATATAAGTAAAATAAAATAAAATAAAAATATGTAACATATATAAAAATGCATAAAGAACAAAACCATACATATATGTTAACAACAGACTGTTTTTGTATTTTATTTCCTGATGAATTCATTTAGATCATAAGGAGCGTTTTTGGATAAAAATCTTTTTAGGCTATTCCGAAATGACGTCACGCTTTTCATTTCAGCACAGTGGCATTTCTTATGGTGTAATCATAAGCATCCCGATTTTGCAAGAGCCCTCTTTGTCCTTGAATACATATTTTAGAATGTATATTGCAGTGACGGTGACTATTTTGAATTTTTTGAAAGTTTCCTTGCATGTCTCCAGAGGTTCAAGTTCAAACATCAAACTCTTATGGCAAATGAACACTCTGTTGATGGTAATGCTCTGTCCCCAAAGCAGTATTTGTAGGACAATTAGTGGTAACTCATTGCATGATAGATGGTGAGTAATATGTCTGCTGGGACAGTGTGTTTCATTTTAAGAAGAGCGTAGTATGCCTTGCTGATCCCAGAACACACGTGATTTATTTGTAGGTCCCGGTTTGTCCTTTCGTCTACTAAATACCACCGAACATAAACAACGACAAGAAGGATCACTCTAAGCTCCGCCACAAATGTTGCTTTTCTCGCTCGCTCATCGATGTTACTATTTCACAGCAGAATTTTCGAAAACGCATATACAGGCTATAATATGTATGGTCCGAGAGCATTAACAGTCTGATATTCCGGGGTGTTTTGATAGTAACCGATCGGTGGCGGGTAAAATAGCATATCCAGTAAAAGTCGCGCTGGCCATTCACCTGGCGTTCGACTCGGATTGGTTATGCTTTCCTTAGCGTGCTTTCCTTTTTACTTTTATAGAACCAAAGATATTCAATAAAAACAAATTGAAAGATATTCTTTGTACTACTTTAGACGAAATATTGGTTGGTTCTTATTTTGTTTTTATTAGTTTATTTTAAATTAATATAAATAATGATATTGTTAGCAATATAAATTGCAGGCATAATAAAGTGGAAAGCCGCTTAAGGCATCCTTTTAGTTTATCCATATCCTTGCTTCAAAAGCTGAATTGTAATAAATTCCGGTAATTCTAATAAAATTAAAATATTTTCAATTGTTTTCTATATTCGGGAAGCACCCGCTTTCGATTAAAAACATTAAACTATGCTATTTTTTTTAAATTATAACATTAAGAAAGAAAATACATGCTTAAAACAATGCATAAAAATACGTTTAATTTGATGTTGTGCTTGAGCAATTATGAGATTCTATATTTACGAACATTTGAGTAATTAATAATAATCTAAAAACCAAAACTGAGGAAAACATATATTTTTAATTTAATAACTAATTATGTCTATAATTTTTAATTTTAATAGCTAATTTGGCCAAGCTTTAGATTATTTTGTTCTTCTTTTAATATTAAAATGTCTATGAGTTCTTGAATTTAAATTACACCCTAATAGTGTTTTTACTTATTTCCTTACAACTATAATGCTTTGATAATGCTTCCTTTTTTGGATAAATAATATTTATTTTGCACCCAATCCACACTTACTGCCTTTGCTGCTGCTTAAATCCGAACGTAGCCGCTATGTAGAGTTTTTTCTCTAACGCGTATGTTATTTACTGAATTTTATTATTTCTGCGAGGTGGGTTGAAAACACAGTTTTTTGTGCTGTTGTGTGCAAATTGCGTAAATTATTGGGCGGAGTTTCTCCTTTAAGTTACTCATTATGAAAGTTTAATTTGTAACATTACTTTTCAATAATTCTCTTTAATTTTGGAGAAAATAGTAATTACCTAAAACCAAAAAGCACATAAACAGTTGCATTTTTGACCCTTCGAAGCTCAAACTCCTAACTCAAAATGTTTTTTTAGTAAAATTGTAATTATACAACTGTTTTTAAGTGTGTTTAGATTATCTGTTGCGTTTAGATTTATAAAGAAAATGTATTTTTTGGCTTTTTCGCAACTATATGAAAATATCTAACGTTAAATTGATTAAAGCAAATATTTAGTTTAATAAAATTAAATACCGCAACCTGTAGACTAGTCTGCCTACGGAATGTTTATTAATTTTATTATTTATTTTTATTATTTTTTTTTTTAATTTATTACCGCAACCGAGAATATACAATCTCCAGACAGCTTTACGGTGTGGTTATTTTAATGTTGTTTTATTATAAACAAGGCACTATAAAAATAATATTAAAGTAATACAATGTATTTCCTTAGTACATACTCTCTTAACTTTTATACTTTGGCGAATACGAATAGATATACATATATTTTCCTACGACCACTTATAAAAGTGACAAAAATCACACTGTTAACTGGGCTAGAACGTGCTATATATCACACGGGTGTTAAAAAAAAATTTCAACGTTTGTTGGAAAGCATGGCCATCTTGTATCAAAGTCATACTGTTGACGTAACGGGTAGAGTTTTTTAAAACGAGGGTTGAAACAATTTTTTCAACATCAGTGTTAAAAGATAGTAGTTCTACTAAAAATTTTAAGTGGTCGTATTTCGAAGGATTTATACCTTCTCGTTTGAAAACTCCCGTTTCCAACAATTGTTATGTATTATACTAGTACTATTACTATGCGTGAGTAAACTTTATTTGCTAAGAGGTGGCATTTTTTAAAGATTGTTTTTAAAACATTTTATACATGTTTTATAATTTAGGTAAAAGAAATATTTTAGAAAAATATTTTCTAAAACAGTTATTTTAGCGTTTCAAATGCTGTTACAGATTGTTCTGAATAATTAGTTTTAAAATGTTTTTCAAACTTATCGTTTTACATATTTTGTATGTATTTCATATAATGTTAAAAATTATATATCAAGAAAATTTTATTAATTAAAAGTGTTGTGTTGTTTCTGCATGATTAGTTTAATTTTAAGATATTTATTAAAATTATTTTTTTAGATGTTTTATATATATTTAATAATTAGTAAAAAGTATAATATTAAAAAAGCATTTGGAACATATTTCTGAAGCATTTATCTGGAATATATAGGAAAAATATTGATGGAGCAATAATATTTTACATATACTTTTAAAATGTGTGCTGTATATTAGTAATATATCAATACATCTAAAATATTTTTATTTTTGTTATATTATTTATATTTTATGGATCTTATAACTGTTAATCCAGTTGAACAGTTTAATAAATATTTAAATCTTATCTGATATCTAGAGTTCGTTTGTATTATCCCCCGTATCAGTCGCTCAGGAAGTAACGTGTACGTAGCCCTACAAAATTCCTCTGTATATATGGAATTTGGACGATTATTGTAAAAATGGAGCTTCACTGTTTAATCAGAGTTTAGTATGAGATGGTTTTTTTTTGTACACCATTCTCTCATGCTTTTGTATACTGCAGCGATTTCGTTGATGAGTGACTCTTCGTCATTTGCGGATACTAACACCGATGTATCGTCAGCAAATTTGACCGTTTTCCGTGGGAGTGCTAGGTCGTTAACAAATACGACGAATTTAGCGCAAATAATCTTCAATAAATAATATACTCAAACTGTCTGATCATTAAATAGGTCAAGTTAAGGTATGCTGTCATATTCAGTAATTGATAATAATTCATTCGTAGCTTTTTACCTGACTAAGTAGATTTGGCAAACAAAAAGTCATTTAATATTTCATGAAAAACAAAGGAATATACCTATATATAAAAGTAAATGGTAACATTGTTTTCTGGGAAAAAAATTCGTTTGGCAACGGAGCCCATCTTGTTTAAACGTTAAACGAGTTCCGCTCGCTGTCCCATCTGTAGTGGTAATCTGTGACGCTGTCTTTCTTTCGGTGTTTATTAGACCTGTGTCATACAAAATCGTATTCATAGCTAATCTTGTCAAGATTACAAGCAGTCCTCCGTGACTAATACTGAAAAATAAAAATATTTGCATAATATCTTTATAAATTAAATTTAGCTGTCCTAATTGCTTCAGACTTGAAATACTGCAGCTCTTTTCTTATATCAGTATTGCTAAGGCATGCAGGCACCATAAATAAGGTGGGCGTTTGCAGTAAAAGAAACACCTGCTAAATTATAAGCCTCCAACTTGGCTCTGGCTTATTTCAAAATCTTATAAAACTGTTTTGCGTAGAGTAATAAATATGATGTTTTGTTTTTTTTTATATAAATGAGCTAAGGGGTAGATCTTCCATAGTCAGGGATTTTGAATTTTTTGTTGTTAATTATACAAATTTGTAGTCATTTACCTTTGTAACGGACCCTTCTTTCATAACCGAAAATAAAGCATGTCCCAGTTTTCTTAGTTGAAAATGTAAGCTCCTTATATATTACCCTCTATGGACGGAGAGTGTATCGAAATACTTATTTGTAAAGGTATTGAGAATAATATTAAATAATGTGTATTCATTGCAATATTCAAGATAAATCGATCTAGACTAAACTTTACAGAAGCAACTTAATATGCACAGAGAAACAAGTAAGAACCATTTAGTTCATGGAGACTTACTTTTGTAAACATTGAACCTATTTTTCGTTATTCTAAGAAGCAGCTACAAAAATTTCTCTAGCATTAATTTAGCTAAGAAGTGTTAAAACGTTATTTATGAAACTTTTTTTATATCAATATATACATGTATTTTCACATTTGTCGTAATACTCTTAATTGATTTTAAAATGGGTGCCTATGTATATATATATATATAGAGAATAGAGACAGTCTCTATTCGGACGCGAGAAAGAAAGCTTCGAAAATGCCAAATGTGATTTTGGCGAAACGTCAGCAAAACTGTTCTTTTCAGAACGACAGTAGTGAACGGATGTACATCCGGAATGAAAACACATATATATATATATATATATATATATATATATATATATATATATATATATGTATATATATATATACCTTGTTTTTAAGACTATTTGGTCTAAACTTTTGCTATGATAAGACTATAGTATTTTATCTGGTATAAATATACTTCAGCTGTCCTACAATAAACTCGTCTTAAAACCTGTTAGTCTCATTTGAATCTCTTGTACCGTGGAGGGAAAGTTACACTCTATACGTTTATTATGAGTGTTATAGAGGTAGGTTCGCCAAAGCTACTACACGATCTGGACCGGTGGAGGGTGGTGTCTTTGTGCACAGATCTTGTATGTCGTAAAGGATGAATTGTGATGTGTCATCAAAACATCAATTTATCAATTTAACAGGATACGGAAACTGTTGCTGACTGCAAACGAAAATGCGGCAGACACGTAGGACGTGCTTGAAGGGAGTACTCACTATTGGGCGAGTGTTGCCATCACAACTAATGCTACATCGGTTGTGGCGATGCATCATCCCCACCCTTTATAAGTGGGGACGGTGCTTACAATGATCGGAGGTTTGGTGTAAAAATCAAAACTATACTGCATTTCAACTAACCTTCAGTGCAACATGGGTGAAAAAAAATTAAAGAATTATGTTTGTATGTATCTAAATATTTGAATGGACATGTGAATTATTTAAAAGTGTTTATGTAACTTCTTTTTACTTTTTTTTTAAATTACCTCTTTTGTTTACTTTTATGTATGATTCAAGGAAACTTATTTTACAGATAAAATAGTTTATCTATGGCGTGGCTGAAACGTAGTCCGCGGTATAAAACCGTGAACTCAAATTAAATAAATACTCGGCTAACATATTTTCTAAATATGACTTTGAATGTTTATACAGGCAAACGTATTATTAATAAAATATTTATGAAGTGATTTTACAAGGATTATTTTCTAAAAGGTATGTGTATTTAGACTTTTTAAAACAAATAGCAATAATACACTTATAAGGTGGATTTTTAAAGGAGAGTATTTCTTAAAGTAATAAACTTTTAAAGTTTGTTTACAAGGTATTTATATCCTTAGACTTGATATACGTATAAGAATATTTATGAATTCTCTCTTGTATACGCATAAATACAAGATAAAACCTAAATGTCTCAGTATAAGAACTCTAAAAACTTATTAGATTTAATAGAATTTTCAAGAAAAGAAAAGGTTAAGGTGGTGTTTATGAAGTAGGGCATAAAACTAGATTGACAATAAAAACACATATGAGTTAAGTAGTGTTATGATATACATCTTGAAAGCAATTTTTAAGTAAATATTGATTTGAAGTAAGATTTTCAATATTTGGGATATTGTTAAAATACTTTGATTTTATCAACGTTATCATAAAGGTACTTTAAAGCAAGTTTATAAATCCAAATTGATTTAATCATGTTTCTTGGGTCATTTATTATGAGCAGGAGTTTAGTATTCAACATGTACCTTTTTTTACATTCATTACATTCACAAAAATACAACGGCATGGTCAGTCCCCCACTTATATTAGTTTACTTTAAAGATATTTTCTAAACACTTATTATCTTTATACATCAATCATCAATGAATTGAGCAAGAGAGCCTGCTAAATTAGCCATTATGATCACCAAATTACTTAATAATTTTTGAGCATTGTCTGAGGTTATTCTAATACACAATACTAATGACAACGAAAGCTACGACAATTCACCTAAATCTTTGTCTCAGCTAAGTTATTTTACTGCATTATATTTGAATTTATAATATGTGCATGTAAACCCATCATGGTACAAGTTTCTAAACGAATTCACTTACTAAAAATTTCACTGGAAAGGCTATGCATGACACAGGTATAATTCCATAAATTATACGTTGATATCAATATATCTACATATAACCATATACTGTTTACTATGTTAGTTGGCTTTCGTGTTCATAAATTTCAATTAATCGGCATTAATATGGGCAAATAGTTTCCGGAGGTCGTTTTGGGCAATCGGTGCTTCACATTTACGAACCTGTAATTCGCCACGATAAGACTAAGCGCACAAAAGTTGTGTAAAATCTTTAATACGTAATGCATATTATATATGTAATACAAAAAAGTATGTATATATATATATAATATATATATATATATATATATATATATATATATATATATATATATATATATATAATTAACAAAGGTCAAGGGCAATCCTTAAGTAGAGCGAGAATAGACTTGCGCTACGATTGTTTTTGCCAAGGTCAACTGTATGTCGCATGCTCTAAAGTAACTTCGCGTAGTAGCTTGGCTATTTTGCAGCCAGAGAATGCAAAAACAAACGTGGTTTATAAAGAGGTACTCAAATGAGGCGATTTAAGTACCTCTTTACATCCCTTTCGTTATAGTCATATACGCGAACGAAGTCGCGGGTACTCGTTATAGTTAATAATTAGGCTGTTGGACACGGTGGTTGTATATATATATATATATATATATATATATATATATATATATATATATATATATATATATATATATATATATATATATATATATATATATATATATATATATATATATATATATATATATATATATATGTATATATATATTTATTTATTTAATGTACTCAAAATTTTACAATTTGTAAGGTATTATATATAAGAATTTAATGTTTAGAGTACAGGTTTTAAGTGTACGATGAATTCAGATGAATTTGTGGGTACACTGATTACCAATAAATCAATATTGTTTAACTAATTTTCAACTATTTTCCCAAAGTAAAGCAAATTTCCGAGAATTACAAGTGAAAACTTAACTCTAGTGTTAAAGTAAATTAAAGTAAGTTTGTCTGAAACCAAGGAATTATATCACAAATCTTATCAAAATTTTCAGCTATCCATTTAAATATTTTCTTTTTATTTCTTTGAAAATTTAGTGCAGTAACCCTAAAGGGAATTTTATTTGTAATTTTAGGTATTATATATGTGAAATGCCTTTGCACAGATGAGAAACGGGTATTTGGCGTAGTCAAGTTTTTATTCCAGTATGCCCTTGTACCCAGACCATGTGACACGCAATCTCCCCGTGACTGATTCTTGAAATATAACTTAAAACATGTCTTTATATATAGTTGTCTGATATTCATAAGTTTTATATTTCTGAACAATATATTTGTTGGATACATCCGTTTTTTAAACATTATTATTTTTAAAAAGTACTTTTGTAGTATAAATAAAGAAGTCAGAATGTTGTTAGAAGCTGCCCCCCATGCGGAGATCCCGTAGCACAAAACCGATTCCACAAGTGCCTGGTATAACATCCGTAGCACATGATACGGTACTATCTGTCTCAGGAAGTAAAATTTGTATATGTTCTTTCTTAATTTCTCCATAACTAGGTTTACATGCTCATGCCATCTCATATACTGATCAAAGTAGACTCCAAGATATTTAATTTTTTCTGTTTGTTTAATTTTATTTTTACATTTACAGTTTTCAAAATATTTACAACCCCAATCATGAATTTTTATTGATACATTTTCTGGTAGGTTCCGATTTGTCATAGTGAAAATTAAGAATTTTGATTTATCTATGTTAAGTGTTAATAGACTTTTATCCAACCAGCACTTGATTTTCTGCATAGTCTGTTCAGCTTTTTTTAATACGTTATTCCAACTATTGTCCTTAATTAATATTACTGTATCATCCGCATAACATACAACCCTATTATCACAAATATCTGTAAGGTTATTCACATATATTAAGAAGAGAATCGGTCCAAGTACCGTGCCCTGTGGTACACCAAAATCAATTCTTTTTGGGTCGCTTTCATAATTTTTTATTTTTACTTTCTGCATTCGTTTATCGAGGTATGATCTAAACAGGTCATTAATTTTACCACGTACTCCAATGTTCTCTAATCTTTCTAAAAGAATCTGGTGCTCCACAGTATCGAATGCCTTTGATAGGTCTAGGAAAATTGCCATTGGTTTATGTCCTTCATTAAAACTCCTTGTGATAAATTCCGTCACCTCGGCAACAGCATTCTCGGTACTGCAGCCATCTCTAAACCCAAATTGATGATTGGACATTAATCCATTTTTTTCCAGATAATCCCAAAGTCTCAATTTTATACATTTCTCAACTATTTTGCTCAAGGTACTTATAATTCAATAGGTCTGTAGTTAGTTTTTTCTGTCTTATCGCCTGATTTAAATATTGGTATTACAATGGCATTTTTGAAGATATCCGGAAAGACGCTTGTCTCGAGAACACTGTTTACCAGGTGTCTTAGAGGTTTTACCAAAAAAAGTGAGTTCTCCTTAACAAATTCCGCAGAAATACCATCTTCGCCACTAGCTACTCCATTTTTTAATGACATTATTTCTTTTAATAATTCGGTTTCAGAAATTGGAGCCATAAATATGGAGTGTGTGCATACTGGCCAGTCGTCAACGGGATTTAGGGGTTTCTCAATTTTGTTTGCAAGTTTCTGGCCTACTTTACAAAAGTATTTATTTAATTCTTCTGCTATGCCTATATTATATAAAATATCTTTTCCATTATCATCTTTAATTACTTTTATCTCATGTTTAGTATTATTTTCGTCTATGGCATGTTTTATGGAATTCCACATTTTTTTAGGGTTTTTTAGATTGTTATTAATTATTCCTTGATAGTACATATTTTTCACCTTATTTATTAGTTTTGTTAACCTATTTCGGTAATCCCTAAACTCATTTAGAGTTTGCAGGTTACCAGGACTTCTTGCAGATTTCCTTTTTAACTTGTCTCTAATCCTTATTGAAGTTAATATACCTGATATGATCCATGGATTGATACGTTGATTTTTTGATTTTATTTTTACTTTATTTGCACAGCTTTTAGTAATGTTTTTGATAGTATTTACAAGTTTACCAGCTATTTGATTAGGGTCATTGCATTCATATAGTAAATCCCATTTGTAGTCTGATAGTATGTTTTTAATTTTTTGGTAATCTACTTTATCATAAAATCTAGTTATGTTTTTGTGTGATTGAATAACATCTTGCATTTTCATATTAATTACCACTGGGTAGTGATCTTTTAGACCCGAAATCAGTACCATTCCCAGGATATTTTCTATCTTGCTATTTTTATCAATCTTTACGAACACGTGATCTAGGTATGACTTTGATTCACCTGCAACTCTAGTTTCCTTATTTATAACACTTTTGTATCCAAACTCCCCTAATATACCTATATAGTTGTTTGTTACTCGTGTATCTGTGTTTAATATATTAATGTTGGTGTCCCCTGTAAAAATTTCTATGCTGCATTTTTTATAGTTTTTTAGAAAGAGTTCGTTTAAATCTTGAATATAATCTTCTGGTTTAAGCGATGGGGATCTATAGTTTGCAATAATACCAATAGATTTTTTGTTTTTTGTTAAGGTTACTCTTAAAAATTTTGAATTTCTTATACCTATTTTCATACTATTTTCAATTAAACTATTTTTTACATAAATTAGCGTACCATCACACTTATTTATATAACTTTCATTATAAAATACTTCATATGTTTTTATTTTGAATTGTTCTAAATTTTCTATTTTGTTGGTTTCAGACAAAACAATTACATCAAAATTTGTATTTAATGATTCCAAGTATGCGACTAAATTATCAAAATTTTTTGTTATGCTTCGAATATTCAGGTGTATTAAGCTAAAACCGTTAGAAGTTCTTATAAAATGTTCAGAATTATCTATGCTCTCACTCAATACTGTGTCACAGTCCTTATCTAATAAGAAAGATGTCGGATCGTTGAATTTTATTTATGTTTTTCCGATATATTGATATCACAACCTGATACGCACTGAAATCATAGTCTAGTTTTCGGATAGTTTTTGGCTTTCTCCTAGGTTTAGCCTAAGTTTTATATATATATATATATATATATATATATATATATATATATGTATATAACATAAAGAGGTGCTTAAATCGCCTGATTTGAGTACCTGTTTATAAACCACGTTTGTTGTTGCATTCTCTGGTTGTAAAATATAGCCAAGCTACTACGCGAACTTACTTTAGAGCATGCAATATAGAGTTGACCATGGGAAAAACAATCGTAACGCAAGTCTACTCCAGCTCTATTTAAGGATTGCCCTTGAGCTTTGTTAATTGTCATGGCGAAACAAAGCTTTGTAGGGAACTGTACACTTTTAAACTGAAAAGCATAGTCTGACGGCACTAAAGGGATACGTGGTATAAAAACTGTTTCTCCCAGACCAGGGCCAGAAATAATAGTAGAGCCTATTAAATTGTTTTGTAGTGTTTTAAACTGTAGCCGAGTGGTTTGAAATTTCGAATAAACATCACTGGTGCCCCCAGTTTTAAAGTTAACTCATGAGAAGGGATTCCGGAAGGGTTTAGAGAGTGTAGGAACTCGACAGGATAATTAACCGCATTTTCTTGGTCTATAACTACATCTATTGAGTAGTAAGTTAACTGAGGAGCAGTAATTTTTTCCAATAAAGCTAGATTATTTCATCTGCTGTGGTATTTTTTGGAGTTCATGTAGCTCGTTTTTTAAACCAAGAAGCAGTTTTATTTTAACAACTTTCTTCTACGGCAAACGGTTTGAGAAAGATCTCAAAAATTAATCAATGACCCGATTTTTTCAAAATCTCTGTATGAATTTCTAAAAAATCTTAAAATATGTAATAAAATAAAAAAAAGCACGCGTTCAAGTGTTTTTCCGAATAACTAATTGTTTTTTAAATAAAAAACACAATATTAAAGGGGTGGTTTCAGCCCCTTGTAAACCCTGTCACCGTTTTTAGAAAATTTTGAAATATGTATAAAAATAAAATATAAAGAATAATACGTTTAAGGGTTTTCCGAATAAGTAACGATTTTTTAAATAAAATATATTCAAGGGACAGTTTTACCTCTTTGGACACATTGTATGAATCTTTTAAATATCTTAAAATGTGTAAAAAAATAAATTAAATATATAAATATAATATATATATATATATATATATATATATATATATATAAATATATATATATATATATATATATATATATATATATATATATATATATATATATATATATATATATATATATATATATATATATATATATATATATATATATATATATATATATATATATATATATATATATATATATATATATATATATATATATATAATTAAAGTAAAAAATACGCCATATTTGAAACTAGAATCTAGGGATTTTTGTTAGTCACATGGATATTTTGACACAATGGGATGGTTCAGCACCAACTATTCGAATTAAAAAAACTTACAATTTTTCATATAGTTGTTTTAAAAATCGGAATGCGTTTTGGTTAGCCTTGGTTAGGCCTTTTTTTGAGGTGATATAAAAAAGTAAGTCTGTAATAAAGGAAAAAAGGATTTTTTTAACAAAACCTATGCTGATAGGTTGATCTGTCACCTTAGGCGTTAGGTTAGTCCAGGCCCGTCGATAAGACCACCATTAAAGCTATAAACTTTCACTAAAGCCTTAAAATCACGCAGGACCTTAAATTCCATACAGAATTCGTCAATCATAACACATTTTAATACACGTGTATTTTAAATCTGATTTTCATGATTTGATGTAAGCTTAGCAAGTGATTTTATGGCATTATTAATAGCTTTAACGACAAACCTGGGCTAACCTGCTAACGGGAAAGATCTACTTAACAGTACAGGTTTTGTTTACAAAAATACTTGTTTTAGTACAAATTAACATTTTTACTTCACCTCAAAAGGATAAAGATCATAACCAGGGCTAATCAAAACGCAATACGATTTTTAAAACACTACAAAATTATAAGTTTTCTTTTAATTCGAGTAGTTGGCGCTGAACAATTCCATTGTGCCAAAATGGCCCTGTAACCGACAAAAATCCCTAGTAACTATTTTTGACGTTTAAATTTGTATATTTCTAAATATGTTTTAAATATAAAAAAGCCGTAATCTGTTTAAAATTTATTATTGTAGTATTCTTTTGTTAGTTTTCAGTGAACTGTTGCAAAAACCAACGGTTCCTTAAAAAATGTATAATAAAAATAGTAAAAAGTCGAAACGTGCAATTTGACAGTGGATAATTAAAAAACGAAGCTTTAGCAACAAAATCTGACTTCAGATTCGTAACCAGCAGCCCATAATCTACGAGTATATCAAAAATAATAAAAATCGGCGTTGGTTAGCTTAACCAAAAAAATACCTAAATATTGTTTTTACTCTTTAGTGCTTTTTTTCAAGTCAATTTATTTTTTTACAGCCATTTTATATATGTATTACTTATGTAGATTAATCGTTAATGTAATTTTGCTGAAATTTAAATTAAAATTTTTAAAGTGGTTTTTTTAATCTTTTTGATTTTGTACAATATTTTGCAGTTTTTTTTTTGGCAGAAATATGGTGTGTAAATATTTCAGGATATCGAAAATGCATAATTCTGATGTAACTTTAATTCTACCCATCGAATTAGTTCTCTTTTTTGTAATTTTTAAATTACCTTTCTTAAGTTTTTTTTCACTTTGTGAATGGTTTTTGAGATAAATTGCATTTTTTGCAAGACGAAATTCAAGCGGACGATTTTTTCAATATTTGGAGTAAATGATCTATGCGCACTTCGAGATTATTATTTAGGACCACAAATACTATCGAATGGCACTGAACCCATCTTTGTGTTAATTTCTTCCGAGTTAATGTTATGCATTCCATAACTGCTCTTATCTACGAAATCGGTTAAATCGTTAAAATTAATTTAAAATAAATTTAATAAATAGTTTTTACACTCACGCAATCCACCATTTTGTTCCGTCATGTTGAAGTCGTACGACAACTTTACCAGTTTTTTTCTATAAACAGCCGCTGATCTGCTCAATGAATGATGTATTACACATTATGCATTGCTATCGTTTCTATGGCTATGGCGTTCCAGCATTAGTGGATTTTCTGTTTTTTTTTAAGAACAGTTTTAGTACCATGTTTAAATTATTCAAAAGCTTATATTACAGATATTAATTAGTTTAACTCAAGTTTAAATTACCGTGATTGTTTGCTGCTTTTACATAAACACACGACATACCCTTAAAAAAGATCAAACTTTATTAACATGATTAATCGAGTGTTTAATTTTATATTAAGAGCAATAACAACTAATTTAATGTCCAGTCTAAATTACTTCTCATGCAACAGAATATGTTCTGCCAATTGCATTGTAAAGTGGCTTCCAAAATTTGTAAATCGTCCACCAGAATGACACCTCCAAAGTTTTTCAAAGGAAACGAGAAAGTAATTCACATACATTCATACTCTGTCCAGTCAAAATTACCAACTATCGACTATCCGATTCATATACGAGTAGTGTAAAGCGAAATTTATCAGTAAACATGCAACATCTCCATTCCGATATTCCCCAGTTAAAATGTGTTTGAACCCATATCGTTCGACAAAATTGGTATTGTCACTGAAAAGACGGTCACGCGACAAATTTACTCATGCAAACGGTCTTTCATGGTAGTATAGTCAACAGTGTCATCCTCATTGTCTCCTGTAGTGTTGCCTTTACTTCTGTCGCATATAAAGTTCTTCTTCCCCTAACCGATAGATCGTCACACGATCTTCCCTGCGGGTCGTAAATCTTTTGCGACCGCATTGCCGAACTTTTTAATATATAGTGTGACCCAGATTCGCTTCTCTATATAGAGATTTCGGCACTTATTATACCTTTAGCAAAGGTTAAATGGGAAGTTTTACGATCGGTCAATTGGTTTATTCGTCTTAAAAAAGTGTTCAAATAATGTCACATTTTGACAGCTGTCAAATTTACCGTCTTGGATTTACTGGCGAAAAACGAAATCCCCCATTTTCGGTTTTTCGCTGATATTTCCAAAACCAATTGACCAATCGTAAATCTGAGGCTGCATTCCCCTTTAATCTTTGCTCTAGGTATAATATTTGCCGAGATTTCTATAGGGGGAAGCGAATCTCGGACACACCGTATATAAGTACTATGATTTTGCTTTCATTCTGTTGTGCTTTGTGGTGCTTGACGACCCAATTAAGTTAGGGATATCGTGAAAACTAAACTCCGTTGGCGCAAACCTTTGAAATACCTTTTTTAATGTTTTTTAACTAATTAGAAAACTTACGTCATTATGTTTTTGTAACTCATTTTTACTCTATAATGGCATTTTTCAGATTTAAGTAATGAAAAAGATTGTAAGGTTACATTCATTCAGATCTCGATTACTAACATTATTTTAAACTTTTTTTACGTTTTAAATTAATGTTAAATGCATTCAGATTGCGGCACTGAGAACTTAAGTGATGTAGTTCAAGGGACATTATGATCCACAATTCCATGGATAATTGAAAGAAGGTAAAATCATGCTACTCTTGTGTACAGAAAAACTAGATAATAAAGCCTACCGAGTTACATAAAATAAAAGACATCCTAGAAATTAAATTTTTGGTTTTGTTTTTTTAAAGGTGAACTTTCTGAAATATGCTGTAAGTTTTGTCAAAATAATAATAACAATAATAATAACAGCGGCAGCTGGAAGTTACCAGAAGTCGACCATATTGGTATAATAAATTTGCGGTCCTCCATGAAACAATGGCCAGTCATTTTACCAAAATAATGCACCATCCGGAGACAAGCCCCGCATTTTTCATGCTGGGCATTACAACTATTCTACTCAAAAGCAATAGGTTAGAAGACCCATCACCTGTTTGCCCACCATGTACAAGATCTTAACAGGATGCCTTGCAATTCGTATCTATCACCATATTGACAGTCATAACTTATTAGCCGAGGAACAGAAGGGATGCATTCGAGACCATCAAGGATGCCAAGAACAGCCAGTCATCGACTCTGTGGTACCTAAGCAGGCACAGAAAAATCAACGCAACATACGCACTGCTTTTTTAGTCTTTTTAAGCATTTGACAATGTACCACATTCTCGGCTCATAGACGTACTATGAATATTCAAAATTCTCCCTATAATCGTCAATTTTTTGGCAACTATCACACACTAGTGGAAAACGAACCTGAGGATCTATAATGGCGATCAATCTCTTACCACCGATGAGATGCACATCAATATGAAAATTTACAAAGGACACTCGTTAAGTCCACTTTGGTTCTGCTTAACGATGAACTCCCTTTACACGTTGTTCAATAATACAGGACATGGCTTCAACATCTAAACAATTCCCGAATCTGTATATGAATGAGAAAAAGCTTATGGACGTGACATACACCTTCTCGAAAGACATCCATATGCAATTTGGAATGGAAAATGTAAAGCCTTGAACTTCATAAAAGGCAAAGTCATTAATGGCGATGTAGCCCTACCTAATGAAGAAATAGTTCTAGCGATGAACTAAGGAGAGACCTACAAATACCTAGGGTTCCAACAAGCTTGACTGTTCCAGGATAACCAAGAAAAGTTCAAACTGAAAGATCAGTACGTTCAAAAATTGCGATCTCTCCTGAAGACAAAACTGAACGCCGAAAAGTTCATTACAGCCATTAACATCTATGTTATGCCCGTGCTGACCTACAGTTTCAGAATCTTGAAATTGACTAACACGGAGCTAGAAGGACTACAACAAACTACTCACGTAATGATGACTCTCCAAATGACCTTATCACGAAGAGAAGGTAAAAGATCCCTTGTAGACTTGACCAATTCGCACTCCCGACAGCTGCAAAACTTGAGAGATTTCTTCACCAACAAGACACAAATATCGAGCCTCCACCGCATAGTGACCTTAAGTGACAACTCTCAGACCCCGACAAATAAGAACAGTGGGCTCAAATGGAACTGCACGGCCGACATCACAATGAATGAAGCCACACATAGATAAGGAAGCATCCGACAGGTGGCTGAAGGATGGACACTATTCCCAGAGACAGAAGGATTTGTGATGGAAATACAGGACCAAGTTATTAACACACGAACTTACACAAAATTCATCATCAAAAACCGGTTCGTTGAATCCGATAAGTGTCGAAAATGTAGCGAAAGATCAGAGACTCTACAGCATATAAGATTTGGCTGCACTTACCTAGTAAACACGGACTACCTCCAGCGACATAACTAGGTGTGTAACATCATTGCCAATAAATATGGGCTCTCGAACACCTTTGTGCCCTATTATAAATATCATCCAAATGCAGTATTTTAAAATAATGCCTTCAAACTTTACTATGACCGGGCAATTATCACCGATAGACGAATGACGAATAATCGGCCTGATATGGTACTGTTAAATAAGGAAACAAAGACAGCTTATTTGGTAGATGTCGCTGTACCCAACAATAACAACGTGTTGAATAAACCAATGGAAAAAGGCAAAATATGCGGAGCTAACCATCGAGATACAGCAGATGTGGCGACAGAATAAGGTTTATATGATACCAATCATTGTATCGTCAACTGGACTAGTTCCAAAAACACTAGAACAGAGCCTGAAAATCATGGGACTGCATACTAACACCTTTATCGACATCCAGAAGGTAGGCTGCTTAGTACTTGCCACATAGTGAGAAAATTCTTACAGGGCAACACATAACTAATAGAAACCAACCCACTCCTTTTGATGTATGAATCCGGAATGGGCTTGGAACCCAACATTTCTCGAGAAATTGAATGTCAATTTTAATAATAATAATAATAATAATTCAAGGCGAAAATTGATTCGACTTAGTTATTGAAATATTCTAAACTTTCCAATAGAGCTCTTTTATATTACTTTTTAAATTATTTAACTTACAATTTTTTATTTAATGGCATCTTATTTTTGCCCATACTGAAGTATTAAAATCATAGTATGTATTTAGTTCAATTTTGTAATATATTTAATTCTTTTGTCAATTTTATTGGCAGATAATTCTGCGTTCTATTCGTTGATCAAATGTTAAAGTAAAAAACCCAAATAAAAATAGGTACCATAATTACGTTTAGTCGACTTTATGAAACGATTAGCTATATTCAATATTATATGGGCTATTACGACCTGCGAGAAGGCTTACACCCGCTCAGTTCGAAGATAAAGTGTTCCATAAAATTCGGGGTAGCTGGCTCCGCGATCCGAACTCGGTCGCCATTTTCATGAGTATTACTTCAAATTTACGAGCCTGATACCGTCCCAACTATTACCATATCGAATAGTAATACATATCATGGCCTATGTATACCAGGTTGATTTATAATGGCTATAAAACGAATATCAGGACACTATCTCCATGATGGTAATAAATCATATATATATATATATATATATATATATATATATATATATATATATATATACAGGGTGTTCAAAGTTAAGTTGGCACCATTGCTAACTTTTTTGTTATGAGAGCTACGATGTCGGTTAAATTATGAAAGTTTTGTATTTTGTCCTGCTGATTACGACAGTGGAAGCAGAAAAACAATAGAATGTACGGTTCTCGAGATATATGCAAAAAATTAATATTTATTAATTGAACACTTTGTATATGTCTACTTCATTCGATTCGCCGTCGAAAACGTAATAAAAGTTGTTCTTTATCATTTTTGCCTAAAGTGCAAAATAACAGGAAAAACAGCAAATTTTAAGTTTAATCTGGTTACCTATGGCATAAAAACAATAGTAGAGATGGCGCTAACTTTTACTAAATCTAATGTCAAGCTATTTTCAATAGTAAGCTTGCCGTATTATTATTAGAATAAAAATGGTATTTATTTACTTAGAGAAGTGTGATATGGTGGAAATGTATATTTTGCGCAGAAAAAATACTACAGCGTTATAGCAAAAAGTATTCAAAACGCGATCTCTCAAACCGTCGCGCGTCGTTTATTTTTAAAACTTGGTTCATGTAGGAAAATTTAGTTTTAGTAATAACTTAATAATTAAGAAAAAGCATTTTTATTGGTTTATTGAAGTCACATGAATAACAACCAATAACCGGGTGAGATCTTATTACTAAAGATTAACTTAAAACTAAGATTTGTTACACAAATCCACCTTAAGGTTTTATCACAAATACGGGTGTAACACCGATTCATTTCAATAGTCGAGGAGAAGGAAGAATTTTATAAGTGAAGAAACTGAAATAAATTTGTTAGAGTACTTTGAAACCTATCCTGAAAATTTCACAAGGGACCTTTGCAATGACAGTGGTTTGTGTTTAAGAACTATTCATGCCGTTTAAAAAAAAAACACAAATTTGTTTCTTACCACAGTTATCGGCTAATACAAACCTTGGAAGCAGATGATTTCCAAAGACGACTTGATTTTTGTACATGGTTTCTTAATCAATGCAGGATAATTCCAAATATTATAATAAAACAAATAAAACAATAATACTAGCTGCATAATGTTTTATTTACAATTTCTGCTTGAAAATAAATTTGAATAATGAAAGAACGAAATAGGTAGATTTTTAAAAAAAATGCTAGAAAACATCAACATAATGTTGTATGCACAGGTGGCACCTCTTACGCATGTTTCTGGTAACATTGATTAACATTTTTCTGTCAATACTAATCGGTAATATTTTGCCGTAACTCATGTTTGGATACTTTTTTAGGTATACTCTGTCCTTGACGTGTGTAACATGAAATGAAGTAGTTGCTGTACAACTTGGGTGTTATAAGGGGGAGCCCCATCCTGCTGAAAATACATGCGTCTTCTTTCCTCTAAACACGCATCGTCAGCAAAATTTTCTAAAATGTCTGATATTATTTCCAGATACCTGTCTCCATTTAAGGTGCCTTGATTTTCCCTTGACCAATAATGACGATTTTTTCAATTAAACATACTCTTATTTAAAAAATTGGCTTCGTCACTCCATAAAACCATTTGTGGTAAATTAGGGAATGTCTTGCATTGAGTAAGAAACCATGTACAAAAATCAAGTCGTCTTTGGAAATCATCTGCTTCCGAGGTTTATATTAGGCGATATCTGTATGGAACAAATTTGTGCTTTTTTAAAACGGCATGAATAGTTTCTAAACACGAACCACCGTCATTGCAAAAGGTCCCTTATAGAATTTTCAGGATAGGTTTCAAAGTACGCAAACACATTTATTTCAGTTTGTTAATTTATTATAAAGTTCTTACTTCTCCTGAATTTTTGAAATTTATAGGTATTAGACCTCCTCCATTTGTGATAAAGCTTTAAAAATAAATGACGGTTTGGGAGATTGCGATTTGGATACTTCTCGCTATAACGCTGAAGTGCTTCGGTAGTATTTTTTCTGCACCAAATATACATTTCCTTCTTATCACATTTCTCTAAGTGACTAAACACCATTTTTATTCCATTGATAATAGAGCAAGCTTACTATTGAAAATAGCGTGACCTTTGAGTTACTGAATGTCAGCGCCATCTCTACTATTGTTTTTATGCCATAGGTAACTAGATTAAAATTAAAAATTGCGGTTTTCTCCGTTATTTTGCAATTTAGGCAAAAATGTTAAAGAACAACTTTTATTACATTTTTGACGGCGAATCGAATGCAGTAGACGTATACAGAGTATCAAATTAACAAAATATACTTTTTTGCAAATATCTCGAGAACCGTACCTTCTATTGTTTTTCTGCTTTCACTTTCGTAATCAGCAGGAAAAAATACAAAACTTTTATAATTTAACCGACATCGTAGCTCTCATAACAAAAAAGTTAGCAATGGTGCCAACTTAACTTTGAACATCCTGTATATATATATATTTTTTTTTTTCTCTCTCTTTTGAATCTTTGAACATAAAAATTTTAATTTCATACTTGTAATATTCGAAATGGCGGCTGGGCGCTATGTTGCAAAAACAATCAAATGGAAATGGGGGTCATGCGATATATCATTTGAAAGGCCTTATCGAGTAGTAGATTATGCTGCAAAAATATTAAGACGTTGCACAAATTGTCAAAGAAATATAGGCCTGTCAAAATTCAATATATAAAAATTCGAAAAAAAAGGCTTACCTCTCTATGCCATTTGAAACATCTTACCGAGTTGATTATTGTGATCATTATTATTATTATTATTGGCAAGCATTTAGGAAAAATAGCGGCTTGTAAAATTTTCAACATTAAACTTCTTAGTATAGTAGTTATTTGTTTGAAATAAATCAAGTTGCTACTTCTTTTATTCCCCTTTAGATGCCAGCGATGCCTGTGGCTCATGTAGGTTTTGGTTTGCAATATTAACTTCCCTGTACCATTTTTAAATAGCTAAAGTTTAAATTGGGGCAACCACGCAAAAGCTCTCCAAAGTGCAAAGCAAAACCATATACAGTTCATCACAATAAATCTACATGAAGCACAAAAGTTCCAATAAAGAACTATTTATTCCACACACAGCACTAGTTCTTTATTTTATATTATTTCATAACAACATAACTTTTATCTCGAAATCATTTAATAAAGACGGATTATTCGGTTTGTATTGCTGATAAGTAAAACTATGCTGCAATGTAAAAACAACTTTATCATTAATATTTAGAGCTAACATATTGACAATTAAAAGGACTTCGGTCAATTGTTCATTTCATTAAACTAAGATCGATATTGTACTAAAGATGCCTAATGCACGTCCTCTTGCGGAAACAATTGAACAATTTTCATTTACAATAGAAATCGTAATTTTCATGAAACGGTAAGAATTTTTTTCAATTTCCTGACTGTCCGATATGTAGTATCTTCGAGAACTAGTCCAGAAATTTACCGCAAATTCTAGTGTTAATAGTGTAAAAAACCCTAGGCGACCTCCTGTTACAGAGGACATGAAAATTATAATTATTATTGGGAAAATTGTGATAAACCCTTAACCGTCAACTTCTCATATTATAGGCATTTGTGATACTTCATCTGCTACTATTAAACGGGTACTGAGGTGGCATAAATGTCATCCCTATAATAATCAAACGCTGCACCAATTAACTGAAGATGATCCCGACAGATGTGTCGAATTTTGTAAAATACTGACTGACAGAATATACTGACATCTTTCCCATGCACACAGTATTTGTTTTAGCGACCAATGTATTTTTTTTTAAATGGTCATGTACACGGACAACACGTCCGCTAATGGAGTGAATATAATGTATTTTGAAAAACCCATACACAATATCCTGAAAAGGTAAATGTGTGGGCAGGTATATTGGGGAAGCACATTATAGGGCTTCTTTTTTTACATGCAAATTTGACAGGAAACCTGTATATAAAATACAGTTATTGTTCTCATTATTAAAATAGTGGAAGGGAATCCTAATAAATTTGACATGGAACTAGTTTCCCAACAGGATGGTGCACCCGCATTTTAGCAAAAACGTAAGGCAATACTTGGACTCTACTTACCTCGATTGTTGGATTAGTTGTAGAAGTCCAACGGTATGGCCTGTTAGGTCGCCCTTAACACCCTTAGACTTTTTATATGGGGCTACCTAAAACAAAAAGTATAACTAGCCCAGCCAGACTCCTCTATTTTGGAGTTACAGAAGAATATGTAATTGTAATCTATTAGACTTTCTTCTTCATAAATTTTCCAGTTCATTGCATTTTTTGACACCTTGTTCGCGGCAAATATAATATCTATATAATATGTACTTTTACCTTTACAGAATGTGGGTGTCATTCCGTTGTTATGTAGTAGCAAATGTATGTATAACAAAACTTGTGATTTCGCTATCCACTCATAGCCTTTTCCTCCGTAAGTATTTCACGTGTTTTCAATAAGTACGCCTGTTGCAGCGTCCAGGTCAACATTTACATACCAGTTATCATTTTTTACTGCGTTCTAATTCATTCCACTTACTAATACTATGTCAGCTATGTCAACTTTAATATTTACTATTTGGACCTAAATATAAGTTCGTTGACACTCAAGATTTATTTGTAGTATCTTAAATGTTGTTTGAATCTCCATTTTGTTGTCTTAGTTTACCTTTCCGGAAGGTGTTTTTATTACGTTCCGATAAAAGGAACATCGTATTGATTGACCAGTGCCCCTTTAGTTACATGCAGATTTCTACGCATTTCTTCTGCGGGCAACATTTTGTTTTAATTTTTTAATATATAAAATGTAGTGAAAATATCAATTTCAAAAACGTTTTAAACAAACAAACAAACAAAGTATGCTTTATTGCTGCAAATAAAGTGAAATTAAAACAAAAAAACAAAACAATGAAAAAACGATATATTAATCAAAAAAAATCATATTTTTCGATAGGTCAATGCAAATACAAAATTGTAAATATAGCAAGTAATGATAGCTATAAAACCATCACGATAAAAGAAGCATTCGTTAGGACATATTATTGCCATAATAATAAGCGGTTAATAAATCTAGGTGACCTTAATAAAAAGGAAATTAACAATACACATGCGAGGTGAATAGTTTCGATGACATTGAAATTAAAATTACGCGACCTTAAACTCTATTTTGCAAAATAAGTGAAGTTAAGCAAAAACTTACTTAATTGATAAATATAAATATGTGTATATATGTATATATATATGTATATATATATATATATGTATATATATATATATATATATATATATATATATATATATACATATATTTAAATATATATAGATATATATATATATATATATATATATATATATATATATATATATATATATATATATATATGTTTTCATATTTGTGGAACAAAAGTCCAGTTATTAGTTTACATTTTCAGTATTATTTATTATTAATGAATTATGACAATTATACTTTTATTCGGTTTAAAAATTGATTATAGAAATAAAATTAAATATGTTATAGTAAATCTGGCTTAACGGTTTTGTCATTTATTCGGATATAAATAAACACAAATGGCCAGTTTTGCCATTCAATTAGAATATATTAATATTATATTATACTTGTCATAAAGATTTTGTACAAACCGGCCTTTTGTTGTCAATACTATTTTTTAAATAGAGAATTTGATAATGGGTCCTTCTGTATTAATGTAATTTAGCAAACTATTTAAAGATCTGTTATTATATGGATTTAAACAACGTAATTAGTATATCTTGAACAAATTAAGAGTTTTCGGTTATAATTTTAATTGGGATTTAATGCAAAGATGTGTTAGAGTTAGACATTTTTGGCACACCGTAAAAATGTTGACTTGATGTGACGTAGTGTCCTGATTCTAAACTCGTTCTGCTATTCCCCGTGTAAGTGTTTTGAGTAATGGCTAGTCCATCAATAACTATTTATTTATTTATTATTATTTATTATTTATTATATATTATTTATTATTTATTATTTATTATTTATTATTTATTATTTAATATTTAATATTTATTATTTATTATTTATTATTTATTATTTATTATTTATTATTTATTATTTATTATTTATTATTTATTATTTATTATTTATTATTTATTATTTATTATTTATTATTTATTATTTATTATTTATTATTTATTATTTATTATTTATTATTTATTATTTATTATTTATTTATTTTTGAGCAGAACTATAGTTACTATGTACGCAGATGATACTTCCGTAACAGTATGTGACAAACACAGAGTAAAGTGCTAGGATGACTGAGGTTGTGGACCTAATGATTGCTTATTGCTACAGAAACAAATTACTACTAAATGAAACAAAATTTATTTATATAAATTTTAATCTTAGAAAACCTGGACATGACAGCTCAGTTTCTTTTACTGAAAATGTTAAAACTCTCGGCACATATGTAAGTAATAATTTCACGTGGGAGATACACATTGACTTTCTATCTAAAAAATTAAACAACGCCTATTTTGCAGTTTTGCAGCTGAAGAGTACCCTTGAAACAGACGCATTGCTTTTTACTTACTGTGCGTTGCCATACTTATATATTGCTCTTAGCATAGTACTTTGGCGCAACAGCAGCGACTTAATGCGGATTTTTGTTAATCAGAAAATAGTTTACAATTTATCTTTAATTTGAGTGTACGTGAATCATCTAAAAATGTCTGTAAATAATAAAATCCTGACTGGTCTCTGTATTTACGTGTATAAACGTTTAATTTATGTGAAGTCCAATATTTCAAATTTTGCCCCTTTAAATAGCTAACATAATTTTATAACAGGAAACAACTTTATCCTCACACTTCCGAAACACAGGACGACCAACTACAAATATTCTCTTGAGTACAGTTTTATTGTGCTATTCAATAAATTACCGATAGAGTTGAAAAAATATATACTAATTTATGTAAAAAGCATATAAGCAGCATATAATAAAACAAAATGTAACTTGCGCTAAACACTATTAACTCATTATTATTGTAAACATTCGTTTTGGTTTCTTTACCATTATGGTGTTTGCAGTTTTTCAATTTCGTTACGTATACTTTTATTTTTAGTTTAGTAACATCAATTATTATGTATATGTATCATAACAGTCATCCTATTGTTTATTATTCTTGGGGTTTTTTCTTTTTATATTTTGACAATAGTTACTATTTATATCATGTACCTAGCTTCATTCTTTATTTTTATTTTATATTTTTTTATTTTTATCTTCATTTTTTTTATCTCAGTATATTACTATTTTATACACCTGCTGACATGTCAAGTCATAATTATTATATGTACTGTATTTGTAATGGCCAAACAATAAGTTTTGAAGTTTGAACCTTAGTGGGAAATTGCAAAATTGCTTGTAACATATGCGCATATCTTTCTGCACTAACAGTAATTTCGACTCTATTTTCATGCTCAGAAAAATAAGGCCCAATAATTTTTATTCCAGATGGTAACTTTTTGGTCGTGCTTTCTTGCAGTTGGTGGATTTGTTTTGGATTTTCAGAGAACCAGTAACAGTAGTTCTGTTTGTTTACGTAATCGGATAGACGTAAATGGGCTGCCTCCGGCATAAACAAATTCCGGATAAGATTGAGGATGTTTCTTAAATTTTTCAAAAAAAAAAAATGAGAAATATTAAACCTAGATGCAAAATCTGCTTCATGTATTTGTTGAACTAATTGAATTTGGTATGGATGAAACTGTAAATCTTTATGTAATATTCGCCTTCAGTTAGGATCAGTCATTTCCAATTGTTGAGAATGGCTCCCAGCTGATTGTGTGGGGCTTCATAGAAATTATGTTCGAACATGTCAAATATGTTTAGCGATTCTAATAGAATCGGGCTTACCTTGGGGTTTTGCATTTAAAGCTGTCGACGTCCTTTTAAAATTGTGAACCCATCTTAAAATTGTGTTTCTGTATGGGGGATGTAAGTTAAATCTGGTTCGAAATTGGCGCTGAATTGCGGTAATTGGTCCAATAGAAAAAAAAATTCCAACATAAATGAACGGTGTTCTGGAAGATTATCCATTATACATGAGCTTATTGTTTAACTGCTGTCACACATTTTTAAATGCATGGTTGTTTCTGATCCAAAGGTGGACTAGAAAAAATTATTGATGCTGTGAACAAAGTTCCACGTTGATTCCAGGAAAGTGTTAGAAAATTTAGTTTTTATTTTCACTTATACAGTGACGGCAAACTAATTGGAAACGATATCTTACGAACATTTAAACCGTTGTTAGTAAAAATTTGGTTTAAGATATTTCGAATATTATAACCATTGTTGCTATCGTTAGGGTGTATATCTATTATTATAGCATTAAATAACCTTATTAAGTTTATACAATAGTTTATCAATTACAAAATTCGAAGGACACTACATTTTAAAGCGGCAAACTAATTGGAAACGTATTAATGAATCAACATTTTCTAACAACTTATAAGTTTTTGTCTCAATCGAGTACCTAGTATTTGGTTGGATATCCATTGGCTTCAATTACTTTTAAACACCTCCTAAGCATGGGCTGTATTAGACGACTACGAGTTTCTAGTGGAATACTGGACCAAGCGTCTCTCCTACCTCGAATACTTCGTCGAAATTTTGGAGAGTTCTTGAACCTAATTTCCTTTTAACTATCATCCAAAGATTTTCTATTGGGTTAAGGACTACAAGATGGCCATTGTAAAACATCTACATGATTATTCTGAAGCCAGACAGTCACTCTCCTAGCAGAGTGCTTTGGATCATTACCGTGTTTTCCAAAGTACTCATATGTTTTCCTCTGCATATGGTTGCGTCAGGTTTTCCGGTATGTTAATGTATTCATACTGATCCATAGTACTAGTTATTCTATAATGAGGGCTAATACCATTCCAAGAGAAACAGCCCCATACCGTGATACAACCACCACCAAATTTCACTGTTTTCATGGTGTAGCGCGAGTCAAATTCTTTATTTAGTGGAGGCGAAATCAAACGTTTTCCATCAGAACCAAATTTATTTACCTTGGATTCATCTGACCATAGTATCTGCTTCCATTGTTAGACGTTCCAAGGAAGGTGATTTCTAGCAAACTCCAAACTGCTCCGTCGATTCACTTCAGACAGGTGAGGTCTTTTCCTTGGTAGCCTGCCAAAAAGTTGTGCCTCGTTAAAATGATTACGAACATTTCGAACATTAAATTCCCTTGGATTTTCAAATAACTGCTGATTTGTGAGGGTCTGCCTTAGAAATGCGAACAATTCAATCTGTTTCCATGCTCGTTTTTCTGGGACGTCGCCTCCTAGGAACAGTTCTAGTGGTCCCTTGAATCCTAACATGATGAACAGCGTTAAACACCGCCTTTTTGGAACGATTAACCATTTCTGCGATATTTTGATACGAATAGAATATGAAGACTAATAATGACTTGTCGTTCACTTTCGTTACAACTTTTTCGCGAACCCATTTTTGCAGAAATTCAAATGAAGATTAACATTAAATTATTGACCGGAACGGAAGTCAACAACCCACTGAAGCTCTATAGTAACGATTGCCAATTTTAAAATAAGACTTTTTGTTAGAAAATGTTGTTTTGTTTTCAATTAGTTTGCCGCTTAAAAATGTAGTATTCTTGGAATTTCGTAATAAATAAATTATTTTCAATTTCTTACTAGTAAAGGTTTAGATTTTCGTAAAGTATCGTTTCCAATTAGTTTGCCGTCACTGTATGTTGTTTTTCAATTTTTCTTTGGTTTTTAATGAACCAGTTTTTTTTGTTCCACCCTATATAGATTTTTTTTAAGAAACGTTCCAAACAAAACCATTTGAGTTTCTCTTTAAAGTGAGACATAAAAATAATATCTAAGGTACTTTACTTCAAAATTATTTCTCTTCCAAATGTGTTATTAAACTTTATATTAGTTTTAAGTGTAAAAAACAACAGCTAAACTAATTAAGATTAAATCAAATTATATCAAGGTATAGTTTAAGAACACCAAAACTGAAAACAGAGAAAATTAAAGGTATATATTTTCTTTTTACGTAAGGGATGTAAATTTATCCTCGAAGTTTAGATATTATATTCTCGGTGCTAAAACGATATTTCAGTCACTACAAGGGTCATTTGCAAGTTAAATGGGCTTGTATACGATTTCAAGCCTTTATACAAAAATATAATTTAATATGCTAAAGGAAATATTACCATACTGTCGCATATTAGTACATTACTAAGGTGGAATGTAGCAGATGTGTGTTAACAGAAAACTTGAATGAAAAAGATCAATAATTTAATATGTAATAATAATTTAAAATCAAGCTTGTTAGGTGATTTTACAATATTTATTTGTTAAACTAAAAAACAAATTATTGTTATTTGGGCTAAATAGATTTAGATATTTGTAGATCTCCTTTATTTACTTTTTTCTTGTAAACAAAAATAATCAAAAAAATCTATTTAAAATATTGACAAATCGTCTTCATGGCTTAAAATAATAGAATGGCGCGCTCAGTTCGTTCATTATTTTTTTAATGAATAAAATACCCAGTCAAGAAACTTTAACTTTCATTAGGACTTTAGAATTTTTTTATTGAATTCCTCATATTATCTGTAGAAACTTCACAATTCGGCCTCTGCCGAAATTTTTTGAAATTTTCAAATATTGTGCGATATGAAATTATTGATAATTTTTGGGATATTTCTTCAAGCTCATTTCAGTTTAAAATGCATAAGTGCGAATTTGTAAAAAATGTAGTAACTTCTCAGCGAATTGTGCATGTCGGTCTGTCTGTATGTTCGCCATATAGCTCAATAAATATTAATTCGACTGATTTGAAATATTTTACGAACATTGATATACGAAAGAACAACGTTTAAAAGATCTGTAAAAGTGAAAGAGAAATGTATTTTCAAATATGAATAGTCATTCTTGATGTCACTAAACATACATAATTTCTGGCTAATATATCAAGTACCGAGAAAACTTAAGCTTAAGTAGAAAGTTAAACGTGCAGTAACAAAACTTTTTCGTGTGTTTTAGTATTTTCCACTCCTTCTGGGATAGCATGAGATGTTTGAACACTTGACTGTTAGATATAAGCCTATATCGAATTTAAGGAAATTGAAATAATATATCCAGTCATAGAGGTCATTTTTCATTTATAAGATGGAACATGACGTTTCGTTTTTTCCCACAATGTCTTTTTTTTTCATTCCATCGCTATTAAAGGACGTTAAAAACTTCGACTTCGGCACAAGTGTCTGTATTTTAAAAAACCCCAGAGGAAGGTATAGCTCGATGTAGGGTTACTTAATATTCAAAATGTTTAATTCCTTCAAGCCACTTTTAGAAGAGGTGGAAAAACTTCAACACCCAACACAAGCAACTGCCAGTTTTAAAGCTTTTTAGCTTTACCGTTACTCGAGTTCGTAGCCCAAACCCAATATACTCGTTGTGTGTGTTGTTGGTGAGACACAGTGGTGTATATAGGATTTCGTTCCAAGAGGGGTCTGAGCTCCTAATTGTTATGGGTGACTAAAAAGGGTCCTCATTTCATAAATGAATTATTCGCAACTACATCGCCCATAATAAAAGATGCTGGAACAGTTAAAAATCTAAAATAATGTCATTATATGGCACTTTAATATATCAAGTTCCCGAGGGGGAGGTCCAAACCCCATGGGCGTCCTTCCTATATAAGCCACTGCCTAAGCATTAAATGTGTTTTTCATAAATTGTTAAAACTGTTACCTATATTATTGACTTATTTCATTATATATATATATATATATCTACATATATATGTGTATATATATATATATATATATATATATATATATATATGTATGTATATATAATAGATAGATGTGTGGCTGATTGTAGTCATTGTGATTTCGGCCGTGCAATGATCAGCCATTTGAGCTCACTGTTTGTCAGCGTCTAATAGTGACTTTAGGATGATGTTGTCACTTGCGAGATTAAGTGAAGAGTACGAGTTGTCGATTAAGGTCACTATGCAGTGGAGGCTTGATGTTTGTGCCTTGTTGCTGAAGAAATCTCTCAATTTTTGCAACTGTCGGGAGTGCGAATTTGTCAAGTCAATAAAGGATCTTCCACCTTCTCTTCGTGGTAAGGTCATTCAGAGAGTGATGACCTTGGGTGGTGTCACTTGTACTTGGTCATCTTTAGGCAAATAGTTCGTTGTAGTTCCTCTAGCTCCGTGGTAGTTCATTTCAAAATTCCGAAACTGTGGGTCAACACGGGCACAGCATAAGTGTTATTTGCTGTAATGAGATTTCCGGCGCTCAGTTCTCTCTTCAGAAGAGCTCGCACTCTTTGAACATACCGATATTTCATCTTGATCTTTCCTTGCTTATCATCGACCAGTCTACCTTGTTGGAATCCAAGGTATTTTTAGGTTTCTGCTTGGTCCATCGCTTGAACTATTTTTCCATTGGGTAGGGCTACATCACCATGATAATGACTTTGCCTTTTCCGATGTTTAAGGCTTTACATTTTTTTATTCCAAATTCCATATGGATGTGTTTCGAGAAGGTGTATGTCACGTCAATAAGTTTTTAGAGTTGGTTATTGTTTCCACCATAGAGCTTAATATCATCCATATACTGAAGGTGAGGTATGGTTCGGGAATCGTCTCTATTGGTTATGATGTTGAAGCTATGTCCTGTATTGTTAAACAACGTGGAGAGGGGGCTCATTGCTAAGCAGAACCTAAGTGGACTTAACGAGTCTCCTTGGTAAATTCCCCGATTGATGTGTATCTCATCGGTGGTAAGAGATTGATCGCCGTTATCGATCCTCAGGTTCGTTCTCCACTGGTGCTTGATAGCTGCCAGGAAATTGATGATTATAGGGTGAATTTTGTATATTCCTACTACGTCTATGAGCCAGGAATGTGTTAATTTATCGAACGCCTTTTTATAGTCTATAAAAGCAGTGTGTATATTGCGTTGTTTTTTCTATGCCTGCTTAAGTACTCAATAAATTGTTCTTTACATCCTTGATGGTCTCGAATGCATCCTTTCTGTTCCTCGGCTAATAGGTTATGACTGTCAATATGATGTTGTACATGGTGGGCAAACAGGTGATGGGCCTGTAGTGGGACGGGTCTTCTGCACTATAGCATAGTTGTAATGTCTAGCATTAGAAATGCTTGTTATTATTAAATTATGACTTGTTGTCTCACAGTATAATAAAGAAAAACAAAAAAAAAAACAGAAAAAGTAAAGAAAAAAGAAACAACTATTTTGTATTAAAAAATGATCTAACGATGCTACATGTTTTCAAAATGACTGATTTCTGCATGTTCCTGTGAATGTCTGTACTAAGTCCTAATTGAGCCAAATGCGGTGGAAATGTTGGGGTGAGACCTGTTACTGATATGACGAGAGCCACAATGATGACTCTTTCCTGTTTCCACAGACTTTTTACTTCATTGCCAAGTCGGTGTATTTGGCGATCTTCTCACTGTATTTCGCTTGGATGTTCTCGTCGTTGGGGACAACCATGTCAATTAAATAAGTGATTTTCTCTGTCAATGTCCTAATAGAGCTTTTAGTCTTCGCTTTCAAGTGTGGATGTTGGTGTATAATGGTAGTAAGGATCTGTGTTCTCCGTTAGTTTGTATGTTGTGGCTAATGCTTGATGAACGACCTTCGCTGCTGAGTTATGTCTCGTGGTGTATTCAGTTCAGGCCATTATTCTACATCCACTCGTTATGTGATCGATCATTTCTCTCTCCTGTTGGCATCTCCTGCACCTATTATCTTCAATGGTTGTGTCCTTGATGATGTGCTTTCGGTAGTTTCTGGTTGCTATGACTTTCTCCTAGATGGCGAGCAGGAAGCCTTCTGTTTCGGGGAACAGCTGCCCTTCTTGTAACCACGTATAAGGCTGGGTATCTGTGTGTTTCTTGTTTGAGAATGTTATCTTTGGTTTCACTGTATTGTTTCCGCCGTAAAGTGGTCTTTTCACTGCTCCTTGTTGATATGAAGTAGCTTGCATTTACTTATACCAAATTCCATGTTGATGTCTAGGGTAAAAGTTTTTGTGATTTTAAGGATTTCCTTTAGCTGTGCCTTTGTGCTTGCTTATAATTTTATGTCAAATATGTACGAGATGTAAGAGTTGGTTTATTTTGTGTAGGTTATTTTTTTGGTGTTTAATGTGGAATCCGAAGTTTGTATTATTCAGTGTGTTTGAATGTAGATTTAGACAGAGTCAGACCACAAAGCGCTGAGTGAAGCCGCCTGGAATATATCTCGTCTGATGTAGATATCTTCTATTTCAATGTGTTCTCAGGTTGATTTTAGTTTTTCACGTACTCATGATTTGCGTAAGAAATTGCCTGATGTTTTTATTGACTTTGTATAATTCTAGCACTCTGGTTAGCTAACTGTGGGGTATCGAATCAAAGGCTTTTTTATAATCTATGTAACCAGTATGAAGGTTCCTATAATTTTTCCTGGTTTGTTCTATGATGACGCTGTCTATAGATAGCTGCTCCTTGCATCCTCGGCGGTGTTTCCTGCACCCTTGTCGCTTTTCTGTTACAATGTTTTTGTGTGCTAGATGTTGTTCTATTTTCCTGGTAATTGTGGCTGTGGTGATCTTATATAGGGTTGGAAGGCACGTAATAAATAGGTCGGTAATTTGACAGGTTCTTAGTGTCCGAGTTTTTGGGTTTAAAGTATGTTATACCTTGGATGAGAAAACTGGGGAGGGTGCTAGGTTTTAAAATAATTTCATTAATTTAGCGAGTGAGAGCTTCATGTGTGGAGGTAAACTGTTTGTACCAGAAGTTATGAATGTTATCTATTCCTGGACATCTCCAGTTATGCGTATATTTGATTGTTTCTGCAACTTCTTGTGTTGTCATTGCAAAGTCCTTTAGTTCCTCCAAGCACTTGTGTCTGTCTTCTTCCGCTTTAATCCATGAAGCGTTATTATTGTGTAGTTTCGGTTCTGCCAAATGCTTTTCCAGTATTCTGTGATTTCTTGATTAGTCGGTGGTTTTATTACTCGTGCCTCCTCATTGCTCATGATTTTTTGGTAGAACTGTTTTTCGCTTTTTCGAAACAGGTTGTTAGCGTCCTTTCTTTCATTTGACTCTTTCTATGTTCGGAGTCTTGCGGCATACACGGATAATTTTTGCCTCAGAGTGTCAAGGATTTTTGTAAGCGTGTGATCAGGAGATGTAGATTTAATTTTCTCTACACTTTGTGTGATACGTTTTGACTTGTTGCCGTTAATGAATTGGGTCAGATCCCGATTCTTTTCTAAATCTGTTAATTCTGTTTTCGATCCTTATCTGCCATGTGAATTTTGGTTTTATGCTGTTGGTGTTTCTGTGTCGTGGCGGGAGTTTCTGATTGTACTGTGTTATCGTGGTTATAGCTGCTGCGTAGATCACTGTATGAATGTCCTCAATTGTGATCGCATTCGTTATGTACTCGGGTATTATGTGTTTGTTGATGGTCTTTAAGATTTTTTGTGTGTCCCGTTTGAAGATTACACGAGAAATAGGATCTCTTGTTGTAGGATCGGTGCCTGACCATTTGTTTAGATGTAACTGCATTTCTACTTTGATTGCTTGTGTGAGAGACGGTCGGAGGTGTAGCTGTTTGTATGGTGCTTTGGGCGAATGATTCTGTGTCCTGTATGGTGCTTGTCATCTGTCGTGGGTTGTTGCTGGGAGCTTCGCCCCTACTGAGCATTGAGTAAGGTTGCAGATCCTCTTGCGCAAAGTTGCTGTGGTTTATATGTGGGATAAGTTCGGCATCTGTCTCACTGTCCTCGATGTTTGGTTGATGAATGTTTAGCCCAGCGGCTACCATTTATTATTATTATTATTTTTAGTATTAGTATCATTATTATTATTACTATTATTAATAAAATGTTCTCTAAATATAATAACTAAAATTAAAGATGGGCTTTACAATGAAAAATGAATATTCTGCTCATAACGAAACGCAGTTTTAATTTTTGTATTTTAACGCTACGCTGCTACGACGTTACAAGTTTCTATTGAAAGTCTTCAGTTGTAAAATTTATATAAATCACGTTGCAGCACATCAGCTAAGGCCGACATCCCGCTGACTTTGCTCTGCAAAAAACCATCCAATAGCTGTTTTCCGGCGGCTATAAAACAACTTTTGCATCTACGGAGCGAAAAGAATGCCGAAGGTAAATGAGCAAAATAAAAGACTTAATAAAAGTTTTGAACGTGGAACCCCCTGGGGATTAATAAGGTTAAAGACGGAGGAGAAATATATCTTAATTTACTTCTTTTTTTGCTGGGCGATTTTGCTCCATAATGTTAAAAAAACATAATAAATTATAGTTAAAGAAACTATAAAACACGCTTTTGTAACTAACACACTAAAAATATTTTGTTAAAGAAATGTCATGCATTCTACCCTTGACAAATCAATGATTGTGTCAAAAAGCGTGGGGTGCTTTTTAATACGTTTTTTTGAGAAGCATTAATTAATTTCGATAAAACACCGCACCTTTTTGGCATAAGTAGTCATTGAATTGTCAAGGCTAGGATGCATATTTCGTAACAAAAAAATACCATAAATAAATTATGGTAGTTTTTGTTTTTTAGTCTTAAAATATTGTCAACATCTTACTGGCATTGTATTGGACTCGTCAAAATAAACCAAATGAGCCCCAACTTGAGAGATTTACTACCTGGTACCAGCGGTATAATTTGGTTCTATGGAGCTAATCAGATCAGCTATCAGTTCATTCCTATGTAACATTTGATTTTTATGCAATATTTGAGAACTCTATATGATTAGTTTTTTTAGAAATAATTTTTCTACATTTTACTAGACCCTTACTTTTTAACTAAAATTTCAAAAGTCAATCTTATGACTAGTTTCTAAGCTATGCCGCGAACAGACAGACAGACAGACAAACCGGTCAAAACGGACCAACAGAATTGATAAAACATATTTTTGGCATCTATTCACAATTAAAAATATTTTATTTGACCGCCATTTTGTTTCGACATCTTGAATTAGTAAAACGGTTTTCCCAGTTCATTTCTATACCAAAATTAGTTATGACACACAATTTGAAATCCATTGCGTAGTTTTTTCAAGCTGAAATTTTTTGTATTTTATTTTGTTCCACCATCTTGGATTCGTACCAAAATTTTACCAGATGATTCCTACATAATATTTGATTTTTGTGCAAAAACTGGGATAAATTGGATAAATAGTTTTTAAATATTGATTTTTTTAACATATCACTAACATATGGCTCTTATTTTTTTACCAAAATTTGAAGTCAATCGGGTAAGTAGTTTTTTAAGTATGCCGCGAATAGGCAGACCAACGGAATTAGAACATGTTTTTGGGCATCTAGGGACCCCGAAACGTAAAGATCTAAAAAAATTTCAGAGGGTTAATTTTTTCACGATTACAATACTTCACTTTTACGAGGGAAGTAAAAATTCAAACCAAGGGTATAACGCGATGCAGGAAATATCGCGATTTGAGCGATCCAAGGCTAATTTGATTGCCACATTATGCATCATAACGCACAACTGTGCGATTATTTGAGTAAACTGTACGTAAAAGGATGTTTACTAACACGGGAATACAAAAACATTATTAATGAATTCATATTTATATGTCATACAGCTGTTCTGGGACAGCCAGTACATGAAAAAATATGCAATTTTGATATTTGCGATAAGCTGTGTGAGGATTTTTGAATGAGTGAATCGAAGCAATTGTAAAAGCGGCTGTGAGCTTTGCTATCAAGGACTATACTTTTTTACGACTGTTATGGAATATTAACATTCCGATATAGTTTTTAATTATGAAATTACCTCCCTTCCATCGCTCGATATGGCTATAAATGATACCATAACAAGTGTTAAACTATTACAGTGACTTTATTCAAGACAGTGTGGATGAGTCGCCATTTGTTTGCAAATTTTGCGTAAACTTATATGGGAGAATTGCAATAAATATTGCATTAATATCAAATGCAAAGCTTTTATTCTAAATAAATTATACAAAAATATTAATAGTAACATCTTTTTATTTTTTCAATGTCATTTACCACCCCTGGGCAGTCCTAAGTGCTTTATTTTTGTTATTGTTGAAATGTTATGGGTCAGGAAAATGTGATACCTCTTGAGATCCTCAGAAGTGTTTGTTATGTAGTTATTAACTCTATATAAAATAAAAAACTTTCGATGCAACTTTGAATTCGAACATCTCATTTTATTATTTATATTATATATTATCGACTCTCTCAAGTAAAAATATCGTAACTAGATGTTTGGTAAAAATGAGTTGAGACTCTATTACCATGTAAAAATATTTCTTTTAAATATAATTAGAATTTGTATATTAAATAACCACTTTTAGAGAAAAGTAGTTTTATCGTATGTGATTTACATACAAAATTATCTTATTTATTATCGTAACTACACTTAGAATTTCACAGAGCAGTAGTTAATAGAAATATTTTCATTTTACGTATAGAGATGTACAAAAGCCAAAACAAGTAAGACCGTATATGAAAGCACACTATATTATCAGTGTGTTTTATCTTCTTTACAACTAGTGATATTACTGTCTGAAGTTAAGATACAATGTTACTACCAACTAGACTGTTTGTACATTTACTAAAAATTACTAACTTTTTGTTACGAAAATATGTTGGATAAACGTATTTTTTGTTTAAAATTTTATTGTTAACTAAAACACGAGAAACCTTTCAACATTGCTAACTTTCTCCTAAAAATGGTGGATGTTTTTTGAGATGAGAAATCATAATTTGGTATTAGTTTTTATCTAGATCCTAGAGGGCGCTACGTACGCTATTGTTATTTACTTTAATCTGGCATAACTTTTTTGACAATAGATCTTTTAGAAATTTTTTGTGAATAAACCTTATTTTTACACCTTCATAAGCAAAAAAAAGGAATACTTGTCCAATAACGCTAGAGGTAACCGTTTTCGAGAAATATCTGCGTCGATGGAGGTTAACCACTCTCTTTGACGCTTAATGAAGTTGCTGGAAAAAGTACAGTAACTTAGTATGTAATAGGTATCATTAAAATAAATAACTTCAATCTTATAAAGGTAAACTGAGAAATGTTTCATTCTTGAAATAAAAGGGTGTCAAAGTTTTTTTTCAGTTTTTCGTTTTTCTTACGCGTTTTCAGAGTTTATTAGTTCCAATTTGGTACATTTATTAGTTTTTAGAACCTCTACAATAACCAAAAGCCAAATTTGTCGTATGCAGTATACAGGATGTAATTTTCTTGTGCCACTGAGAATTCAACTCCCTGTATTTTTTGGAATACCTTGTATTGCGCTATTTAATATTTCAGATGTTTTTTGAGTTTTTTAATATCTAAGGATGGTTGAGTTTACAAACCGTAAATATGCGGATATTCATTTCATTTATAGTCTTGCCAATGGTAATTGGTTTGAAGTTAAACGACTCTATTCGCAGCGATATCCAAATCGACGATAGCCTGATTCACGAACTTTTTCTCAGGTTCACATTCGACTGAGCGAAAATGGAACTTTCCGGATGTCCACTCATTTATCACGAGCACATCGCACTGTTAGAACTTTTGAAGTTGAGGAAGCAGTCCTGAACTGTAGAAAACGAACCAGGTACAAGTACAAGAAAAATTACGGCAACATTAGACATTTGACATGTGCTTGTTTACAGAATTTTATTGGATAATTGGATGTATCCTTAGTATATCCAAAGAGTCCAAGTTCTTCTCGCACGCGATTTTCCATTCCGATTCATTTTTTGCCAGTGGTTCATTCAAATGTTGACCCAAAACCCATTCTTTGGAAATAAAATTTTATTTAGTGATGAGGCAAGTTTTTCGAAGAATTTTCACAATAATCATATTACGCGATAGCCGAAAGTCATTTTCAGTAGCAGTTTACAGTAAATGTGTGGGCTGGTATTATTGGAGACCATTTGGTGGGGCCATTTTTCCTGCCAAGAAGATTAAACGGATAGTATAGTAGTCAATTTTTAGAAGAAGAACTCCCGCTGCTGTTGGAAGAGGTATCACTTGAAATAAGATACCAAATGTGGTCTATGAATGATGGCGCACTTGGATTGGTCGAGGTAGACCACAGACATTTAAATTCGTTGGTGTATCAGATTCCTATCCAGTCAGAGGAAGATTTGAGAAACAGAATTGAGGCTTCATGTGAAATAATTCGCAATACACCTGGGATATTCGAGAGAGTTCGCCAGTTTATGAGAGTTGAGTCTTGCATATTAACAAGAGGAGGTCATTTTCAGCAGTTCTTATAATTCTTTCATTTTTTGATGTAATGTTAGAATTAAATTTTTACTTAATTAGCCACTAGATTTTTTGTCAATTTTGCAAAGATCTAGAAAACGATAACAGATACAGGGTATTCATAAAACACAGGAAAGTGGAATTGCCGGTGGCGCAAAAAAAAATATTCTGTATACTGCATACGACAATTTTGCTTTAGTTACTGTAAAGGTTCTAAAAACTAATAAAAGTACCAAATTGAAAATAATAAACTCGGAAAACGTGTGAGAAAAACGAAAAACCGAAAAAAAATTAAAATTTTGACACCCTGTATCTCAAGAATTAAACACTTCTCAGTACACCTTTATAATATAAAAGTTATTTATTTAAACGATACCTATTATATACTAAGTTTTTGTAATGTTGCCACCTACTTCATCTAGTAGGGAGCGGGTAACCTGGCACCGATGCAGAAATTTGCAAATTTCTCGAAAACAGTTACCTCTAGAGTTATTAAGCAGGTATTCATTTTCTGCTTAAAAAGATGTAAGAATAAGGTTTATTTATAAAAAATCCCAAAAGTTAACTGTCAAAAAAAGTTATGGCAAATTAAAGTAAATAATAATAGCGCACGTAGCGCCCTCTAGGTGCTTCATAGAAACTATTACAAAATTACGATTTCCTATCTTAAAAAACCCTTCATTGCCCTATTTTGCTAAAAAAATTTATTTTTTGCAAAAGTTATTCAAAAAAGTCTGAAATAAAATTTCTAATTCAACTTGTATCTCCGAAACGAATCATTTGCGAACCCACGTGTATATGGACTTTTAGTCATAGAATAAGTCAAAGAATTATCACCTTTGGTATCTACGTGATATTCATTAACAATCTGTATACATCTTAAAAACTTAAAACTTTCGAATAGATGAAAAGGAAAAAAAAATAAAAACTGTAGGGTCATATCTCTCATTGTATTCGCAAATATGTATTTGTTTTCATATAAGACTAATTAGATTTACCTATCAGTATTTTCAAGATTTATAAGAAACGTCTAGTCTTTTCACTAATAACCTAAGGTGCACATTCCGCAATTTATTCGTATTGTTAGATATGCACAGAAGCAAAATTTTAGCAAACAAATTGCGGATTTCTTGACGTATTTTAGCCGGTCAATCAAAAGTGACGCACGGTATGACCACATTGTCTTGAATATATTCACTGTATAGAATACGTACTAGTAGTGACTAGTTGAATCGTGGCAATCACTATATTTTTAGAGTCATAGAAAATGTATAGTCTAGCCATCACAAAACACACATCTAGCCATCATCATAACCATCACAAACTCACTCGTTCGGAATACGCCATATACCAAACTTGTTACAAAATATTCTATACAATTATAAAGATTGTGACATAAATAAATAATTGCCATGAGTTATAAAATGCTTCTGCATTATTTTATAGCCACATTATTTAAGTAGTCCATCAATTCAACTTGGTGTTATATTTACATATTTCTGTATAATGTTTGTCCACTTTTTATCGAAAAAAATTGGCTTGTATGATTTCATTTCTCCTATTTTTCCATAATCGCGAAAAAATTGACAATATCAAATTATTCGAACTTTTTACGGCAAAGTGGTTATGAAAATATCAGCAGCAACCAAACGGGATATGAGAAAGTGTTTTAAATGGCCGAGCGAAATGAAAAATGAAAGTCATTTAAAACTTTGGAGCGCAGCATCAAAATCATTGGGGAATAGGAAAATTGAAGTTTATGAACTATTCAGGAAACATATTTTACATAAACTATAGGGCTCTTTGGGATTTGGACTTTAAATATTTTATATTTCGTTCAACGAAATGCTCAGTTTAATGTAGGATACTAAATTCGGGTTTTAAACAACACAGGTGCTACGTATATTTACGTGCTATTTTTCTTAGAATAACTTTAGTTAACGAGGGAACAATAAATAGTAAGTTAATATGTCGTGTACAAAAGCACGGTATACCTCTAATTAATTTCGTTTCTCGGTATTATTACAGCCCACAGTTTATATTTTTAATATAAATGCATAAAGCAATATACGGTGTGCCAACAAAACCTAGAAACCTTGAATTATATCGGAAATAGGCAATATTTGAAAGAAATATGAAAACATGTCGACTAATTTTTTATTAATAATTGTTTATGATTTGATTAGAGCGCTATTTTGTTCGATCATGTTGAATTCGTACCAGAATTTTATCAGTTTATCCGTATATCATATATAATTTTTGCAATTACAATTCAATGAATAAGAGGGTTTTTTACGTTGATTTTTTATTTATTTTATTTGGTCACCATTTTATTTCACCATCTTGAAATGGTACCATATATTTAGGAGTTTATCTCTGTATCACATTTATTTCTTGAAACATTTGAAATCAATCTAATAAGTAGTTTTTTATGCTGAATTTTTAAATAATTTATTATGCCGCCGTTTTGCTTTGCGATTTGTAGCAAATTATTATCAGTTCATTCTTATTTAACACCAAAATTTGAGAAAAATTGTAAAATCAGTTTATTAATAATACATTTTTTTAATATTAAACTAGACTGCCATTTTGTTTCATATTTTGTTCATCGCATTATTGGATTTTTACCTAATTGTTACCAAGTCATCTTCATATGACCCACTCTTAATTTTTGAGCAATGGGCAAGTAGTTTTTAAGTTTATGTCTTTAATATAAATGCATAAATTAATATGCGGTGTGGCAACAAAACCTAGAAAACTTGAATTATATCGGAAATAGGCAATATTTGAAAGAAACATGAAAACATGTCGACTAGTTTTTAGGATTATCATATTTTAGTAATACTCATTTGTTTCTAAGCTGACATCAGTCAAAGTCGTGACATATACCTACATTTTTTCAAATAGCAAGTTTAAATGCTGTTTTCTTGTAAAATAACCAGGATATCAAAATTGCTAAAAAACAGTAATTTAATGGGGTAGAACGTAATTATTTAAGGATAAAGTAAAGAATTGGTAAATACCCTTTACCCGGAACTTTCCTCGTTATGAATCTTTCCCTTTATTAGGATTATTAAAGTGTGACCCAACTTAGTTCCGCTCCAGTCATTTAGAAAACATATATAAAAATGTTTTTTGACATCTATCTAGAAATCTAAAATGTAATCTGTAAAAACTTAGGAGGGTACATTTTTCACGATTTAATCATTTTATTTGTCCGCCATTTTGTTGCGCTATCTTGAATTCGCACTACAATTTTGTCAGTTTATTTCTATATCACATTTAATGCTTGCACAAAATTTGAAATAAAAAGCTTTTTCTAGCTATTTTTTTTAAAATTATGTATTCGTACCAAAATTTTATCAACCTATTTTAACATAATACATAATAATAATCATTTCAGTAGGCTGACGTTTTGTTTCGTCATAGTGGATTTTTACTAAAATGTTGCCAAGTCATCCCCATATGATCCTTAATTTTTCACCAAAATTTAAAGGCAACCAGCTAAGTGGTCTTTTAGCTATGACGTGAATAGACAGGCAGATAAACAAACAGATGGACACATTCCAATGGAATTGAGAAATGTTTTTTTACGTGTACGGACCCTAAAACGTGAAGATATGTAAAAACCTATAAGAGTGATTAATTTTTTTTTTATATGAATTAATTTAATTATTCTACTGATTATTGAGATATACACTTAAATTCTAAACGCCGATGTGTCGGAAATTATAGGGATATCAAAATTTGCTAAAAAGTAACTCTTTAATTACGTAAATTGTGATTATTAAGAGCTAAAACGCGACGCTGGCGCCGATAAAAAACAAATCATTTGCAGAAACTTTTAATTTGATTGATTACTATATGGGTTTCTGAGAAATATTGTGTTTTAGTAGAATAAGGTTTTTTTTTCAGTAGCTTGTTTTGGGACATTTTTATAAAACCAATATTTCCCTAACGTCTGTCTAGAGGTTGTAGATCATAGAGCATACTGAATAAAATTCAATTATGTATATGAAACACTTTAAACTGTTTTAGGTTTTTACTTTTATTCACAACTTATGTCATATATTTCTCTAACACTATTTTCCTCAGACAAACGGTATTTAATGTTACAATTTGCTAAATGAGGTTGAATATTTTTAACAAAATATATTTAAAAGAGGTGAATTATTCGTCTCATTCATGTCGATGGTCGTTTAAGAGGATGTTTTTACGTTTATTAATGTCCATTGACCCTAAAAGTGATATTTTTTGCTATTGTTTATTAAATGTGTATGCATGTATTTCAAACTTTTCATCGAATCACTATCTCTTAAATGACCATTTAAATATGAATAATTCACATCTTTTAAACATATTTTGTTAAACATTTTCGTCCAGTCATTATTTAGGACTCTCGTAGGCCAAGTCTATACCGTTTGTCTGACGAAACTACAGCGAAACATATGTCACATGTTATGAATAAATGTGAAAATCTAAAACAGTGTAAAGTGTTTAATTTACATTGTCGATAATGAATTTTCGAGTAACGAACCAGTCAATCAAGTTTTTAAAATTCACCTGTCAGACTTGCATTACCTTTAATTTAAATTATTCACAACGTTTCCATCAGCGATGTATCTTCGATCGTTTTCAAGTGTAAACCGAGAGCTAAGTCTAGAACTACGGGGCACAATACTACAATTTAAATTATTCACAACGTTTCCATCAGCGATGTATCTTCGATCATTTTCAAGTGTAAACCGACAGCTAAGTCTAGAACTACGGGGCACAATACTAGAATTTAAATTATTCACAACGTTTCCATCAGCGATATATCTCCGATCATTTTCAAGTGTAAACCGAGAGCTAAGTCTAGAATTACGGGGCACAATACTAGAATCGTTTGCTATAATGCCTGTGAGTTAAGTGCCAAGCGTGCAATGTTCTTGCGTGAGGCTAAACGTGTCCAAATATTGAGAATCTCGATACTATTTTTGTTTTGTTGTTAGCTTCGTTTCTTCGTTACAAGAATGACTACACTTACAAGGTACTTGATAGATACAATTATGTCATTTGGGTTATCGGGTATCATTTTAATTAATAGGCTTCTTAAAGTTTCCCGACTTAAAATAGTTACGAGGCAGCCAGTTGGTTTTTATGTCACTTCAGTTGAGTTAATTTTATTTTGTCAGTTCATAATTATGCAAGTTATCAACTTTTCTCCTTATCTGAAGATTCTTTGATTTGGCTCGGATATACAAAGATCTAATAACATCTTGTTTTGTTGCTGAAGAAAGGTTAGACCTCTAATTGCGTTATTATCCTGTGTGAATAGGTTTTCTGTAAATGGAAGTCTTGATCAAACTCTCTTCGCGATTGACAAGAACGATTGATTGAAGAGCGGATATTGTTTAAATGATATACAAATTCTTCCGTGTTTATTACCTTTGTTTCTTATAATAAATGTGACGTCTACATATCTTAACGCAACTTTAGCTTCAAATCTTGTTATTTCTATGGCATGGTTTTTGAACTACTCTGGGTAACTGTTAGCCACCACTGGAGAGAGAAATTATGCCATAGAAAGATGACAGTGGCATGCATATAATATAGGCAAAAAAACATTGCCTATCCTATGAAAATGGTTAAAGTATTCCATAAGAGCCAATAGGCAAGCAAAATTCGATCACCATTAAAAACCTTACAGATACCAAAAGCAATGCTTTTATACGATTTCGACAAATATACTAAAAGAATCGTAGGAAAGTTATGCTGCACGAATTTACATTAAATGATCGTCTGGTTACCAAGACCTTTCAACACTATTTTTGTATTGTTTTATGGCGTATTTTTTCTATAAAACCAATATCTCTTTCTTTAATGACATTTCTGGACGATGTGGTGAATGCGCTCTATATTCTTATAATTTCACTGGAAACTCATCGCGCCATCTCGGTCTGCGGAGATAGCTAGTATTGATTATTATCGCATGCTGCCGAGTCACATTGTGGGTTATTATAGCAATAATTGATCAGTTTAAGTTTTCAATCTCGCCACGTTATGTACTTAAATAAATTATGAAAATGTCCTAAAAAATTTTCAGTTGACAGACAGAAACCTTATATTAATTATTTAAACTCTTCGTCCTGATTTTCTAAACTTAGTTCATACGAAATGCTTAAATTTGTGAAGATAAGAAAATGTGTCATTTATTTGCTTAATTAATAAAATTATCAAATTTAATAACAATAGAATTACAATCTGTAGTGACTCTACGGAAGATCGTTTTCCTAATAAGTCGCAATTCTTTGCGAAACACATGTTTACAGAATTTAACTATTAGTGTTACACGACCTATTAAAAAATAGCCGTATTATTAAATCGATTTTTTAGGTTCTCTCTATTGTTTGTAGGTGTGATGATGCTCGAAAGGGTATTGTACACGTGTAATTTTAATAATTATAATTTACTGAGACCGAAACTTGGAGTCTTCTATGTTTGTTATTAAAACTAGGTCTCTTTAAGAAATATAGACAATTTCTTCAATATTTATATAATGTACTATTGGGATTTTCCTCAAAATTTGACTTGTGTTTAATGAATTTGAATTGGAAATATTTATTTTAGCTAAATATATAAGTAATATAAATTACTGTCAAAAAACAGAATGTTAATAAGTTTTGTGAAATGAAAACACAATAAATATCAAAAAGACAGAAAATTGGAATTGGGAAAACATATTTTTTAGCATAGGGACGCTAAAACGTATAGACATGTAAAACCTGCAATTTTTTACGATTACATCTTGAATTCGTTCCACAATTTAACCAGTTCATCTCAATACCACAATTAATACTTGCACAAAATTTGAAAAGTAATCTATTAAGTAGTTTTTTCTGGCTGAATGTTTAAATATTTTATTAAGCCGTCATTTAGTTTCGCCGTCATTTAGTTTGGGTACGAATCCAAATGGATTCGTACCCAAATTTTACTAGTAAATTACTACCTAAAACTTGATTGTCTGACTGTTGAAGTCATTCGAGTAAGTAGTTTTTTAGCTATCTTCTTCCGGCATATTGGATTTTTACCAACATATTACACGGGGATAATCCAATATTAACCTTAATTTTTAACTAAAATTCACTCTATCAAAAGTCAATCTGATAAGCAGTTTTTAAGCTATGCCGCGAACTGCCAGGCAGATAAACAAACCGACAAACGGATCGATGGAATTGATAAAACATATTTTTTGGCACCTAGGAATTCTAACACGTGAAGATATGTAAAACCTGAGAGGATGATTTTTACACGATTACAAACATTTTATTTGGCTGCTATTTTATTCTGCCATCTTGAATTGGTACCCCAATTTTACTAGTTACTATTCCGGCATGATGTCCTTTTTAGTTTTTATTTATATTTTTTTATCCTTTTGATTTTCTCTGCCATTAAGCATATGTTTTAACAATTTTTTTTGTTTGAAAATTTTTTCTTACCTTTATAATTTTTTCGTATTTATTATTTAACATTTTTTAATTTAAAATAAAATATAGTGTGTAATTTATAATGGTATTCAATGAAAAGTCTAATCTAGTCTGAGTATCAATAAAGAAGTTGATTCTTATCAACTTATTAAGCAGTCATTTATTTCGGCCATACTTGGTTTGTACCAAAATTTTACCTGTTAATTTTTAAACAAAATTTGAAAAGTCAATCTGATAAATGACCTATTTTACAGCAAATGTGCTTATTTACCCAAAAATAAATCTAAAGCATTCCTAAATTTGTATTAAAGATTTTAAATCTGAATATATGCATCCTAGATACCATCCATTAGCTTTACGATCTCTCAAGAAACCAATTCCGCCCTAGGATATTTTATTGCGATTTTTATTTCTCCCTAAATGGAACATTTAAAAATTCTTTTCGCCTTTTAGCGAGCTAGAATTTTTATAGGTTTATCGCGGAAACGTATTAAACCTATGCAGCTTTAAACTGATTTTGATTTTAGATGATTTGTTTGGTATAAAAAATTAAATAAAATAGGTTTATAAACTTAAGCTCAAAAGAATTTATTCGATACGTAGGTACTGTCGCTTTTACCTACTAATAATCATATTTAGCCAAAAAGCATGTCGAATGTTTTTTTATCGTTTCAAAATGAATTTCAAGTCTGCGTCTTATTGTGAAATATTTCCCTTCAACTTCAAAGTGTGTAACGTCATAAACCCCAATTGATATACGTGTTTTTTTATCATATCCCTGTTACGTAGTTTCGAATATACATAATTGATTTTAAAAATACTGTTTGGTAAAGAGCAATACAAATTACATTAGTACCTTTAAAAGCCGTTGATGCAACAATTGTATTAAATTCTCATTTAGTGAAGATATATTGTAAATAAAGTAAAAAACACATTTCCCTCTTTAAGAATGGAATTTGGAATATATCCCGAACTCGATTCTTAAGTAATTATTTTATATAATTTGAGACATTGCAAAAAGTAGAAAAACAGTTTACCCACTTTCAGAGAAATCTTCTCTTAACTTTTACCTAAATCACAAAAAAAGTCCACGACATATTTTAACGTTTTATCCTTAACTTTTTCAGAGATACGATTTTTATTCAATCAGTAAGCGGATTTCACTTTTATGTAGTGCCACACTCTTTCTCCATTTAATAGCAAAAATTAGTATTCAAGTAACGTTTACCAGTAACCAATGATCAATAACAATTTATAATCGGAAAAGCTAGTAATAGTCAGTGGGCAAACACCGACTGCTCAAAAAGAGGGATTCGTTTAAGGTCGCCAGCAGCTCCTAACCCGACGAAATGTAAACTGCTTCGGTTGATCGAGGTAACAATCCTCAATTATTACCACTAACGAATGTATCTAACAGCTTCACGGCTTTGGTAAATTAAGGAATCATGGTTCTTATGATCCGACGTTTTAACATCGATTGCACTTCAAGGTTCTTTACTCTACGATATTCGAACACTGAATAAAAAAAAGTTTGAGGCACTCCTCCGCAGAAAAATCCAGTTCCGCAAAATACAGTTATTAACTTATCGTCGAAATCGTTAACCGGAGCATTCCGTTCTTTCCAAAGGCCAAAATTTCGTAATAGCACCGAGTAGCACTCCCATAGAATACATAGTATCCTCCATTGAAGCTGCAATCAGAACATTACTAGTGGAGCAAGCCGATGAAGTCAGATATGATACAGCGAAGATCATTAAAAATTCAAAACCATCGCAGTCTAATCTCTTCACAGCGGAAAAAAAGGCGATAAAGAACTTAAATGAAAACGGATTTTGATCCTTCCAGGAGGTAAAGGCACCGCCACAGTCGTCATGGACAGAACGCTCAACGTTGAAAAGGTAATTTAACGTTTGGACAACAACACCTATAAGGTTATGCAGGCAGACCTTATAGGTAGAATAGAAAAACGCATCACCAATATGATTAACGATCCAGTCTACTACCAACGGAGAAGAAATCATTAAATCCAAGCAGCTTTAAGATTTTCAGGTTTTACGGTCTTCGCAAGGTACATAAGAACAATGAATCACTTCGACCGATCGTCCACATACCAACTACGTAAATATCTTTCAAATTTTCAACAGATTATTTTATAAAAATCTGTGCACATTTCGTGGCAAAACTTAAGGCGATTCAGTTTGATCCCTAAGATATTTTGCTCAGTTTTGATGTAGAATCACTCTACACATGTAGATGATAATTTTGTTGTTTGACCTCATGGACAGGGTAATCTCCTCATATTTCTGTATCATCTTATTTAACATCATAATATTTAGTTCACAATGGAAATTGAATTTAATGAGACGATTCCCTTTCTCGATGTATTTGTTCAAAGGAAGGAAAAAAACATTAGGACATTCTGTGCAGAAAACCCACGCATACAAATAGACACTTAAATGCAAATTCCCACCCCATCCAGCACAAAACAAATCGGTTATTAAGTCAATAGTATTAACGTCGGAAACATCGAAACTAACCTGAGAGGGAATGGCTATTGCACTGAAGATAATTCGCGTTCAGTTATTAGATATAGTAATCCGATTCCCTGAAAGGAGAATGATTAAGGGTTACCATTAGGCAGCTTTGTTCTTCTCTACATACATGGCACTACAGACAAAATAAGACGATAACTGCGGCGGTCCAACATACGCACAATCAATGTTCATAAACAGATTGGACAATGCTTGCGATCCCCGAAGGATATTGTACCTTTTCAAACAGGAGTATATAAAATTTCTTATGTGTGTGGGAGAAACAAGATGCTCAATATCAACTAGACTTAAGGAACATGAACGATGTAATAAGAAGAAACAATCTGCTGTAGCTGAACACTAGCATACCACTGGCCATATTATAAATGTAAAGGAAACCAAAGTTTTAGCATCGGTTCTAGGATTTTCTACACGAAAAATTAGAAAATGTTTTGAAATTTTTAATCAAACAAAAACTTTAATATAAATACGGGTTACGGTCTACATAACACACGGACACTGATCTTAACCCGCCTAAATCTCTGCAATCGAAGGCGAAACTTCGGATAGTAATTCCAATTTGACACGGTCTAATCCCAAGAAGCATGATTTCGTAATGAAATTACTGTTTGGAACAAAATAGCATTCAATATCAATTGATATTTTCAATAGGCAAATTTTTTTACAAGTCTAAAAGTATGCAATAATTAACTATTGACAAAATAATAGTTGAGGAAAATAATTATGAATAATAGAGTTAAGTAATATTAAACAAAAGTCACCAGTCTAGTAGCAATAAAAAGTGCTAAATGTAAAAGTACCAGGATAGAGAAGAGAACTGATTGCAAAACATTGCAGATATGTTTGCAATTAATAAGTGAATAAGTAAACAATTACTTTTCTGTATAATTGAATACGAAATTGAAATTTGAAAAGCGTCAAAGACAAAAATTTTGATAAAACCAAAAATATTCTGCTTCGATCAATAAAAATATATGACACGTAATATATTATTATTATTAATACCTACATAAAACAAGTCGCCTACATCTAGATACAATGTGCCGGGTTAAGAAATAAATTTAAAAAATAACTTTCAAGAACTATACGTTTCTCGGATTAGTAATAAGTGTCACTTGTATTCAAATATTGTATATTATTTACTACTATTCAATTTGTTATACAACGTGATCCGGCATTGCTGTTTCTTACAAGGAACTCCGTATTATAGCGGATGATAACTTAAACTACCTCAACAAAATAGTTAAAACAGTCAGCACCAAATAACAACATAAAATATGAAAATTTAGACAAAAAAAAAATATGTATATTAAATAAAAACTTAGCTGGTCACAGTCAGCAGTCACCTGCAGGTACCGGTAAATGAACTCTAACTACAGCATAACCAGCTCTTGAAACTACTTCATAAAACTAGATTGTAAGATCTACAAAAAAAACTCTCAGTTCTTAGATGTCTAGAACTCAGAGTGTTATGTAAAAGCCGTGGAATTTCGGGATAGATTCCTAGACAACGTAAAAGTGTTTTCCTTTTTCCTGAGTAGATAACACAACAAAGATTGGAAGGAAAAATTTTTGAATTTACAAATACACGTGTTAAAATGACTCACCTAGGTATCAAAATCCTTACAAAGAAGCAATAAAAGTCCCAAACAACAAGTCAACAAAGTATGCCGCTGTCAATAATAATTAAACACAAGTGAACTTTTAAATGTTGGTTTCCAACTCAAATCCTCTATTTTTGGATCTGATAATTCAGATAAATTGCTCTTTTCATAACAAAATGGCCCTTTCCCAACAGGCAAGAGGTATTAATATTTGAAAAATTAGGGTCACCACTTTTTTGACAGTACCTTCAATGGTACAAACATGTGCCCAAGTTAGCAAGAAATCTCCGACCTATGCGATGACCAGTAAAGCATTAAAAAACACTAATAACTGTAATTACTATACTTGAGACCTAAAAAGTTAAAAACCACTTGCCGGCAAATTAAAGTAAATGAACGTGCATATCACTAGACAGTATAGTGCGGACATTAAATTTGACAACATTTCATAGCAAGATTTTCCAGTTCGGAACTACATCCACATGACATCATATTAGTATTGTATTTATAATTTTCGTTTAATTAATAGTTTATAATTACAATTAAATTACTATTACAAACTAAAGAAAATATATGAATTACATTTTACTGAATTTAAAATGTTACAATAGATTATGGGGATTTTTATGTACTGCTCAGTCAATTCAGCGTGTAACGAAAGTAAGGAAACGGGGAAATATGGTATGAAATTATGCCGGATCCAATGGCGAGATCCGCATGACTGCCTAGTTTAACGTTTTTCTGAAATGAAAGATTTTTTTTAATCTGCCTAGAATTTTCAGTACTTGCTATTAAGAGCACTTTTTATGAAAGTCAACAATTGCGAAAATAAGGGACCAATATCCATAATTTAATATATTACCTTTTATTAAAATACCTGCACACAAAAGGTTACCTGATAAGTTGTTTTGTTGATTTACAAAAATGGATCGTTTAACTGAAACCCAAAGAATTGAAATTTTAATTATAATGGGTTATGGGGAGAGAATGCAAACCTGCAAGATGTTTGTAACATTTTTAATAACAAATATTCTAACAGAAATCCAATAACCAAATCTACCGTAAGTAAAATTAACAATTTTACACAATTTTACATTTAAATAGAATCCTTAAAATATCTTGCAGATTTTGCATTATATCCCATTTAATTCAGTATAATTAAAATTTCAATTCTTTAAATTTCGGTTAAACGATCCATTTTTGTAAGTCAACAATACTCATATTGTCAAACATATTAGATAACCGGGTATTTTAAGAAAAGGTAATACATTAAATTATGGATATTAACCCTTATTTTCACAAAAAAAATGTTGACTTCATTAAAATACTTTAAAAAAGTAGTATAATTTGTTACACGCTGTATAAGTTTTCCTTTTATAGAAATTGTGTATTATGGTATACATAATTTGCCTTTCCATGTCACGATAGGAGCTTGATATTGATATGTAACTAACACTACAACAACAAAGCCCTATTTCGTTAAAATTACAGGAATATATCAATCCGGAATATGCACAAATGAGCGCATTAACAAAGCGCATATGTAACAATTCGTTCTGGTAAATAAAAAGCAAGCTTGACGTTAATTACTATTGGAAAAGTTTAGGGTCAAAAGGTAATATCAAACGTCAATAACACTTGCTGGTGAGAAATAAACGGGTTCGGTATTGAATTCGGATAATAGCCGAACAGGATTTGGAGTTAATCTGTGTTGCTCGTTACGAGTTCATGCAATATTAAATATTTTCGGAATTATATGATATGCTGTGGAATTTCATTAAAGTTTATGTTCATGAAAAAATATGAATTTCGCTGTCGGTGCTTTCAACGTTACGCATTTGTATTTTCGAGGGTGGGACATTCGGTCCAAAGAAAAAAACATAATGATTATTACTTTACTTTTAGGTATTAAAAATACCACAAACTTAATTACAGCAGTTTATATAAGTCTATATTAAAATGTTTAGTAACTTTTTTAATTTATGCTTTATAACATCTTTATAAAAAATATTTAAAGCATTTAGATTTAACTTAGGCTACAAGTTGTTTTACACCCATAGATAAATAAATGCATTTTATAATAAATGCGGTCTTAAATGAAAAAATAACGCTTATGTCTATAAATTTAATATTCTACAGTGCTTTTTATCACCAAACCTCTGGTGTGACCAGTGGCGGTTCTTTCATAGGGTCATTTAGTCAATGACCCCCCAAAAATATTTCAGAAAATAAATTATTCGTTTGACCGTCCCTCTCACTAGTTGTAATAAAATGCGAACCTTGGAAAAAGTTAAATACGTTACATTAGCCGCGCGCGGCGGTTCGAATGGTCTCCTTGGGTTCCTTAGGCATAATAAAATACGCTATACTAAGTTAGGCTGGGTAGTGCGAATTGCCCTGATTACCTTAAAGCTTGACGAAAGTACCCGAAGATTTCACAGCTACCGAGCGGCAGCCGAACGTGGTAGCAAATGGAATATGAAATCGCGATTTGGGTCATTAGCCGGTCTCTTCTCATAATTTGATCGATCGGTCGCGGCATCACGTCGGCATGCGTTCAATTGTTCAGAGTTCGCGCGGTCGATATTCTAACTCGATATTGTTTCTGACGTCTTTAGTCGATGAAAATGATTTGATTGAATGATTGATTTATATACAGTCTGCAATTGAATGAACCTGGATAGAAAGAATGCGGGCAAAATTCTTCCTTCTGTTTTTCCATATAAGTGGTCCGTTCAAAATATATATTTATACTGCATCACGAATTCAAATGAAATAGTAAAAATATGTTGAACGGTATCGATAGTATATCAGCGAATATTTCCCAAACTCCGGCCCGTTCAATAAGCAGTCATTGTCAGAGAGAGATAGCCGTGCTCGGCGCGGATGGCGTGGAAAAGACAAAGATAAAAGATCGTTATTCCAGGCTTGGTTTAAATTATGAACGGGCCGGGGTCTGATGTCCGATTTTCTGATCAGTGGTGTTACCGAAATAAGAAAAATTAATATTTATAATACCGACTTAAGTTTTATTTGTGTATGTGGGTATTGCCTGTTTTTTTTTATTTTCTTGTGTGTATAATTAGTAATAATCATGGCCATTTGGAGAACTTGGGAAAGTACTTGCAATAATGTGGAACTTGTGGTTGAAGACTTTTTTCACAAAGATCTGGAAGAGCACACACAAAAGGTGATAAAAAAAATTAAATATTTACGCCGATTTCCAGAAATTGTTTGAAATATTTTATTGGGGGAGAAGTTTTTTCGCCGTTCCAATTGACGTTAAATAAAAAAAACTTCTTGTTAAACTCTGTTTTATTAATAAGGATTAATTAGTTGTTTCGTTAATTTTACTTATTAGTTAATTATTTCCGATTGTTTAGTTATTTTATATTGAATGATAGACTCGATTCGCTTCTTCGTGCATTTCTTTAGTTTTAATTAATGAATAGAGTGAGTATATACATGCAAATTTCATACCTCTTAATACGTATCTTTATTTGGTGACATATTTCTAGGTTTTAATTGTTTCTTGAAGCTTATATATTTCTTACAATAATTAAATTTCTTTTTGAATTATGGAAAGAAATATCTTTTTAAAGAGAAAACCTCTTGCTGGCCAGTCCAGAGAAATTATCGCCAATGTTTATAGAGTTTGCGATGAGGAAGCGAGAAGTAATAATTTTAAATTACCTTTAAAAAGGAAAATCGATCGCGTCGCTCTATATACTGGGGTTTTTCAAGACACCGTGAACAAAACTCACAAAGAAGATGAGGAGAGGCAAAGGGAACGTCCAGGTGAGATGCACTCATCATTACCCAACAAGAAAACCCGTTTGTCTCTCAAAAATGATTTTGATGATTTTCCTATCATTACAATAAACAAGTTTTATTTAAAACTAAAAACTGCGCCTACACTCAGAAAGCTTATTCTTAAATTGCGAGAAACAATGGATTTCCCTTATAGTCGCGAAACGTTAAGGATGTTGTTGAAGGCCAATGGCTTTTTTTTCGTACGTGACAAAATAAATAAAAAATTCTGTTGGAGAGACCCGAAGTTTTACATTGGCGCTATAAATATACAAGGGCAATTCGAAATTATAGAGAGGAGGGTCGTAACATAGTTTACATTGATGAGACTTAGGTCGATAATGATTTAATTTTTGGGAAATGTTGGCAAAGCAATGACGTATTTGGAATAGTAAGCAATATTAGGGCAAGTGGTGAGTGTTTGGAATTGATTATATTTAATTTATTTATGATGTGATAATAATAGTTTATTACTTGTGTTTATGTACTGGGTGTTCAATTAAAAATGGCTCTCGTCGATATCATGAAAAGTATTTTTCGTTTCTGTTATACCCCTAGCGGCAATTCTTTGAATTTGAAAATATTGTCCAATGATTTCTCGTAGCCGCTTTCACCAAGAAAGTACAAAAAATTAACCGCTACAGAACGTAACAGCAAAGGAAATAATTTCCTTTCTGTGATATCGCCGATGGCCATTATTGTTGCAAAACCCTGTACAAAGTGGTAAAATTTATATATCTTCTCAATCAAATTTTTACTTTCCTTTGTCAAAAAATCTATATACGTGAGAACACGAAAATATAACAAAAATAATTTATTTGAAATGGAATACCATGTATACTTTTCAATTTCAAAGACATCTCTTTCTCTTTTTTCAAAATACACCCGGTGTTATATTTATCTTTGAAGATGACTGAGTGAATCGTCAAAAACCTTGTCATAAATATCAATGTGCTAGGGAGAGATTCGATTTTTACACCAATCAATAGAGCAAAAAAATAGTCGTTTTTCGCCAAAAATACTAACCAGAATCCAAGTACGCCATCACACACAAGATAGTCCATAGTAATATTCCTTTATGTTTCCCACTCGCGATTAGGTATCAACTTAGGTTATAAACAATTTAATGCAAAAAAATCCTATTTTTTTCGTTTTTAACTTTTAAAATCGTAACTAATAAAGTAATCTTGATGGTATAAGGACGTGAATAGTAGAGAATGAACTTACAAATAATATAATGTCATCGCCGACTTGATCGGATCATTAGAACAGGAGAAAAAGCTGAAAAATCTGAAAAATTAGGCTTTTTCCAAAAATGCATGTCCTTATTTTTTGAAGATGTGGTGGAAGCCTTTGATGAAATAATAGTCATTGTTAAGTACTTTATGCAAACCAAAACCGGGCTTCGTGGAACTAATAGTTTTCGTGTGTAACACTCGAATTTTGTGCCGAATTTTAGATACATTAGTTAATTACATTTTTAGCAATATACTTTTTAGCATTTCACTAGGCCACCATTTTGTTCCACCGTATTGGAATTTTACCAAAATATTATCAGGTTACTGTCATGCAATCCTTAATTTTAGACAAAAATTTAAACTTAATATGGCAAGTAGATTTTTAGCTATGCCGCAGGTTAACAAAGAGACAAACAGACAGACAGAGCAAAAGAAACTCTTTTGATCTCTTTTTACCAGCTAATTTCCACATAATCTTAGTATTTCATACTAATAATATTTCACTAGACCGCCATTTTGTTTCGCCTTAATGAATTTTTACCAAAATGTTACCATTGTATCCTCTTATGATTTATGGTTTTTGACCAAATCTTAAAGATTGTGGATAAATATTTTTTGAGCTATGCCGCATACAGATAGGCAGACCGACAGACAGAGCGATGGAAATGGGAGAACATGTTTTTCGAGGTCTAGAGACCCAAAAATGTAAGGATCTGCAAAAATCTCGGTGGGTGAATTTTTTAATGATTACAATCTGCCATTTTAAGTCCAAAAGTAATATCTATTGATATTATCATTATTATTATTATCATTATTATTATTATTGTCATCAATATTAATGAATAATAATCTGATTAAAATAACTTCGCACGCCTATGACACGGGAAGATTTTTGACGAGATTCTCCCCTGACCCTTCAGGCGTTGATAAGGTTCATTCGCTTGTCACACTGTACTGTTTTTTGTAATATATGTTTTTTATTTTTTTGATCCATGTGTGAGTTGGAAATATACAGAAAATACAATGATGGTAGTGACTAGTGCACAAAAATTAACAACTAAAAAGTGCTTACGAACTTAATTTTGCAAAAATAACCAATTTCAAGGTGGTTTATGTTTGAGTTGTGAATGTAGACGAAATAAAACGTCACTAGTGCAAAAAATTAAACAACTAAAGAGTGCTAACATACTTAATTTTAAGAAAATAACCGAATTGAAGGAAAGTGGTCTCAATTTGCCAGAACTTAGTATACGACAAACTAGTAAAGACAAAAATAAAGAGGTTCATCGAAACTTTCGCAAAAGTATATACGATTTAGATACCTGGATATGTGGTTGTCTCTAACTCATTTTACTGCTGTTTGTTTGTTGTTTTCTAAGGACTCGTCGGACCCATTATGGTGCAAAACAGGTGTTAAAGACTTAAAACACTTAAAAGAAAAAATAAAAAAACGTGCGTTTTCTGCAGATCACATGAAATGTGAACTATGCTACGGTCGAAAATGTTGAATTCGCGCTCAGCTAGACACAGCTTATAGAGAATCCCTTAGAGATTTTAATGAAAATGTGTCCAAAAATCGTTATATTTTAAACAAAATTATAGATTATGTAAAATTTTGTGGGGCATTCGAATTGCCACTAAGTGGCCATTATGAAACGGCTTTATCTAAAAATCCAGGGGTTTTTCGAGGGCTTATACATTTTGTTGAGGAGTGGGGCCAAGATAGACTATCCGCTTTAGCAGTGTTAAGTATCGAGAAATTGTTTCTAAAAGGAATGTGCGTGCAATTTTAGCAAAAGTGTCATTCGGTATTTTTCCAATTCTAAAGAAAGAACAGTTTACCTGAACTTCAAGAAAATTTGAAGCTCAATTTAAAGATAAGATAGTTATTTTTATTTTAAGTTTGCCTGTTTGTAAATTTGTTGAGACCAATATAATTCACCACGAGCATCTTTACTATTTCCTGTGGTTGCGAACATCTTTATAGAAGCTTTCGAGAAAGCTGTTCTAAGCTCTGCTCGATTACACCTAAATGCTGGCGTAGATCTATCGATATTTTTGTAATATGGCAACATATAGAAGAAAATTTTATTATTTTTAATCATAGTAGAAATAAATTAGTAGGTCCATTCCTCGACAAATCCTTTGGTCCGTTTCTACTATCTGTGCGCCTACGGATTTGGCCGAAATGTTGCTGAAGTTTCCAAACGGCGTGGCCGGCAAAGGTAAGTCGGGTACTAACCAGAGATGTATTTAGGAAAAGATGAGCACACAATAAAATAAAAAATATCGTTTGATCATCAGGTGAAAACGGCATATTGTAAAAACCTTTCATGTAAGGAATAGTACTTCTGCATCTGCAAGATGACAACAAATACGGTAAACATTTTTTTTTACCTAAATCGTTTTAAATGTCTCAAGTTTCCCACAACTTTAAAAACTAATTTTTATCAAAAAATTGTTTAATTTATTTTTTGTGTGGCTACATGCAAGTATACAGAATAAAAAAAAAGGTAAATAAACGAAGTACATTAATCAATAATTCACAATATTTTGGGTTATAATCTGACATTTAGATGTCCTATCCAGTTAAGTGCAGGTGGGGATGCTTCCAGGAAGTCACTCCAGTCACCGGCAAAGGCAAGCAGGCTACATTTGATCTCCAGATGCCGCACTGTTTGGCGTGGAGCACCACAATCGCATTCTGGAGAGGGTATTTTCCCCATTTGTACATAAAGTCTGCACAAAACCAAAATGTCCAGTTCGGATTCTGTTCAGAGTTGACCAGGTTTTACGATTTAGCTCGGTGCCGGGTGTTTGAAGGCAGTTTATTTCGAGCCATCATTGAAGAGTGATGTCATTTAGTGAACTAAAGGTTTGTATCAATTCGTCAAGGGAATTAAAGTTGTTGTTTTTTAGTTGGACAGCTGTTTGTAGTGGGGGTGTTCTTGACTTTAAACGTTTGAGCTGTAGGGTTGGTAAGTCTTCATGGATTGGTAACGTTGGATCGGCTACAAGTTTGTCATCCTCTCTGAGAAGTGCGACCTCTCTGCGTATATCTGGGAGCAGAACGTTGCTTAGCACTGGAAGCCAGGAGGTTGGTGTAGATCTGATTGTTCCAGTGATAAGCCGGAGAGTGTTGTTAAGTTGGATATCGACAAGTTTGGTATGACGACTGCTTAGCCATACAGGTGAGCAATATTCTGCTACGCAGAACACCAGACTAAGTGCAGATATACGCAGAGTTGATGCTGTAGCACCCCAGGACGATCCGTACAGCTTTTGGACAATATTGCTTCGGATTCGAATTTTTCCAGCTACGTTGCCCAGATATTTTCGCAAAGAGTGTGCGATCGAGCGTGACACCGAGATATTAAAGGTATTTATTGTTTCGCAGAGTGGTAGTGCCGAGCTTCACATTAACTTCTGTGTTAGCTTGTTTGCTATGTAGATGAAAAGTTGCCAATTCTGTCTTCTCGGGGCTCGGCTGGAGTCTCTATTTCTTAAAGTATTCGTTCAACCTAGAAAGGTCGTTGGTAAATGTCGCTTCGGTGGTATTTAATGTCTTTTGCTCGGTGGCCAGTGCTATGTCGTCTGCATAGCAAAATTTCCTAGATTTAGTTTGTGGCAGGTCTGAGATATATAAGTTAAATAGAAGCGGGGCCAGTACTGAATCTTGTGGTAGGCCATTGTCAATAAGTTTGGGTCTGCTTGTATTCCCTCCGAGCACGACTTGGAAGTATCTACTCGTTAGCATGTGATTAATAAGGCCGAAGAATAAGAATAAGACCCGAAGCAACTTGTGTATCATGCCTTTTCTCCAGACTGTATCATAGGCAGCGCGAAGGTCTACAAATACTGTAGTTTTAAGCATAAGTTGAAAATTTGCTTCTGTGTGAGGTTAGAGCTAGAAACTGGTCGCAGCAACTTAGCCTAGGTCTAAATCCGGCCTGTTCCATGGGAATATGTTTGTAAATGGTATCGCTTATCCTGCTGAATATAAGTCTTTCCAAAAGCTTGAATTAGCAGCTGAGGAGGGCTATAGGCGTGTAGCTCTGCGCTTGCTCCAAGGGGCTTTCCAAGGGTTTTGGGCGTGCTATCATTTTCGACTTTTTAAACTGCTTCAGGAGAACACCGGTAGTTCGAATATTTGAAAAGAAAGAACCGAACCACTTAAATGTGTTTGGTCCTGCATGCACCAAGAATTCTGGATAAATGTTGTCATATCCGGTAGCTTTTCCTGGCTTGACATTTTTCATTGCTGTTTTAATTTCTACCATTATGAAGTGTTGAGATAATTCTGAGATTAGTGGTGTGCTTCTTTGATGTTGTTTAAGTTTCCTTTTTATCTTTCTCGTGTGATCCCTATATTTTGAGGCTCTAGGAGAGTCCACTATGCGATTTGCTACCTGCTCCGGGGTAATTTTGGGATTGCTCACGTTGTTTTGTTAGAGCTGCCTAACTTGCGTAAAAGGTTCCATGTTATTCTACTAGATCGATGGAAATTCGTCTGTTGAGTTGCTTCTATCTACCTATCCCGTCTGGCAGTGCCAAGACTATGAAGGAATTCAGCAGGAATTTCATTGTCATTATTTTCGTTGAATTCTTGGCAGAGGTTTTCACAGTATTCATTCCATTCTCTTCTGTAACCCCTAGGTACGAATTTTTTAGTTGTTGATATGGCGTTAAAAAGCGGCATAGTTTTTCTGGATGGGAGGTATAAAACGTATACATTTGTCCAGCTCTTTAGTGAATTTGTTCCAATTAGCCTTTTGAGAATTCCATCTTGGATGTGGTACCGATGTGATAGGAGGTATAGACGTGCCAATATTTAGGATAACTGGTCTCTGTTGGTTATGGGGAAAATCGCTGGAGACTATTTTGTCAGTAGGGATCTCCGATGTCGTTACATGTGATGAAACAAAGGCCTGCGTTGTAATCTCTTTTCCATGCGGCTGATCTAAACGTACTTTTATCTTTAGCATCAAAGACTAAGTGGAGACTATGTTGTTCGGCCCAATCCATGAAAGTGATTTGCATATTTCCATAATGCGTGATGGCTATTAAAGTCGCCAGCATATATTGTTGGATAATTAATGCATGGGAGTACTTCGTTAGGCCATAGGAGGTTTGATGGCTTATATACGTCTACTATTGTTAGGTCTTCTACTTTAATGGTTACCAGGTAGGTGTTTTGTGTGTACTCGGCTTCGATGAGGTGGGTGTGTTCAATGCAGCTGTGTATGTAGGTAGCATTTCCATATGCTTGGCTATAGGTGGCGCCCAGTAACTCATATCCGAATATTTTACATCTCTTGTTCAGATCTTCTTCAGAGGTAGCGTGGGTTTCCTGGAGTAATAGGACATCGATATCATTTTCTTGAAGGAATTTAGATAGGTATTCGGCTTTAGCCCTACTAACTCCTATATTAAGGGTCTGAGTTTTCTTGTCCATGGGTGCTCAAAGACCCTTTGAGTGTCTTTTGCTTTCTTAGCAGTTTATATGGTCAGGAGATCCTAGGCTAGACCGACCGCCAACTTTTCTAGCTCTTTAGCGTTACCCAGGGTGCACGTGTAGCATTTTGCCACGGACGCAAGCTAGATTTGCACCCCTTTTATCAAAGAATATCTATTAGCTCACGAGTTAACCAGACTAATTTTGGGCATAATTAATTTAGAAGAAGGATTTAAAAGGAACATGAAATGGTAAAAAATTTAGTATTTTCTTATTACGGATTTTTGGGTATACACACTTTTGTTTCTAAAGTTAGTATTTTTTATGGAAACAATTTGGCGTGTTACATATTTAAAATTTGACACATTAAATTTTCCATTTAAATAAAATTTGTACAGTTTATTTAACATTCCAATTCAGAAATAGGTAAGAGTTTAAAAAGGGGAAAAATAAAATTTAAGAATATCTTAAAAACCCAAATATTAATATGTTATTGTTTTAGAGATTTTCTACTACTTATTTTATATTTAATATCCATTTAATATTTTATGTAATGTATTTTAGTAATATATCAGTTAGGGGATTTTTTCATCATTATGTAAATTCCATTGTTATCACGTAATCGGCATTTTAGTTAAAAAATTAGAATCGAGGCTAAAAGCTGGAGGTGACAAAATTCAAGTTTTCCTCAATAACTATTTATTATTTTTGGATATAGAGATTTTAAAATGCTACCAATTTTCATTTCATTTTTATAACACATAAGGTTAGGAATACCCAGGTTCACAGTTTTACATTTGCGTTACGTTTACGTGACGTAAAAACAGGAGTTTGTTCAAACTAGTTAAACAGAAACATATTTGTAAACTATAATTCGTAAAAGAAAATGTAACCAATTTTTCGACGTGTTGAGACACCCAACAGCAGCATACAGTAACGTACTTATGTTCGCTAATCCGATTCTGTTCTGGTACGCAACGCTCGAACCTCGCAGCTCGAACGACGGATCTCAACTTAAATGTTTTGCATGCTGCCAACAATCTGCCGAATTTTGTCGGCAGGAGGAAAATATTTGGGAGAGTGGCGCTACTAGTTTATTTCTACTATGCTTTAATTATGGAAATCAAACAAGATTATCATTCCTGAAGTACACTCCCTTTCTTGATAGTACAGTACAATTAAAAGAAAACAGCCCCGTAAATTTTTCTGTTTACAGAAAGCCAACACATAATATATATTTAAATGTCATCTATTTCAAAAACAGTTAGTTTTTAAGGCTTTGTTAATGTGTAATGTAAATTAAACTTTCGATTAAATATTAAAAAATTAAGTGGCTGTTTTCAGTTTGAGACAGACAACCACATATAAAATTGCAAAAATTCGGCGCAAATCTAACGATCGTCCAATCTTTAATATACATCAAAAATTGGACAAAGCGTAAAATCGCCGCAAGATGTAATTTTTTTGCAATCAGAAGGAGTCTATAAAATTCCTTTTTCCTGCGGTAAAGTGTATTTAGGTGAAACGCGATGCCCGAAAGACACACGAAATATGTATAAATAATATCAAATTGTTAAATCCACTGTCGTTGAGCATGAGCACCTAAGATGATATATTAATAATGTAAAAGAGACCAAAGTTCTTGCATCAGTTTCGGGATTTTATAAAAGGGAGATTAAATGATTTATTGAAGTCATCAAGCGCCCTTAAAATTTGAAATAAAATGAAATAGAGACGCTGCCTATATCAAGCGTAGAAGCGTCTCTGAGCACAGGTCGGGTAGAAATTCGAATTCGGCTTGTCGGAGCTCATACTTCGAATTGATTATATATGAACAAATACAATAATACAAATAAATTAACTACAATAATTGTTCACGTCGCAGTTTAATTAGAACACGGGTTACAATATGTGGTTTTGTGCTGCCAGAAGCGCCTACTTGTTTAAAAATATGATATAAAAAATGTATTTTGACAAATACGGTACTTCCACATATTAAGTCATCCATTATCGAATGTATGCCTCTCCTAATGTTGCCCATTCAACTCGATATTGAGCCTTTTGCATAGAGTCAGTTTGCGCCAGTATCTTCAAGTCATCAGCCCACCTTCTTTGAAGACGTACTTGGCTTCATTTATTGCATCGCGATCGCTAGTCAATTATTCGTCGGATCCATCGATCATTTGTCAGTCTACAAACATGGCCTGCCCAGTTCTATCTTAGTCTGGATAACCTTTTAAATAATTCCGAGGTTTATATGTAACAAATATAATACATTGATCGTGTCTTCTTGTTTTTTTTTAAATATTAATAGTTTATTTATACACTAAATGTATTGTTTTGTACTAAGTTTTACAACCCTTTGAAAAAACCTTAAATTTTAATTATGTTTTTAGTTTGTTTCTACATTTGACCCCTCAGATTAGCCCTATATAAAGGAAAAATTTTCTTATATATGCACAGAAGAACGTACATTTGTCTTGTTTTTCGGTATTTTAAGAAAATTAAACATTATGGCGATAAAAATATTTGCATATTTAAAAGATTCTTGTGTTCCTTAGGAGTACCCTGCATGGTAGCAAAACGGTTTATATACAAAGAGATAACAAAGAAATTTGACATACACAATGTCACGTTTGTATTTTTGAGAAACCGCTACCAAAAAAATTTTGGTTTTCTGGGGACTACTTCGTATCTCTAGGCAACAAATAAAGATGCATTTATATATAAAAAAAATTGTCTTTATATATATATATATATATATATATATATATATATATATATATATATATGCCGGGTATTACCCCCTCGAGTTTCAATGACAGACATAATGTCGTATATCCTCCTGAGCTGCCCATTGTTCTAGCAGTGGTCTTCGCAACTCATCCAATGGTCTAGGGGCGGGTACTAAACTTTGAATTTTCCTACCGAGCATATTCCAAAGAAATTCCTGCCCATACCATAACTGAACCTCCTTGAAAGCTTACTCTGGGACTAAAAGTACATTCGGCATATCGCTTTTATGTTCGTCTCTATAGGATTCTCCACCGTCTGGGGATCTCAAATAAAAGCCTTGATCCACTAAATTTTAGTCCAATTTTCGTGTTCCCTAGCAAATCACAGCCGGATAATCCAATGATCTCTAGTTAATTGTGGTCCCGAAGCAGGCCTTCTTGATAGACGATTTGTGTTATTTAACCTTCTTCTTACAGTTCGTTCACTTACATTTACGTGCCTTACGTGGTGCAATTCATTACGAATTTGAACAGCTGGCAAACCGCGGTTTCTTAGCGATAAACTTACAATAAAACGATCGTCTCGATTGGAAGTTCTCCTACGAGGGCCTGTTCTTTGACGGCTAGCGTATGAACCTTTCTCATGAAAGCGTGCATAAACGCGCTGCACTGTATTTCGTGCATACCTGAATCTGTTAGTGATATAACTTTGATCTCTATCATCTTCAATTAAAGCAACAATAGCCGATGCAATTTCTGGACTTAAAACCATTTCTGCTGTAGCAACTGCCAACAAACAATATTAATATGACTTTTTAGTGACAGTAACACTACAGAAACAATAAACACTATTTCATTTCATAGGCATGTTGATTGAGACTAAAAGCAAAAGCACCCTTTTAATGCTAAAATAACCGTAAATCGTTAGCCTCTTCTTCAAAAGCGCATATCTTCAATAAAAATAAAGTTATTGAGGTGAAATAAAAAACCAATTATTGAGAAAAGTCATACCTTGATAATAAAATGAGTTTTAAATTCCTTACTTTGCTTAATGATTCTACAGGGCGTTTCAAACTTTCGCCGAGAAAGAACATGTTGTATTCCCTCGTATAATAGACAGATGGGAACTTTCATGTTTTTCGTGCCGATCAGTATACATGTATATATGTATATATATATATATATATATATATATATATATATATATATATATATACATATATATATTCCCGTAAGGGTTTAGTTTTGTCCACGAAGACTGTCAATCAAAAAGACGAGACTGTTAGTGATGCTCGTATTTATACTAAAATTTCATGAAATTTGACGATTTGCCAAAAAACCGCAAGATGTGTGCGAGGCTCTTTCCTTCTGTTTTGATGAACGGCATGTTTGTATGGACGTTTCGCTTTTATTTTCTTAAGAACAGTTAAGTATTTTAGATAAATAATTTCGCAAAGTGCAAGAAGTCTATACTGCCCGCGCGTCATTTTGTTGACTGAATTCACTATTGAATTTAGAGAGAATAGGCCATGATCGCACAAACGGGAGACGTGATTATTGCCGCGTCGCTCACTTGTCCGATTAAACATGTTTGGCAATTAAAACCTAGCGTTACGTCGTGGACTGGCAACTGTGGGCGTTGTGCGAAACCAACAGCATCGGTCCCGTGTATTGCGCTACGCGGAAATCTCTCAATTGTGTGGAATATAATACAAATTTGGGATCCATTTAAAGTGGTATTTTCTGTCTTTGGCTTTAATTTTATGCAGTGGAGATCCCTGTAGATGCCTCGTGTAATTGTAGGAGTAACTCCGAAATTAATTCGATTTCGACACGATCTAAACCCGAAAACCATGATTTCTTTTCATTAATTTTATTAATAGATTTTGATGGTTGCACCAACCAATTTATACTTGTTGCAACTTATTTGTAAATCAATTTATCTAAAAAATAAATCAAATTATTATTAATATTCTTTTATTTTCTCAAAACTTAAGTACGACTATTTCACATTTAAATGTAATTTCTACAGCGATCGCCATAAATAAACCTATTTCTATCATAACTACAGCCTTTAACACTAGAAATCATGTAGCAGCCTTGTTTTGTGACCTAACCGGGGCATTCGACTGTATCTCGCCTGATTTGCTTATATCTAAGCTTAAATATTAAGACTTTTCCTTCCAGAGTCCTTTACTCATATCTTTCAAATCGGTATTAAGTTGTAGATTATAATAATATAGCTTCAGAAATTCTGCCAATTAAATACGGAGTGCTTCAGGGGTCGGTGCTGGGACCACTACTATTTATTATTTATATAAACGATTTGATGGTCTGTAATACCAGCACCGACATTATCTTGTTTGCAGATGACACCACAGCAACGAAAATTGGAAAGAATACCTCTCAACTAGTTCGGGATATTGGGGAGTCACGGTCGAAAATCTCAGACTGGTTTACAGTAAATCGACTAACCCTAAATCTAGCTAATACTGAGAGTATATTGTTCACTCTCAGTACTTCTACTGTTGTGACCAAAGACCTATTTTGAATTCGATTCCTGGGTGTTTATTTAGATTATAAGCTATCTTGGCACTTTCAAATTGATAAGGTTTCCAGTAAACTGTCATCCAGTTGAAACTGACTCAAAAAAACGTGTTAATAATGACGTTTCATGCTTTGATTCAGTTACATATATCATACGCTTTGCTTTCTCGGGAACACTTAGCAGCAACACATAGAATTTCACATAATTGCAGGGTTATCTTAACAAGCAGACTGTAGGGATATATTTAGACAATTTAATATTATGACTTTGCCTTCATTATATATTTTTAAATGTCTCAAATACGTTAAGAATAATTCAGCATCTTACACTACACTAAACGATGTGCATTCTTATAGAACCCGAAATGGAGGAAATTTTTTAATTGAATATTATCGAATAAACAAATCGACATTTGCATTGAACTACTTTTCACTAATGTTGTTCCTTCCTAAGGAATTAAAGTTGAAAAAAAATTTCAATGGCATTTTATTCAGTCGATGTATTTCTTGCACATAAATTTAAAAATGGTACTTAGATTCATCTTGGTTTGTATTGTGTAATAGAGTATGTGTGTCTTCGAGCCTGCGACATTGCTCTTTTGGATGACCTTATATTTTTAATTTATATATTTTATATCGTGAATACATGTATTTTCTTTAGTATAGTGATATTTTGACGTGTGTAAACATATCATCTACACCAATAAATAAATGCTAATGCTATAATGCTATAGAAATTCAACTTATTTAGGAGACTGTTGTTGATAGAATCGCTACTATTATTGAATAGAATCTTGGCTTCGGACGTTATAAAATGCGTTTAGTAGAGCGGGAGATTTAATTTTTTGTTGCTTCTGACGGTTATTTATTTTCAGCAGACCTGAATTTTCATCACGAGCAAGCTAACTGCCTTTGTTTTTCTTTGTTTCAGGCATTTATTTTTGGATGTTTAGATTTTTTAGTTATATTTTTTGGTACATTTAACCGAAATTCGGAATTATCTAATTGTCCGTTATTTGGAATGTATGAAGACTGACTATCTACTTCTTACATAGTTGCTAGATATTCCCGAGAAGATTTTTATATATTTAGGAACAGCTGGGATAGTTTTCCTTTTGCCGTGTTGTGATTTGATATTCTCCTAGACGTTTTATGTTGGGACTTCCACGGACATAGCACCCCTGCTCTCGATGCATTTATAAAGATTTTGGCGTTTTCATTTCCTTCAAAAAATTGCAACTAAAATATGAGTAGTTTACTAAATAATGTATTATTTTGATTAAATTCTACTTTTTTTTAGATACTAAAAATCGATAAAAATGCGCTCTCACACATCTTTATCAAAAGTTCTTGGCCGGAAAAGATATATGTATAATAGCAGAAATATATAATTTCTGCAGGTGCAAAACGGCCTACAAGAAGAATTGCTTTCGATTATGTCACAGGGTACCCTCCTGCGATCATGATTTCTGGGCCTCTACCCTCATCAGGCAGGCTTGTAGCCAGGGGTAGAGGCCCAGAAATCATGATCGCAGGAGGGTACCCTGTGACATAATCGAAAGCAATTCTTCTTGTAGGCCGTTTTGCACCTGCAGAAATTGTTTATTTCTGCTATTATACATATACTTTTTTTAGTTATTTTAGATATTTCCTAACCTTTTAAGTAAAAACTGATTTGATAGCTGATATTTGAAAACTCTTACTTTGGTTATTGAGCTTAATGTGTACTGATAAATAAACAATTTTCATTGTAGTATTGCTAATTCAAGGAATGCAGCAAACACTTTAAATATTTAAATAACCGCTAATACTTTAAATATTTATATAACCACCGATCGATATTGGAGTTTTCATTTTTTATTAGTTTTATGCATTCACTTGAATATTTCCAGATATATTATTCTGCTTAAATTGTTTATCAATTAAATATATTTTTTAGTTCAAAAACAACCGAACAAATTGGGTTTATAGTTCATATCAACATTTGGCATTCACATTAAAAATAGATTTCTGACAGCTTAAATATTTTACGTATTTTTAGTTCTTAAACAAACTGAAATGTATTGAGTTTTATTTTATATTAGCCATTGGCACTCGTATTTTTATTTTAACATATCGACAATTTTGTATAAAATACTTACATAATTAACCTCTATGTAACTGTATTCATTAACCTTATAATTGTTGTTTATTCTACTAATGTTAATCTGCTTAATTTTTTGTTTATTTGACGAATCATTAGATAAGGCCTAGTTTTTCGTAAAAAATTCAGTAAAGTGCATAAACCACAATTGTAAAGTCATGTATATTTGTAAAATATATAACCAAATACAGGCTTATTTCCACTTTTGGTTTACTATATGATGTAACACAATATTTTGATATTTGGCTAATTGAATTAAATTAATATTTTTTTATAATATTATAAAACGAAAACATTCACGGATATGGTCACTTCAGAAATCATGGTTCTTGGGATTAGAGCGGTAAAATTGGATTCACCGTCTGATGTTTCGTCTTCGATTACACGAGGCATCTTCAGGTGTTTTTATTGGCTTGTTTCTTTTGTGTAAAACTTTTTACTTTTCAGGTTAATTAGGGATTATAATTTAAACATAATCAGTGTTTGGTCGTTAACCTAATTGGAAGTCAGTATATTTGTCTAGTGTCATTGAGTACTTTTTTTCTGTCCAAATACTGAAGTTGATGGCGCCCATAAAAGTCTGCAATTCAAATCGAACCTACGAATCGCCCCCCAACTAGCCTAACTGAGTAAGTCGTGGCCACCAACATGATTAATAACTAAATTAATGAATTAACTTCCAATTTTAATAACATCTGGATAAATAAATTTAAAAACCTAATAACTTTTAAAAACTAACATAATTTTTAATTTAATTAATAACATATCTTGAATATTATTGCATTTTTGTATTGTCCTGTCCTGTCCTCTAAACAGTTTTCACGTAATGTTTTTCAGAAATTTTACTGTTTTCACGAAAATGAATGAGTTTGAAGCCCTATAACTCACAAACAACTTAACTTGCAGCGAAACTAATTTCACTTTTCGGGCATAGTTTTTATTTATCTATCTCCTGAAGCAAATTTCTATTTTGACAGAAAATGTCAAATATTTGCACGTCCCGTCAAAACCATAAATTGAGGAAAAATATTTAGAAACTAAAATAGGAAAGTGAAATTCATTTCCATGCAAGTTAAGTCGTTTGGGAGTTACAGAGCTTCAAAGGGTCAAAAATGTCAATTTTATAGCGCCATTTATAAACAACGAATGTGTACAGAATGTTCAGGACAAAAGAAAAATATAATAATATACACTACTAATAGGCCGTTGACCGTGAAAAAAAATATACACTACAAGGTATTCTGAACCATAGACAACATCTAAAGAGCTATTTTTATTTTAGGCATAGAACATGACCCAAATTTGAGAAAATAGGAATTATTCGAAATAATTCAGTTGCACAAGCCTGTAGATGACGAAAAAATTACATTTTAAATAGAATTATTAGATTACATCATTATACTATATTAAGAACTCCTCCCTATAGGTGCGAACTGAATTCAATTGAGTTGATATGGGCCCAGTTAAAATATTATATTAGCAACCAAAATACTACCGGGCAATTCACAATAAAATGTTTGAAGGATTTAGTTACATGTTATTGACACTGAAAATAAATTTTGGGAAAACGATAAAAATATGGAAGAAGTTGAGCCTCTAATTATTTCGCTCTCTGGTGACCATGACAGTAGCGATAGCGAAAACAATGATGACATCCCTGACACTGAAAATCAGCCACCAATACAATAAAACCTGTTCAAATATTTGTTTTTTTGTACACACTGAACTATATTTCATTCTTTTTATTTTGATATATACTTTATATTGAAAAATTATTGCGTACTGCTATAATTTCAAATTACGCACCACAATTTCCATGATATTATACCCCCTTGTGTCTCAGACGTTGTAGCGGTAGAACGGTGGGTCCAGCTTTACCTCAGATAAAATTGCTAGAATTTTGCGGTTTTTGGTTTATTTTGTGTGCTTGTTTGTCCATACCAATGCTGAATCAAAATTAACTGGAGAAATCAAGCATCAGTTTTCAATATGATAACAGCCGGATCGGTATCCGGATCCGGCACATAAATTTAAATTAATATTTTCGAAAACGGAGTATAGTGTCCGTTGAGATATTGCCGTATCGGCAGTTTTATACGTTAGTTTACTGTTTGGCTCATATTGCGCCCGTATTTTACCATATATCAAATAGCAATACCCGCTGTCTTTTTGACATATGATCAATGGTGGAATATACGATAATAAGTAATATGTTTCAAACTAGGACGATACCTAAACAAAATAGGTCATGATGGGCAGTATTTCCGGATTACTTTGTTGGGTTAATATTTTTTCGATTTTTAATGTTGACAATATTTTTGTTTCAGATTGAACTCTGTAACATTTTAATTTGGTCACTACCTTTCAATGCATAAAAATCCGTAAATCCGGTACTGTAAGTCTACTATCGATGTAGTAAGGTGCTCGCGGTCTCTGCTTAGCGAAATCTTCCGCTTCATATTAAGGCAATTCACTAGTCTTCGTGTAGATGGCGCCTTAGTTTTGTTCAATTAGTAATTTTACTTTCTTCTCCTTTAAATATTTTTTCTTTCCTGTGATCCAGCTCAGGGATTGGCTGATCTATTGTCCATATTTGGTCAGTTTGATTTTAGTAAAGTGGCACCACTGACGGATTGTCATCCCCCTACTGCTGCCTTGACCTGGTAGTGAGGTAGGTGAGGCTTCTTGTCTCTCTGGAAGGTGAAGGTGAAGTGTGAAAGTTTGTCGGCGAATTGATCCTGTTTTAATCCAGGCCATCTTTTGGGATTTACGTCGGCAACTTAGTTAAAAAGGCTCCTATGTGTATTTAATTACGTTGTACCTTAATATTTTTGGTTGAGGAACCTTTTATTACTCTCTTGTGAGGATTTAACTGCACTTGACCACCTACCATATCTTTTTGATGGGACAAACTTTACGAAATGACTAATAAGAAACCCTTTATCATCAAATAAGGTAAGATAACCCAATTTTATATTCACTAAAATGTAATATATTTTCCCTGTACACATTTTCTTGTATTTTGCCATATTATTTTTTTATAGGTTATGTTCTAACCTCTAGCTTAGATATAGTTTCTCTGCTATCACTAAGGTCTTTTTGTTTATATATAAAAAAGGGGTTATATTTTTTTGTTACTTAGTTCTCTTATTAAAAAATAAATACAAGGCCACAGAGTTATTTTACTTATTGAAATTAAGAGCTATGGGGGCACTCTTGATTGCCTTTTAATTTGTGTAGCAAACAATGTATTCAATAGTACTTTTCATTTTCTTAAGATATGTGCTGAATGTATATATATTTTATGTTTGTTATAATTATTAGGTTTATTTCTGCAATACAAAAAGGTCTATTTGTAACCTCCATAAGCCAATTGTTATTTAACTTTGCATAAAGTAAAGAATAGTAAATACATTGGGGAGAATTTGTTTTCTTTAATAATACTATTAAAGGTGTATGTTATAATTAGGAAAGAGGCCTATATATCTATAAAAATCACTTTAATTTTCATATTTCTTTGAAGACCGAAACAATCTTATAAGATATGCTATCTGTTTTAACCAATTTGGCAAAATTGAACAATATTGTATCAGTGATTTACATTTTCTGTCTGTAACATCTTATATTAGCTTACTTATACTGGAGTAATGACATTTTGTATTGATATTTACAAGATTTTAAGGGTGGATTCTGGTTACTATTCACTATAAGGGCTGTAATGTACCTATATTAGTATTAATTAATAGATATGTTGCTTATATTTTGTATATAATATTAAGGGGTTGTAGTTGATAATATTATGTATCGTAATAGACATGTACGAGCCTAATATTTTGAATTTCTATAATAGAAGACTTAAGATTTTTTTGTAATTTGGGTAAATTGGTTTAAATGAAGTCAAACTGGGAAATATTGATACATTTTTGTTTGGAATTATTTTCTTTATTTGATATACTGGGTGTTGATTTGTTAAACAGACCTATATACTTTTATTTGGGGTGTAAATCTTAGACGTTTGTACTATTCTAGGGTTTTTTTTTCTTCTTCTCCCTCTTCTTCTACTTCTTGTTCCTGTTCTCCTAACCAGGGTTTGAACCTGGATGTGTCATTGTAAGTGGAGCAGAAGTCTGTTACCTAGTACTTAAGTGTGTACGTACCCAGTTTTCCTGCTGGAAATGTCTTCGATGACACTTATATCATCGACTGCTGATCTAAGTCACCGATGCTGATAGACACTTAGATAAGTATCTTAATTTTAACATACCTTGTGCTGAATAGACTTTATTGTTTATTGCTGATCAACTTTATGACTTTTTCTATTTCTTTTGAGTGTAGAGTATACCTTTTGATATAAAGTTCTATATACTGCTGTTGTGCATAAACCATGATTATTGGTGTTGTCAATAAGATTATTTTTACTTTATAACTCCTGCTGATACTCAAATATCACATTATAAGTTTAGGATACAATAATCTATAGGTTTTTGTCAACATTTGACCGTATAGTAGGCTTTAAGATACAGAACATCACAGTATAAGTTTATGACACAATAGTCTATAGATTTCTGCCAACATTTGATAGTATAATATACTTTAAGATACAGTGTTGTTGTAAAGTGTGATCACATCTTGAAATTTTAACTTGTAAGATCTAGTTAGTTTATACAAGGTATATAAGAAGTGTTATAGACAGGTAACACTGCTGGAATATGTGATGATATTTATGATTATTGTATTTACTTGCTTTAGAAAGGTATTTTGATATAAAACAATGGTGTCAATTTGTTAGGTAATATTGGTGATTGGATTTGAAACTTAGTTATATACATTTTTCTTGTTATTTGCTTGCTCTTAGGTTCACATAATACTCTTTTCTTTTATTCTATTATCGTTAATTGTATTTGAGTTAATGAAGTTAATTAATTGCTTGATTATTTTGCATCTTTTGATAAATTTTTACTGTTAGATCAAATTGTTCGGTAAATTAAAACAACTTAAAGATTTTCTTTATAAACATTTATAGATTTTGAAGTCTATTACTTTTACCCGTCATTAGCTGATTGAAAATTTCTATTCTCATCCGTATTACTTAGTTTTCAGGTTTTATTGAACATTTAGTTTGTTGTTTTGTGATTCTTTAGCTATTTTCATAAAACATTTTACACAGTTCATCTAATATTTGGATAGTGATCTTTATTTGAATATACTTTAGATTTTTCTCTCAGCATATGAGGTATGAAAACTGATTAACATAGGATCATTACACAGTCAATTGTTATTTAAAAAAAAAAAACTTCAATTAAGGCCTATTTCTTTCATATGTTATATAAAATAACCTACAGGAGATACATATTTCTGGAAATATTTTGGGGAGCACTGAACTTGTTAATAAATGTTATTTGTTGAATATGCTTTTTTTTTACTATTAACTTTAATTAATTTTATCTTAGTGGTCTTGAGGAGTGGTACTCATAACATCTAGAATGGTTAACAGTCAACTGGTATAGAACTGTTGGCGCCCTTATAAATAGAAAACGAACCAATCTCCCTGAGCAGTCGGTGATTTGCACACTAACTTTACTGTCTCTCTTTCAATCAACCACTTAGTGTAGATTTATATTATCTTAAAACAAATACATACTCTCTGCTAGCAAACAGAGAAAGAGTGTGGCAACTCTTTAGGGTCACACAGGGTTTCAAAAATTTAAAATAGCGCTGTGGAATAATTCCGGTTTAAATGATCAAAGCAGTACAGTCACAATAAAAAAAGCCGGGACTTCGGTAACAGAGGTGTTACTTCTGTATTTTTTTTTATTAAAATAACATTAGAACGTATTGTTTTATTATAGATACACTTTTTCATATCAACCCAATAAAAGGTCTAACCAGGGCTACCAAAAACACAGTCCTATATTTAAAATACGATAACATACACAATTATAGTTTTTGATTTAAAACAAAAAAACTAAATAAATCGCAGTGGAAGGCAATCCACGGAGCTACGTAGCTCACACTATAGGAAACCAACTTTGTTTATACTCTGATATTTTCAGAGACGTTACGAATGATAGTTTAATAAACTGGAGCCACGGCGTTTACTATGAAAATGGCCCAGTACTATTTAAAAATTTGCAGCTGTTAGTCATTAAGCAGTGGAAGTGGCGCTTAGAGTACCGGATCTCAAACGAGGTATAGCGTGGGTGTGCGGCATCTCTATCTACTGCGTGAACTGTGCTTTAGAACAACTTTATAATATTGTTAAATAACTAATATTCATTGAACAGGCAGAGTACCAGTGGTAATAAGAACCACTATTACAACAAACACGCGATGCTCTTTGTGTTTCGCATATAGAAGGTACTAACCTCGAATAGTTAAGCTGCAATGAAGGTATTGACCAGTTTGAAATCAAAATTTAAAAATTCAGAAAACATTTTTTACGCGTTATGAATCTTTCTTTTTACAGGGCATAGTAATTTGTGATCCAATATCATTTAGTTAGTAGCACATACATTTTGTCTTTTCATACATTTTTATTGGGCGCCGTTTTGTGCCACCATTTCGGATTCTTATCAATAGTTTTCTAGTTTCTACCTATTTAAAATAAATTAAATAACTAATTTTTACACTGATTTTTTTAACATTTTGTACCGTCATGTTAAATTCGTATCAGTTTATCCCTGTTTCACATTTAATTTTCCTGATATTTTGACATTTTACTTGGCCACTATTTGGCTCGCAATTTTGAATTCGTATACAATTTTACGAGTTTATGTCTACATCACGCTTGATGCTTGCACAAAAATTGAAATTAATCTGATAAGTTGTTTTCAGGTTGATTTTTTAAATGATTTATTAGGCCGTCATTTTATTTATGAAGGTATTAAGAAATATTACACGGTCATAATTCTCAATTTGAAGTCAATTAGATAAGTAGTTTTTAGCTATGCCGTGAACTCACAGATATCCCGAGAGACAGACAAAAGAAAACCTGTGATTTTTTCACGATTCCGAAAATTTTATATAACCGCTATTTTCTTCTGCCATCTTGAATTTGTACCACACTTTTACCAGTTCATTTCTATACCACAGCTCATTTTGCACAAAACTTGAAATCAATCTGTTAAGATAATGTACGGTATTCGAATTGTCACACCCTTAATTACACACATACACACTTAACTCGATGGCAAAACTATCAGAAATCCAATGACTATTGAACAGACAATTCGCAAACTGGCTCCTGAAATCGAAATTCTACACGACCGTCGTGCATGGTTTAGCTCGAGAAGCATAAAGACGAACTAAAGTATTAGTTCCGGGAAACGTGAGACAAAAACTCCCCATATCGGATGCCATTCACTGTGGTACCACTGTAGCCTATAATATTTGCTATATTGCCACAGCGTTGGCGCACCTGAATCACGCTTACATATTCTTAGGAGTCAACGAGGCCGGATCAATAGAGATAGGAGCTAATGATATTCGTATGAAATTTTAACCTAAGTTTATGGTAACATTATTAATTTAAAAGAATTGAAATTATGTGTTACGTTAACACTTTGCAAGCGGGGCGCGCGACCACGCCTCTTTAAAGAGCAGCCGCCACTCACAATAATTCATAACTTCTCTTTTTAAGGGAAAAGGTCAAGAAGAGCAAAAACAAATTTATAATACCTCTCTTTTGTAAATATGACTTGAGAGATTTGTTCACAATAGAGAGATCGCCACATAATGCTTTAAATAATATTAATATTACACTATTATATTTTTTCTTTATTTCTGAATAATAAATATAAAAGCTTACTTATATAAACTTACTCCAACATATCGATTACATCAACTTTATATCTCTAACTATAATTTCCTCGTAAATTAGGTTTCCACATTTTTGCCAAAACGAAAATCAGACCAGGCTTATTCTCGAAGCGTGCCTTGGAATCCTCTAGGGAATCATGAGATTGAAGTTTAGTAGGTGTTTGGGATACATATTTTAAAGAAATAGCCTGATTTTCAAAATTTATTATCTAGAGTAAGCGCCTTTGAAATATAGCGCTTCTTGCCTACAGCCCTAGCTTATATATATATATATATATATATATATATATATATATATATATATATATATATTTATATATATATATATATAGCCCTAGCTTTATATATATATATATATATATATATATATATATATATATATATATATATATATATATATATATATCTAAGCCTCACCGTTTAGAATATACAGGGCATTAAATATATGTGATAAAAAGGACATTTTATTAAGTAATATCTGTTAGGAGTGAGATATCCATTTCAATTTTGGAACATGTTATCACTACATAAAGACCCATTAACTTAACAAACGACAACCATATAAATCACTCCAGAGGCGTAAAATTCGTTTATGATCATATTTTTTATCACTCGATATATCGCCTATTTTTATTTAAAATATTTATAGTTTGGTTTCTTTACTAAAAATTATTACTCTTTTTTATAAGTCAGCCATTTTTTAAGTTGTAGCGTAGACCTTCTGGGAAATGGTAGTCAATGACATTAACTGTATGCGAGCACAAGACAGGCGACATCGGATAATTGGTTTTTAAGTTATTGCAATTTGATTTTTTACTGCGCTAACTTGCAGCGGCTCGGATTGGTCCATTTCAGTTCTACTAGAAAATTTCGAAAACTCACTTATCGTACTCCCAAACTTATATTTTCATTTTTCGTTAAAATGTTGCAAAACTGGTAAAAAATGCTTACCAACATGATATACCTTCACTCGTATCCAGTCACGTGATCAAATCATATACTCTTTTCTCAAATCAAGGGTATCTGGGCTATCTATAATTTGACAAAGTGACTGGATACGAGTGAAGATATGTTATGTTTGTAAGCAATTTTTACTATTTTTGCAACATTTTAATGCAAAATAAAAATATACATTTGGAAGCACGATAACTGAGTTATCAAAATTTTCTTATAAAATTGAAATCGGCCAATTCGGGTCGCATCCAGACCCGCTAGAAGTTAGCGCAGTAAAAGATTCAAATTGTAGTAACTTACAAACTAATTATCCGACGGGGCCTGTCTTGTGCTTGCATAAAGCTCATGTTATTGACTACCACTTTCCGGAAAGTCTACGCTACAGCTGGCGAATTTTTCGGTTTTTCAGGGATTTCTTCGATACTGATCATCTGATCGACTCATTTTGTTCGTATTTCGATTCTCTATAATTCACCTCTGTATAATATTACAATTTCTTAAATCGTTTTCATTTTATAAACAAAAAACGAAAAAAAACGCCAAATTTTTTATAACAAATTAATAAATAGGTAGAAAAAACATCAGTATGAAAGCAGAATGTGTTTTAAGTGATGGCACAGTTGGTTTTCGAATAGTATTTTTGTCAGAAAATCAATAAATTTCTGCTCTATTGCTTGGCCTATAAAGGGTTTTGACGCATTAAGTCGAATAAAACTCCGAAATGATAGCTCGTATGAAAAAAATTCTAAGAGTAAGAAGCCAAGCTATAAACATTTTTAATAAAAATAGGTAATATACCGAGTTGTAAAAATTATGACCATAGATCCAAGGCATATACCCCTGTTCCATGCCTCCGAAGTAACCCATATGGTTGTCGTTTGTTCGGTTAATGGGTCTTTATGTAGTGATAACATGTTTCAAAATTAAAATTGATATCCCGCTTCTAACAGATTTTACATAATAAAATGTTCTGTTTATCACACATGTTGAATGCCCTGTACATTCTAAAGGGCGAAGCTTAAATAAATATTATATAAAACTTTTTTTCATATTTTGTCAAGATTTACATGCCTGTAAATTTTGGGTACTTATGCATGCAAAAAAATATCTTTATTGTTACCCTGGTAATTTTGTTATTAGTATTTTTAAGTGAAATTATTTTGAAATATGCAACATTTTTGTTTATATTTTGAACGAGGTCTACAAATTTTAATTTTGTTTTACTCAGTCTAAACTGCCTGGATATAATTAAAAAAAATGACAGTCGCAAACAAAATGGTTAACGACCTTATTATTTTAAATTATTGAAAAATATGCAGAGCCGGTTTGAAACAGCTTTGTTGGGATTTTAAAAATGTCGAATGACGTAATACCGATTTCTTAAAATTGATACCATAATCTTGATCTATTATTTTTAACAAAAACTTTTTTTTTGTATTTGAATAACAAAATAATTGCGAAAATTCAATCAAGTAGAAAGGGTAGTTTTTTATATATCTGTCCAATAAAAGTTTAAAGAATTTGTAGAATTCTAATTAATATAATTTTAAAAACAAATACATAAGAAATGTAATAGAAATAAAAGATATCTTTCGTAACATCTTAAAGACATAGCTGAGAGTCTAGCAAAATCCAACTTGGTTTTAATTAGTATATTCAAACCCTAAAAAAATGAGCGATTTAAAAACGCATTATATTGTAAAAGTAAATACAGCATGATCCAGACATCGTCTCTAATATTTTTAAAATTTACAAATTTGTATCTTATTTTTTAAAGCGTCATTTTTAAATTCATTATGGAATTGTTTTATGTTTTTTTCTAAGTAGAAAAACTTTTAATTCTGCCAAGACAAGAAGTAACCGATTGCATTGTGTTTTCATTTTTGCCAAGAACGATTTAAATTTTATAACCTCAAAATCCGAAAATGTAAAATTTTCATTTTTCAGTTCTCCCTTGCCTTGATCGATATTGAAATAGGACAGGATGGTTTGCAAAAAAATATATTTAAGCAAAATCTTTGAATAATAAGGTCGTTAATCATTTTGTTTGCGACTGTCATTTTTTTTTAATTATATCCAGGCAGTTTAGACTGAGCAAAACAAAATTAAAATTTGTAGACTTCGTTCAAAATATAAACAGAAATGTTGCATATTTTAAAACAATTTTACTTAAAGATACTAATAACAAAATTACCAGAGTAACAATAGAGATATTTTTTCCCATGCATAAGTACCGAAAATTTACAGGCGTGTAAATCTTGACAAAATATGAAAAAAAGTTTTATATAATATTTCTTTAAGCTTCGCCGTTTAGAATATACAGAGCATTAAACATGTGTGATAAACAGAACATTTTATTATGTAAAATCTGTTAAAAGCGGGATATCAGTTTCAATTTTAAAACATGTTATCACTACATATATAAGAGGGATTTTAGATACATAGAATAATAACATTTATTTTTTTTCTTTCGTGACGGAAAAAAAAATTTGATGTACGATACGATGAAGGAAATGCATTTTTATTCTTATATATTTCGTAACTTACTGCCATCAAAAGTGCAAACTCTTTTAACATAAGTCAGATGCCATGAAAAAAATTAAGTATTGGATTTGAAAATCCACGTGTTTTCCTTTCGTAGATCTTAAAATCTAATAATATAGAGTGCATTCCTTTTAAAAATTATATGCTTGATGCATAATTTTTTGAGCATCCCTGTTTGTTAGAAATGATTTGATTAATAACTTATATATTTAATTAATAATTTATACATCTGAAAGATATTTTTTCAATGCAATTCAAAGTACTTAAAAGGAAAAGAACTTTTATGGTGTTACTTGTAACAATTATTTTATGTCTGGCAAGCAAAAAAGATAGTTTTTTATTGGTCTGCCGAATAAAGGTTTTAAAGAAATTGTAGAATAAAAATTAATATAATTTTAAAAACAAAGAAGAAATCGATGTAGTAATAGAAATAAAATATATCTTTCGTAACAACATAAAGTGCCTTAAATAGCCTAGATATTTAAAAAAAAATGCATATTCGTATCTTAATTTTTTTATGGTGTCATTTTTAAATTCAATATGACATTATTTTCCGATATTTTTTAAAGCAAAAAAACTTTTACCTCTGCTTAGACCAGAAGTTAAAGATTGGAATGTGTATTTCATCTTGCCAAGAACCGCATGGATTTTATGACCCCAAAATCCGAAGATGTCAATTTTAATTTTTTAGTTCCCGCCTTTCTTGATCGACATTGAAATAGAACAGGTTGGTTTGCATAATTAAAGCACAATCTTTGAATATATAAGGGGGTTTTAAGTTACATAGAATAATATTTTTTTTCTTCTTTTTAGTAATCAATTTATTTTATTCTTTTTAGTCATTACCTAATAATTCTAATTCTAATAAATAAATTTATTTGTATTATAATTAGAAAATATAGCCTCAGTCTATTTATATTCCGAAAAACAAAATTTACTTTCAAAATAAAAATAAACCTAAATCAAAATAAAAATAATTCTTTGGATAAATGTCGTGACGGTAAAAAACAAGTAGTGTACGATACGATGAAGAAAATGCATTATTCTTATACATTTCGTTACTTACATCGATCAAAAGTGCAAGCTATTTTAATATAAGTCAGATGTCTTTACAAGAATAATAATTTAGGAGAGGTTTATCTCTCAAAACTCTATGAACAACACTTGACCTTAGCAAAAGAGGTTATATATTTGAAGGTCATAGTAGACGCAAAGTTCAGCTTGAAGGCGCATGTTGACAGACTAACTAATAAATCGATAGCGACATTTGGGCAGCTCCGTGGAGCAGTAGGCTCAAGCTGGGGGCTGAGCCCTAGAGTCGCGGACTGGCTGAACAAAGCAGTTCATAAAATCTAGGATTGCATACTGGCAAAACTCTAGAGGCTGGCTAGTGTAGCGACAAACGGATCTCACACATCGTAGAAAGAGAGATTTCGATGTCTGCTTATAGGGTAGCCTGACCATCAGATGGCATAAGAGTTATCCTCCCTTAATTCAGAAAAAAACGTGTTGAGAAAGAAACACGATGAAGTTCTTCAGTCATGCACTTGTTTCTTATACGAATGGATCACGTATGATATTATTGCAATTCTCTGATGCCGACGGTATATATAGAGACCGGGCCGAGCTTCCCTTTTGGATAGCTTTTTATAGTGTTTCAGGCTGAGGTGTACGCCATTTTAATGGGGACAACGATGAAGGACGTCATAGAAGTGGTAGAGAAGGAGGTAGTAGTCTGCTCAGATAGTCAAGCAACATGTAAAGCGCTGGACTAATTTGCGGGATCAGTTCTGGTACAGGAATGTGGTGAAAGGCTGGAGCAGTTGGCGCAGGATAAAAGAGTGAAGTTTTTTTGGAAAGCTTTCAAAAGTATTTTGATAGTAGTATTTAATAGGGCCAACGATGAAGGAAGTCGTAGGAGGGGTAGAGGAAGAGATGGTCATCTGCTCAGATAGTCAAGCAGAGCATTTAAAGCACTGGACTCACCCATTGCGGGATCAGTTCTGGTACAGAAATGTGGTGACAGGCTAGAGCAATTGACGTAGGATAAAAGAGTGAAATTGGTTTGGATGCCGGGACATAGTGGGGTTGAACGTAACGAGAAGGCAGAAGAGCTTACTAGACTCGGAGCCGCCTGGCCAAATGTGAGACCAACACCGACTTTAGGTATTATTAGGCAGCAGATGGGGACTGCACTCGACGAATGGGCGCACCAAGAGTTGCAACGTGAGCGGGGTCAATTCAAGGATGGTAGGCAAGCCAACGACTTCATTACAAAACGTCACTCCACTTCTTGTAAAGATGTGAGCCTCAGGCAAGACTACTTCGAGATCTTTTCGGCATAGGGAGTAGATAAGGATCTTGCCTGGAAAGATATCAAGACTTCCATAGGAAGGACAGATAGATTCAATTGGTAGCAGGTGGTGGTTGAGGGAGGATCTAGGATAGACTGAAAGGGCTTTATAGGCCTACCAGTCAGGTTTTTAGACTTATTGCCATATATATGCCAATATATGCGCGGGTAACCCTTTAGTGCGCAGGGTGTCTGGTTATATTTATAACGGGGTCTACAATTTTAGTCTTAGAGATTTAAAGTAAAAATCTTTACAAAAGTTTTATAGTTTTCTCTAGATCGCCAAAATTTGCTAAAAAATAAGCATATAATAAATGGAAAATAGAAAAATGAGCTTCGACTTTACTATATTAAATGAAGCATCCTATATAATATTATTTTAATATATTTACATTTTCTTGATGATTATAAATGTCCCAGATTAGATATCTTTACATTTAAAGAAAACGGAGAAAATTGACAGGAACTCTGCCATAGAAGGCAGTGTATTTCTTTCTAATGACTTTCCTTTTGTGTATGTTCTCCCTCTCTCAAATATATTGCTTCTTATAACAGAGTTTTTGTCAAATTTCTCGGTTATTTTTAAAGATAAAGGTATCAAACCTGGTATATTTATAATCAGCACGAAGATGCCCTTTGAAGATTCATTATTGAAATAATACTATACAGAGTGTTCCTTTTAAAATAACACAGCCGATGCTCATTTTTTCCAAGTATTATTTGATAATTTTTTTTTGGGAGCTTTTGACGGTTGAGAGAAAATTATAAAACTTTTGTATACAATATTTTTTTGATATCTCTAAAGTCTAAGCTTATATACCCCGTTTAAAATGTAACCAAGCACCCTGTATACCCAACTTACATTAGTCGATTTTCTATACAAATTTGTCTTAAATCTATTTAAATAAATACGTGTTTTAATCGCACTTTGCACTGTATTTCTATCTTAAATATTTTTTAGGTATAGACGTAGCTTTTTTTTGGGAAATTCAGCTAGATAGCTTATTACTGTAACGATATTACCAAATTTTCTAAAAATATTGCCAATTATAAAGGAACAATAGTAACCGCTAATACAACATTGCCGCTTAAATTACAATTAATCGATAAAGGGCACTTGGCGGCTTATAAATTATGCTTCAGTCTGTGCTTTGGCCTTCTGTAAATTTGTTTTGTTTTGGCAGCCAATAATTGCTACGTTTGTGCTGGTTTGTAATAAAAATTTGAAAACTCTTTGCTTTGTATCTCTCACAGTTGTCAGATCAAAACGCGCCATCAAAGCATGCGTTAAACTAGATAATATTTATATGTTTTAAGCATTTCAAGGCTTTTAATTTTCAAATAACTTCTGACTTTGACATTTCTCAAAATTGGATCTTGGAAAATTTAATTAAAAAAATACAATCTAAATTAGGCATACATTCTGCAGAGACCCTTATCTAAAATTATGTGTTGGTCTGCACCTGAGACACAAATGAACTTAATTAACGAAAATTCCCTCGTTACCAATTCTTCTTTTTATTAGGAATAGTAAAGTGTAATTCGATTTACTTCTGCACATAGTCTTTTAGGACACATATACTTTGTAACAATGTTTTTACCAGGTTCTACTCACTTGAGCATACTTTAATATAAATTGAACAAGTAATTGATACAGATTTTGTATAATTTCATTAGACCGCCATATTTCACATCTTATTTGTGTAATTTGAAATCAGTTGAATTATTTTGTTTTCTTTCACATTTTAATGGCCCTCATATTATTCCACCGTCTTAAATTCATACCACAATTTTACTAGTTTATCTCTATATTACACTTAATTCTTGCACAAAATTTGAACTCAATCTAATAAGTGGTTTATTAAGGTGACTTTTTAAATAGTATATTAGGCCGTCATTTTGTTTTGCTATCTTCGATTATCGATTCGCCAAAGTAGTACTAGTTCAGTCTTATGTAACACACAGATTTTTATGCAAAATTTGATGTAAATAAAAAAAATATTTCTTAGTAATATATTTTTAACGTTCTACTACGGGATCTAGGGATATAGGGGGATGATTTTTCACAATTACAAACATTTTATTTAGCCGCCATTTTGTTCCGTTATCTTGAATTTGCACTCAATTTACCAGTCCATCTCAATATCACACTTAATTATACATTTGAAATTAATCAGATAAGTAGTTTTTTTTCAGGCTGATTTTGTAAATATTTTATTGAGTCGCCATTTTCTCTCACCATCTTGCATTCGTAAACAAAATTACCAGTTTAGTTTTACGTAGTTCACGCATAATTTGAGATAAATTGAAGTAGTTTTTTAAGGCTGATTTTTCAAATATTTTATTAAGCCGCCATTTCGTTTCACCATTTTGAATTAGTATCAAAATTTTCCAGTTTATTCCCGCGTAATACTCGATTTGCATGCAAAATTTGAGGTAAACTGGGTGAGTAGTTTTTTAGTAATATTTTCTTTGACAGTTCACTCGGCCACCAGTTTGTTCCGCTATGTTTGTTACTACCAGGTCATCCCTATATGACTGCTAATTTTTCACCATAATTTGTAGTTAATTCGATAAGTAGTTTTTTAGCTATGCCGCGAAGATGCAGACAGATCGATGGAATTGAGAAAACAGTTTTTTTGGCATCTAGGGACCCCAAAACGTGAAGGTCTGTAAAAACCTGGGAGGGTGATTTTTTCATGACTACAATGTATATTGTGTGTGTTATGTATATTAAATATATTATATTTAATGGTCTGCAAAAAAAAATTAAAGCTGTTTTTGTTATTTTACGTAATCTTTAAGTTTTTAGGTGTGCTGAATTCGAAAATGACTTCCGTTTTGTCATACGATGTCACGTTTTCTGACAACTAGGGTAATTATGTTAAACGAGTCATTTCTACAAAATAAACGATAATAGACTGAAAAAAAACTTTTTTATTATACAAAATTATTTATTAAACATATTTTTTGACTGAAATGAGTCCACTAGCACCCTCTAAAATATATTCTTCTTCCCAGTGATACTTCTCCTGGCACTTTTACACTTGTGGGTAGAGTCCGGAAGTGTCTCTGAAGCATCCATCATGTAAACGTTCGATATTCTCTGATATGTTCTTTTCATCTCTTTGATGTCCTGATGTAATCGTTGACCTTGCTCTTCACTCACAGCTCTCAATTTTTCCGAAAATTAGTCAAGGTGAGATTGGAGGAAATGCATTTTCAGTCTCATCAAGCAACCTAAAGCTTGAAATACTTCTAGCATTCTGCCTAGACAAATTCTCAATAACTTCTTTAAATGCAATCCACTCTTCTTGTTGTTGATACATCACGGTATTGATAAATTGTTGGCCATGAGCCTTCTAATGTCTGAACACACCTTCCTTTATTTTTGCCTCCGAGAGGACTGGAAACTTGCTCATAAAATATATGAAGCAATCTCCATTTTGTGAAACTGATTTTACGAATTGCTTCATAAATCCCAACTTTATATGGAGAGGTGGTAAAAGAACTTTATGGCAAGATACTACTTTCTCTCGGAGGACATTCTTTTCACCAACTTTGAACTCCCTCGGCGGTCAAATCTTCTTATTCCAGTGATTTTGCCTGTCTCGACTATTCTCTAAACAGAAAACAGGGGTATTTGGTATAACCAGCTTGTTGCCCAAGTAACATGCACAAGCCATTAAAGTCCCCGCACACTTGCCAACAGTAGTGTCCATATTTCAGTTTGCGAAGAACCAATACCCAAGTTCTCGTAGGTTTCCTTGAGGCGTACGGAATGACCTACAGGAATGGAGGCATTTTAAATTTTTTCATCAAACCTTCAACATTAGTGCAATAAACCTGAAACCTTCTGAAAAAGACACACCTGGCAACAACAAATTTCTGCTTCTGAACCTCGATCCAAATAACTCATGTAACTCCACGCATCTTTGGGAAGATTCAAGTCTCTCACCAAATTCATCTCCCCCTGGGAAAACAATTTTGCAGATAAATCATCTTCAAAGTCGGAACTTGACTTGTCATCTTGTTCAGGTATCTCTAAATCGGAACTTGGAATTTCTTGCAAGGTTGCAGGGGCATTGAGCACTGGGATTCTTGTGTCATAGTTTATAGGACGAATCGCTGACAGAAGATGGAGGTATGAAATGGAACACTTCGATTTTAAATTATATCCTTTCACATCGCATGGACAAAAATAACAATCGTCACTATGGTTCTTTTGCTCGTGAATCCCATTACGGAAAACTTTTTTTCTTACCATTGAACCAATTTCGAAGGTCTTCAACAAAACACACTTCATGATGTGTCCAAACTTTACCTTGATCCCAAGTTTTAAGCCGAAATATACTTTTTTACAAAGTCTGTGAGTGATATTCAGTTGTTGCTGAATGTTCACCACACATGTAACAGAATCTTTCAGGCGAATTCACACACTTCGTTAGAGACATAGCATTTTCATTTCATTTTCATACATCCATGTTCAGGTAACAACATGTTTATGATGGTTGCATTGGGTCAAATTAGAAGTACTTTACTTGGAATTTAACATAACAAAATTCATGGAATTTAGTTAAAAATAACCAAGCAGGTTTTTTTGTGGCAGACCTATGTATAACGGGTTTTTTAAAAACGATGCTATTATAATATGCGATGTGTGACATGTTACCGAAAGTATACGTAAGTTACACTCATGTAGTGAAGGTCAAATGGAGCTCAATATAGGGTACGAAGTCGTAGTTTCCCTCCACTTTCTCCAAATATCGAAAAGTGGATACGCAATTCATGGTACTTTATAACGAACGTGGTAGAACTGTTATGCTATAGCAGGTACTACCCATTCTGCCCTCCTAAAACTAGTTAAGTTTTGATAAATGAAGCACATTTATTTTTATAAATGAACAAAAGTAAGGTTAATATTTGTAAATGTTATAAAGCGAAAACTTATAATACTTGAGTTAAGTTACCAAAATGTGATTTTCTATTAGGCAATAAAAATATTTTGCAGATAGAACAACTTGTCTAAGCAGGACAGTATTATTAGCAGCCCGTCAATAGTTACCTGTTAAAGTAGTAGCTTGGTTATCATAAGTGGTCGGACCAAAGCATGTCAACGACCAGTCTATTTTTACAAACTTTTATTTAATTTTACTGGTGTGTTTCTCTGTTTGGACTACATTTTGTAATCTAATTTTAAACCACTGTCACCTGACTTATTAATTTGTAATTTTGCATACGTACATTGTAATCCAAAGTCAATTTACTTCTTTGCGAATTTAAAGGCAAAAAAGAGTGAAAACTTGGGTATTACGAGAAATAATGTAAAAATGTAAATAAGCTGCAGTGTAAGGAGCCAGTATACTATATTTCTAATAATAAATACTGGTTTTAAAATATTTATTTATGGGATTTTTTAAGTATTTGAAACTTGACCTTAATAAAGGTTTGGATCAATTTTTCTAGTCAATTTTGAAGCGAGTTGACTTAACATAAACTATATATATGCCTTCGAGAAATACAAACATTTTATAGTTTTAAATTTTACTATACATCTTATATTTTTTTAAGTTAATTTTCAATTCCTTCTATTTGATCTACTGCTTCAAAATTAACCACACGCGTATTGGTCCACTGACAATGTATTAAGTTTATGATCTTGATGGTAACGTTGGTTAATTGTTCGATGACCCTACTTTCACCGTAACCTTGATGTCTTTGACATCAATTTTTAGGCATTTTCACTTTCAGCAGCTAATTTTGAGGTATACTTTAAATATGTCTAAAATATTATCCGTTTTATTTTTTGATCACAGAGAAAAACGAAAGATAAATTCAAATCTGGGTAAGCGAAAATTTTAAGTTGCAACATTTACAATTGAATTTGGCACACTTCTGAAGCTTGGCTGAATATGATTTAAAGAAATAATGACACATTTGTATATAGTACCAGTGGGTGATACGGAAGGGTACATCGAAAAATTGGGTGATTTTTGAAAAAGAGATTGTATTTTTTATAAATAGAACCGTTATCAAAATGATTACAGATTAGTTTCTTCCTTATGTTATATCAGTTAATTTGGTGTTTTAAAAAAAATTAAATATTTGCAAGGTATCGGTGTTCAGAATGTAAAGTAAACCTTTGCTTTTATACTTTATTTGAAATCTAAGCATATTCAAACTCGTCTAACTATATTTCATATGCTCTTTATAGCTGTACATAAGTAGGTAGTTGAATCTAGAATACGCAAGTTATATTATTTATTTCTTTTCTAGGCTAACATCGTGAATTTCCTGTTCAATGCTAGTTAAAAGGTGAGTAATATTATAATGTATACTTGGTAAAAAATAGCTTAGTCCTTTAAGCACAATAGAATAGGAAATATCAAAATTTTAGAACAAGTATTAGTACTGTAAAAATATCCCAAAAAGTCCCATGTCCTGGAAATAAATTGCACACTGGAATTTGTCTTGCTTATTGTTATTAGAACCACTTAGAAGGTATAAAACCAAAAAGGTGACCTCCTCTCATCTTTTGCTTTAGCCGCCATCTTGGAAAGTTTTTGAACCGATTATCTTGTGTTCTATTGGACGCACAGAAAAAGTTATTGAACAAAAAATGTTTTAAATAAAATGCTACATATTTTCGGTAGTTGCCGCGATATCCAGAAGTGGATATTTCGAGCGAAAGAAGGCGCTGAAGTTACCAAAAACAATTTTTTTTATATTTTAGCCCCATGGGTATCGGTCTTTTGGAAAGTTGCAAATGCAAAAGTTGTAACGCTCAAAAAATATGATCATTCATGCAATTACCTCAAGTAGTTCCCGAGTCAGAGCCCTTCAAAATCCGCGCGCCGCGGCAAACATATACAAAACAAATGATACAGACTAGACTTTTGTAGACATTGTACATCTTTTTCTACGACTTCTATGAAAAGTTGTAACATCACACACCAAACTAAACCTAAAAATTAAATATTGCTAACGCTTTGTGTAATTTTTTTTTGCATAGCTCAACGTGTGAAGAATTTTACGCTATGTCTCCTTCCACGCTAGCGTGAATGAACTTTCTAAATTTTGGTTAACTCGAAACCAGATATGACGTCATTAACGTTCACGCTAACTAATATAAGCTATTTATATGTTTTTCGCCGAAAAGCTTGGTGGTGCAGTGGTAGGGTTCTCAGCCCGCGTCGTATAGGTTATGGGTTCGAATCCCGAAAAAGACAAAAAAATTTTTTTAGTTTTTGGATTGCTTATTTTCTTAAAGATATGTTAGGTTAGGATTGGTCAGGTTTGATGTAAAGAATGCACGCGATAGCGCACCAACCGAATTCCGATTCTATATTAAAACAAGGATTATTTTTAACAAAATATTTACTGTTGAGTGAATCCCTTCGTTAGATTAGTACAAGTTTGTCAAAACAGCAGTCATTCACACGTTTTTCTTAATTAACGTAAACCGACTTTCCGACGATTCGTTCACGTTAGCGTGGAAGGAGCAACGGAGCAAAATTTTATCATGGAACTAACGAATTTGGGATGGAAAAGGTTTTCTCAATGGTTGAAGCCTGTGAAATCATATAAAGATCTTATTTCAGCTCTCCTTGAACTCCGAATATTGTGGATACACCATAAATTGTAAGACCTGCCTGTGGGTGCAGGAAAGCTGACCTCAAGTACTCGGCAGTGTGCAAAAATTAACGAGATTAAACGATTCAAGAAATTTCCACGGTGGCGGCTTAAGCAAAAGGGAGGGGAAGTCCGTTTTTTAGTTTCACGCTTTTTTACACGTCAAAGTGCTATTTCACTCTACTATATGCATACTTGATATATTTCTGAATCAAGACTAAATTACTTAGCATATTAAGTGAAACTCTAAAATAATTCAAAAAAGTAAGGAGGCATATAAATTAATTAGTTCATAGTCACTATACGCAACGTTTCATAAAATTGGGAAAAATAAGTTCAATTAATGTTTATTATAAGTTTGCATCGATTTCCTTTATTTCGTTTTATTGCTCAAACGTCGGACATTAATTAAACCGAATCAAGGAACGCAAGCAATTGGAACACTGTTTATAATTCCACATATTCGGGCTATTGACCCGATTTAAATCGCCCAACTCAAAGAAAATTATTGCAATTACAGTCTCAACATCGTAAAATCTGTTACAAATAATCTGCCCCTTTTCGTTACGAAGGATACAGAGAACCAAAACATAATCGATGGTGGTAACCAGAAGCTTGTTAAATTTGTACATTTGGGCATTCAAAGGCTACCTAGTACATTAATGGTCTTTTCCCCTGAACATTAATATTTCGATTTTCGGTGGGATGAAAGCGAGCTGTTGATATGAGATTTTAAAGCTTCCATATGAAATAATGAAAGTAGTCTGAGTAGGCAATATATAATAGATTACGACCCGAAATAAACAGTACCGAAACAAAGTTGGCTGTGCTTCTATGCGAGCAATATTGACGACAAATGGATTATTAAAGTATTTGAGAATACAGATTGATCAACGATGGTATTAAGTACAGAGGAAAAATATTTTTAGTGGAGTATTATTTTCGCTCATACGCATATGGTCGATATAATGGAACAAAGTGGTTTTAAAATTGACCTTGTCCTCTTTCACCGGATCTATCCGCTTTAGATACATACATTTTGGGTATGACCAATGATGAGTTTTTTAACTTTAAACATACATAACAAAACATAGGTGAATTAAAGGATTACGTTTGAACCTGTTTCGTAGGACTGACTCAAACTTCATTTAGTGATATGGCGGCCAACTTGGAACTTCGTTCAGAAGCCTGTCTTGAACGTGGAAGTGTTGCCTTAGTTCGCGGCAAAGCTACGTAATGTTATCTACGTGATTGTCTTAACCTTTTATAGGTTGGTGGTCGCTAAATCGACCACTTTAATTTAAACGTATTAACAGACGCGTGGAAGCGCGTTATCGACCAGTTCGTCTTTTACGCTTATTTATAAACGCTCCTAAGTCGCCAAATCGACCACATTTATATATAGGCAGAACCTGCGCGTAGACCTCGCGTAAGTGGTTGAATATTCGACCAGTGTGCCTTTGTGTTACTCAGTTACCGGTCGTCGACTGTGATATTGTTTTTCGTGTTTTTTACAACGATAAATAAAGGTAAGTTATATGTTGCGCATTTGTGCTAATATATAGGCCATTTTAGTTATAAAATATTTAATATTTATCATCGTATAAACAAATACTAGACAAAAATGCCAACATAACCTAAAAAAACAAAAAAACCTATTGTTTATAAATTGTTGTCTACGCATTTTTATGTAATATTCGTACGATATAAATTTAAAAACTTGTAAACAAATGTATTAATGACGTTAATTTGTTATTATTTAATGCACAACTTTTACGGCTCGGATGTTATTTTTTAAAAACGTCAACAAATCATGTACTGTTTGAACATTTTTCATAGCATACCCGGTTTCAAGGAAAATAAAATGTGATTTACCGAAGAAATGGATTTGTTTTCGAGTAGAGAAAAAACAGATATTTTAAAAACTGTTTTTCTTTGATCGTACATTTTTTATCTAAATATAAATAAATAAATAATACATTTTTAGATAAATATGGCAAAGTTTTTGAATTTGGATAAACTTTCAAATTTGACTTCCGATGCGCAGTATGCATGGCTTGAGGGCATTACAGATGAACAGGCCGAAAATTCAGAAGCGGAGGGGGATAGTGACGCAGATAATTGTTATCTAATCTCTTTAGGTTAGCCAAAACAGCAGAAGAAGGTACGGGATAATTTATTACTTTTAGAAATTACCGACCCGACTACCTCGATAGTTGCTAGTTCTCGGCCTAAAAGACAATCTGCAGGGAAAAAAAAGATTTTCATCAGGATTCTGAGCCCTTTGACTCCGACGATTCTTTGGAAGACCCCGACTTTGAACCTGAAGGGGTTGAGGCAAAGAAATCTGAAAAATGTTTGGTCGCTCAAGAACTCGATTTCAGTGAGAGTGAATCTGAGCTGAGTTATACAGCCGATTATAATCCTAACGGGCTGCAGTTTAGTAAAAATTCACTAAATCCCAATATATTTTTAAATTCAAAATTTTCTGTCAATTGTCAATTCTGATTCTCCATCCGACGTTTTTTTAAAATTGTTTGGTTCAGAAACCCTGGAAATTATTATCGAGCAAACAAATATATATGGCTCTCAAAATGGCAAAACTATGAATTTTAGCTGTGAAGAGTCTCAAGCATTTATAGGAGTCCTAATAATAATAGGATTTTACAGATTACCTAGCATGAGGCATTACTGGTCTTGCAACAGTAATTAACAAGTATCACGAATAACAGCGATCATGACACAAAAAAGATTTTTACAAATTTTACGCTATATTCATCTAAATGACAATACAAAGGCCTCAAAAAAAGGTGAAAATAATTTTGATAAATTGTAGAAAATACGGCCCCTCATCGACAAACTTAACTATAATTTCAAACAATTTTTCATACCTGATCGATATTTATCAGTCGATGAAAGCATGGTGGGTTTTAAGGGCAGGACAAGCCTGAAACAGTATATGCCCTTAAAACCCACCAAAAGAGGTTTTAAAGTTTGAGCCTTGTGTTGTTCTAGTACAGGATATATGCTCTCCTTCGAAGTATATGAAGGAAAATCAAACGAGCCGAAGATGTGCTCATTGTAGAACTTCAAAGCAGAGTAAGAGATCACAAATTATGCTTTGCACCATTTCATGATGTATAGAAATAATGTTATTTTCATTTCAGAATGTTGTCATACGTTTGGACTTTTATTAAATATGTTTATAAGTTTTTAAAGGTTTATTTCAAATAAATGTATATTACAATACTAAGTTTTGTATTTTATGGTTGATATTTCAACCAATGATCGTGACACGATGTCTATTACCTTTAACAGTCACTGGTTGAAAAATCGACCACCCCCCACTTCCTAAACTATTAATTTTTTTGCCTAAGTGTTATTAAGATAAAATGCTTATTTTGTGCTCCTTTTTATGTTTTTAAAGTAAATTTGATAAAATTAAAAAATAAATAGTACTGCTCTATAAAGGGTTAAATGATTTGATTAACCTCAACCTCTCGTTTTGCTACAGTGAAGTATCTGAGTGCTTGTCACTTTTTTTGTACAGATCGTCCATCTGCAAGTCACTTGCAGTGTCGTGTTACGTACGCACCAAGGGGCATTTATCATGGTTGGTAGGGTCTTATTTCAGAGGGCTGCAAGTCTCAATTTGTATATTTGGTGCATTTAACTAAAATGGGAAGAAGTAATTGTTGGATCGGGGAGAGAAGTAATTTTTGGATGGTGGTCAAAAGTCGTTTGTTTCTCAGAAGCAGTTGATTACTTCTGCGATGAGATTTGTCTATTGTGTATTTACATTAAAATATCATATTTTCTGTTTTCGGAGGCTGGACGAAAGCGATTTGTTGACACGAGATTTAAAACATTTTGGAATGAGACCTCTGAATTGATAATATTAACACATTTCATAAATGATATATTTTGAAAACAAAAGAAGTAATGATGTCGAAAGTTTCTAGTCTCTGTAGTTGTAGACTGAACAAATAAGATTTGGTAAGAAAAACATAATAAATAGAAAAACCAAGTAGAATAAATCTACTGGATTTTAGTGAAGGATCTTCTGTTGGAAAGATCTGTCTGTTTTTTGTTTTTAGGAATAAAAAAAAATGAAGACAAAACATATTGCTCAGTAAGATAAAATATAATAAATTGTAACATTAACTAAACAACAACAAATATTTGTATACACTGTGATAAAAATTCATAATTTGCACTCTTAAATATTCAAATGGCAAAATTCATTCTTGCACCAAGGTTATTTCGTATGGATGAAACTTTTCGGTTTTTAGATTGTGAGAAGTCATTTTCTCTTCGTAATGTTCTAATAGAAAGGTGCGGATTTTCTTCTAAACTAGTTAAAACATTCATAGCCCTATCACCATCTGTTGCACTTTTAGGTCTGCCAGAACGTACAGCATCTTTTACCTATCCAGTTTCCCGAAATGTTTTGTTAATTTTACTGAGGGTAGATTTAGTTGTTGGATATCTGTTAGGATATTTCGCATTAAAAAAGTTTCGAATTTTAAGACTTGATTTTTATCAAATCTGCACATATTGACTAAAAATTTATAATTTACTTCTTTAATAGCATTAGATATAGATTTTCAGTCGATTCGAACAGTATATGAACATATTCCTTTGCGATATTGGAGCAGCCATTTTGAATTTTCTAAATTTGGAGTATTATATTGTATTGGCTAGCGAACTGTATACGAATGCTTAATTTGAAGTTAATTCACTTAGGAAGTGTATGTAAAATAGATTAGAAGATTCTAACCAGACGTTCCAAATACACAGAGAAAAGAAGATTATAAAAACGCGATAAAAACGAAGATTGGCCTGTGAATACAAAACTATTATAAATGTGATCGTTATTAGATTTACAAGTATAAAATAATAATTTAACTCTAATAATGCTATATTCAAAAGTTGTGAATCAGATGCTTTTAGTAGGGATATTTAAATCTAGAAAAGCCACACCTACCCACAAAATCCTCTGAAAAAATCAGTGGGTCGTATATTTCCAAAAGAAGTGGGTTTTTGTACAACATAGTATCAAGTATCAAGTTCTCTGTATATCTAGTTGATCATAAGAAAATCCGTTCCTTTTTATTTGCTAGATATGATAAATATGACACATAAAAGACGCGAAACTGTCTTGTGACTCTTCTTGTGTATATAAGCCTGTCTCAATTAGAAACGTAGCGTAGCATCTATCCATGTTAAACTGAGCTCTAGAAAGTTCTACCTGCGTACTCACTTAAGTCTCATCTTTAAAAGTAGGTTGGAAAAAACAACGGAAACAATACAATATAAAAAAGAAATACCTAATACAACAAGCAATAAAACTAAGTATGGTGTTTAAAATGTTGTCCACTTACTTCCTGACAGTAGGCCAAATACTGTGTGAATACATTTATTACATTAAAAATAATGTCAATCTCCTGCATACGACTTATATTCCCTCCTTTAAATCCTCGACGTGATTGGGCTTAGTTTTATACACCACATTTTTAAGGTGTCCCCACAAAAAATAGTTGAGGAGCGTCAAGTCGGGAGACCGAGGTGGCCACTCTATTGTACCCCTACGTCTAAACCATCTTCAAAAAAAAAAACCTTGTCTAAATATTCGCAAACATTCCGAGCAAAATGCGGTGGAGCACCATCCTGCTAAAACCATATTTGATCATTTGTTGCACCATTACCTCAAAATATCAAGCTTAAATACTTCATGAAGCAGGAAATCTAAGGAACTTACGGTTATGTGGAAATAGTTTTGCAATAGCTGGGACAATTTCGGTTCTTAAAAGTTTGAAATACCTTTCTCCAGTTAATGTATCTTCTATGAAGAAGGGGCCGATTATTTTTGCACCCTTTAACCCACACCAAACATTTATCTTTTGGGGATTTTCACGTATCCAATGTGGATTTTTCCCTGGTCCAATATCGAAAGTTATTCCTGTTAACTTTTCCATTAAAGAAAAAGTTGCTTCGTCACAAAAAATAATCTAGATTGGTATTACATCGTTCCATCATGATTTACAAAATTCTAAGTGCCTATCCTAATCATTCTCAGAGAGTTTTTGCACCAAAATTATTTTGTATGGATGAAACTTTTTGGTTTTTAGAAGTTGGTCTACGGACATATGTGGGATGTCATTTTCTCTTCCTAATATTTTGGTAGAAAGGTGTGGATTTTCTTCTAAACTGATTAAAATATTCAGAGCCTTACCACCATCCGTTGCGCTTTTAGGTCTGCCGGAACGTACGGCATCTTTAACCTATCCAGTTTTTTGTTAATTTTACTTTCGCATTCTAACCCCATAGCCAGGTATAATTAAAATTTCAATTCTTTGGGTTTCAGTTCCTTACTTTTCATATACGCTGTATGGGTGCCAGGATGCCGGAAACGCTATGATTTCTGTCTTCATTTTGGAATTTTAATTTACTTGTGGGTAGAGGGGGACTTTATATGCATTTCAAGCAAAATATTTCACTTGTAATATTTCTGTGACTGTGAACTTCATAACTTACATTATGTATATTCATGTCATAATGTCGACACCTTATTTGATTAAATCATCGTAATATGAAGAAACCCTTGAAAAAAAGTTTAGGCACCTTACAGTCGGTGGTACATAAATCTGCGGGAATCACCATCAACTCATTTCTTTGGATTACTCCGTCAGTAATTATATTATGATTTAGAACTATCCCCTTTAATGAGCTGGCAAATTGCCCACAATAAGCAATTACATTATAACCAGCTAACCAATCAGTCAATGACGATAAATAGGAAAGGCACGTCAAATAAAGTACAAGTATGATTGATAGTTATTAAATGTACTATGAAACGAGCCAGTATTTTAAAAAAAACCAGTTGTGTATAATATTAGAATGAATAAAGATAGATAACAACTTTTTTGTGAAGTCAAAGATGACGCGAGCAGAATTTTGATAACCCTTTTGATTTTTGAGATACAGGGTAATTTTGAAAATGTTGCATTTTCAGGTACACCTCTTATCCCAGCTATTTAATAACTTATCAAAAATGTAAAAACTTTTCCTTATATGAGTTTTTTTAAAGAATCCTTTCAGAATAAAGTACGGCGTCAGGTCAAAAAGTTATCGGACCCAAATTTATTTTTTTAATGGGACACTCTGTATATTATTCTTCATATTTATTAGGAATAATGTGGGCTTCCCAAAAATATATACATTGATGTAGTTATCAAAATTCGAGATTTTCTCAGATTTTCTTTTCTGTCCAATTAGTAGGCAGTAGGCTATGCCCAAAATGTTTTAAAAACAAAATTTATGTAAGTAATTATTACATTAAAGATATAATGCTTTTAACTTAATTATAAGATTATTGCGTTTTACTCAAAACAAAACAATAATTTTCTATCTTACTTAAAACTTAATTTAGGTTTTAAAGGCGAAACTAAATTATGATAAATCAAAGAGTTTTCAAAGATAGTTTTCAAAACGACGGCTATTTTCTCGTATACAAAATTAGTACATTTCCATGATTGTTCTAATAGCGTGCAAAAGAATCATATGCCTCAATCAAATTTCAGAATGTTAAATCGATTGCCGCACGAGGTCCACTACATACTGACATCTTGTTTTATATATTTTATTTTGCATGAAACCCCATAAGAAAAATCTAAAATTAAAATGTCCGGAGATATAGGGGGCCATCTTAGAGATTCGTGGATACCAATCCATCTTTGGGGAAAATTATGGTCTAAAAATGCCCTTAAAAGCGCAAAGTTGCGGCTTGAGGCACCGTTTGTTGAAGATAAACAGTATTATAAAGTGCCACTGGAACATTTTCCATCAGTTGTGGAATAAATTCCTCAACACCAACACCAGACCCCAACCCCAAAGCGTCTGTGTTGTGACCTCTCAAAAATTAAATGGTGATTCTTTGCGGACAAGTTTCTCGTATTATGGCGATTGAAAATTTCCGCACTTGAAAAATAAGATTCATCGGACTAGATAATGTGTCTGCCAAACGATTCATCATTATGAATTTGTTGTAAATACCATTGGCAAAACAGCATTTGGCGCTCGGTATCGCTACTTGTACGTGTACTTATATTTTTGCAAATCTTTTTAAGCATCAGACTTGAATACACCAGTTGCTTCCCCTACCATTGATACCGAACATATGGGCCCGCAAAGTTGACCAAAAAGTCAACTCGATGTAACACGGTTGAGGTCACAATTTTATTTTCTTTCTCACGAAACTTTCTTGAACGATGGTAGTTCCGGTCTTACAGAACCCTATTGTTTTTGGTTGGGTTTCGATTTCGTTTGACGATTGTACGAATTTTTTTCGTTAGAAAAAAGTGTGTTTTGGGGCGCTTATATCTCAAAGTAAGTGAAATTTTCCAAGAGATGTTTTTTATAGGAAATATCCACGAAAATAAACGCCTAAATAAGTCTCTGTCGGAAAAATGGTAAGAAAATAGGCATTTTTAAGAAAAACTCAACATTTTTCGAAAAAGTCATAAAAACTGATTTTTTAGTCATGTTTTCTTTTTATAAAGTAAAAAAGTAGGCATCTGGTCAAAAAACTAATTAGGGCACCGGAAAACATCTAAAAGCTACACAAAGTAAGTTTCCTAAACCTAAATCAACACAATTCAATTCCAAATTTTAACGACAAATTCCTGGATCTAGTTTTTGCTACTGAGCGTCTTGATTGCACTGTTGGTAGGGCAGGACTTACTGTTGCCTGAAGACTATCATCATCCGGCTTTGGAAGTTCAAATAAGGGTGAAATATTCTTGTAAATTTAATAAATAGAAAATTGACAACACTTATTATAACTTTAGGCGAGCGGATTTTCATGGACTTTATAATGATCTAGCAAATGTTGACTGGCTCATTTTGGATTCAATCACTGATGTAAATGCAGCATGTAGGGAATTTTATTCTATTCTTTATGATTGTTTGAATAGATTTGTCCCTAAGACTAAAAGACGCAGGAGAACTTATCCACCTTGGTTCAGTTCCGGTATAGTGCGATTACTAAAACAAAAGTTTTTAACTCGGAAGCGCTTTAAGCGAACAAGGGATCATGAAGATTTGCTAAAATTTAGGTGTTTAAGAACAAAAATAAAAACTGATATTTCAATATATTTCGTATATTAATTATTATAGAAATTGTGAAAACCAAATTGCATCCAGTCCACATCAATTTTAGAATTTTATTAATGGCAAAAGAAATAACGCAGTACTTCCGGAAACAATGTATTTGGGCGAGGATGATTATACAAATCCTAAAGATATTGCTAATGCCTTTGCAAATTTTTTTCAGGCATCCTATACTGAACCAAGTAATAATGTACGGTTTAACGAAAAAAATTATATTTGTCTGGAAAATATTAATCTGAATCAGGTGGATGAGGATTTTGTCCTGCGCTGTTTGAGGAAAATGAAGCCTAAGGGAACGGTTGGACCTGATGGAGTTCCTTCCTTTTTGCTTCGCGATTGTGCTATTGTTTTTGCGTCCCCGCTTACTAAATTATTTAATTCATGTTTAAAAACGTGTCAGTTTCCAGATAGTTGGAAGGTATCTAAAATTATACCAGTTTTTAAAAAGGGATCTAAGAACCAAATCGATAATTACCGACCCGTGTCTATAATTTGTAATTTTTCGAAGTGTCTGGAAATATTGCTGCATGCGACTTTCTCATTTTATTTAAAAAATAAAATATCAAATTTTCAACACGGTTTTGTAAAGGGCAAATCAACTAGCACTAATCTTTTTGTTATTACACAGTTTATTGCCAAAGCTGTTGACGATAAGTGTCAAGTTGATGTTATATATACCGATTTTTCAAAGGCTTTTGACACACTTGATCACAGCATTCTACTGTCACATTTGCACAATTTCGGGTTTCACAAAACTTACTAACTTTTCTAAAATCATATCTAACTGACAGGCAACAAATAGTGGAACGCAGTGGTCAAAGCTCTGGAGAGATAAGAGCTACTTCTGGTGTCCCACAGGGATCAATACTGGGGCCACTACTCTTAACATTTTTATCAACGGCGTTCTGGATGAAGTCAATGTAAATGGGCTATTATATGCTGATGACATGAAGTTTTTTGCTCGGATTAAATCCTCACAGGATTGCTTGCGTCTGCAAGAGTCGATAGATCGAGTCTCTAATTGGTGCCTTAAAAATAAATTGCCGTTAAATCCCGACAAATGTAAAGTAGTCTCTTACTGACTAAAGCCTGAAATAATCTACCATTATACAATACATCAAAGTACGCTGAGTCGTGAAACTAATTTTCGTGACCTTGGTGTTTTATTCGATAATAGATTATCATTTGTACCGCATATATCTGATCTTATTCAAACTTGTTTCAAGACTTTAGGGTTTGTTATAAGTAACAGTCGAGAGTTTGTTAATACAGGGACAATCAAACTCTTGTTTTTCGCATTTGTTAGGTCTAAATTGGAATATGCATCTCTCATATGGTCACCATTTTATCGAACGCATATAAACAATATCGAGAAAATTCAAAGACGCTTTCTTAAATACCTTTCCTTTAAGATTGATGGGGTTTACCCAGATATTGGCTTTCCACACGATCAGCTTTTGGAAAGACATTCTTTTTTTTCTCTGGCAGACCGACGCACATTTTCTGAATTAAAATGTTTATATAATATTATCCATAATAAATTAGATTGTCCCGATATTTTAAGTCAGATCAACATATTAGTTCCGCGTACCTCCGCTCGACTATCGAGGTCTTTTTATTTGCCCACTCCACGCACTAATATTTGCAAATATTCCCCGCTTCACAGACTGTTGAATGCCCGCAATCAACATCACGACAAGTTCGATATCTTTAACTGTAAACTGTCGGATTTAAAAATATGCTAGATATATACAGGGGTTCCTGAAGATAAAACATTTTCAAAAACGCCCCGTATCTCAAAAACACAACGGCTATGAAAATTCTGCTGTCACCATCTATAAATAAAATTTCACAAAAAAGTAGCACACTGTCGCGAAAACCGCAATTCTCGATTTTTAAAATAAGGGAGATAATCCGTAAAATTGCCAAAAATCGGAAACCCTGTATACCAATTGTCTAGTGGTATTTTAACCAATTTAGATTTAGAGTAGAGCTGAGCTGGTCACATATAAGCATATTTAAAAAATTAAAAATCGCAGAATGGCGTCTTTTTGAATATTTTTCTGTGAGGAGTTTCAGCTTGAAATGCTTCATTATATTGCCTCAAAATTTAGTCTATAAAGTATAATTTACCTACCGACCTAGCAGTGGGGAAATCTATTGTTTTGTGGGGTTATTTCGGTTATTTGGTTGAGGCGTGGGTTGGAGAGGTAAGAGGTAAAGACAAGGGTAATCTAAAAATATTAAGTTTCACACGGTTTTCGGTATTTTTGGCGCCACGTAGTATACACTAATTATTTTAATCTTCAATCATTTGTATTGCTGATTTTTTTGTATATGAGTTTGAGTAAAAGTGGTTTTATATGCACCGTTTACGCCCGGAAGATTTGTCCACCTTGAATGAATTCTTTAACAAGTAAAAGTGCCGGTGTAAGATTTGATGAATTGATTGGGTTATCTTACTCTTAGGTCTAGAATGATAAGTAAGGAAAGTCGTTGGTAACTAAAAAGGATGATACTACACCGGGATCATCCTTGGCGAGCATATTAAAAAAAGTTAATAGCGCCCTTGTGAATCTTTTCTCCCAAGTTTTCGCGATAATTTTAAAATGTTTTAATATACTGCCTTAAAATATAGTCTTTCAATTGAAGTTATAATATAGTCTTTCAATTAAAGTTAATCAAAAAAAAAATTGAACATACCTGAAAATATATGTTCATTTCATTTTAACCTATAAACTCCTAACAATTTGTCTTTCTTGCTTTTAAAATTATACCTTCAATTTTCTGGGTTTTGTTTCGTTAAAAAAATAACTATATCTTAAAATTGTCAATAACGGACACAAGGACACTGAATCTAATAAACTGATCTCTAAAAAACGTACACTTTTAACTAATATCCCAACATTAAAACTCACCTTAAGGAATACACAAATCTCGCATATATTGTGCAAATATTCAACCAAAAGACAAATGTTTTAAATAAAACTGAAAATAAAGACAATGCTTATAAGTCGTTCCAGAAACTTTTAAATATGATTTTTAACGTAAGCCCTAAAAAGTAAAAAATATCATTTTATTCCACAATTCTTACATACTTAATCACAAACAGACATTTATATATTGAGTGCCTACATTTATACCACATTAAATAGGCAGGACGCCGACAAAATGAAAATAAAGATATTGCTTATAAGTCGTTCCAGAACCTTTTAAATATGATTTTTATCGTAAGTACTAAAAAGTAAAAAATAATATTTTATTTCATAATTTTTTATTACTTAATCACAAACAGACATTTATATATTGAGTGCCTACATTTATATCACATTAAATAGGCAGGACATCGACTTTATAAGTCAAATTTTTAATGTAGAATAAAATGATATTTTTTACTTTTTAGTACTTTTTTTTTTAAATCGGTTCCATTTCTTATAAAATGTTTTATTTTATCCCTTTCAGTTTTATTTATGCAATGTTATGGAGTCCCTAATAAAATAAATAAGTAGCTACTGAGTCTATTGCACATGAAATATTGCCGAAATGACCGTATTAATATCAAAAAATTTGCGAACTTTTAACAAGATGAGTAAAATTAAATTTTGTGTCATTAAAAACCCAGAAAACTACATCAAAAACGATACTGCATACTTTTTTCCTGATGATATGGTGAACGCTATATATATATGTATATATATATATATATATATATATATATATATATATATATATATATATATATATATATATATATATATATATATATATATATATATATATATGTAAACTATTTAGGTAATAAAACACTGATTCCGGGTGACGAATATGTCTGTATTCAAAAGAAATAACATATTGACTGTTTTGGTCGAGAACGCTTTACAGACTGCCTCTAATAATTTTAAAATTGTATAAACTGTGTTTGGCCATCCAGGACCGGCTTCGGTTGTTATAGTCGGCCATGCTACAGTTATCCACGTCCGCGTGGAGCAATGCCTGTTACGTCTCAGCTGGGCAATTTACCTGCGGAATATCGAACATTTCAGATAATCGTAATTAACGGGTTTATGCCTAACAACTTTTGGGGTTAGTGTCCCTACCAATTAGCTTAACTTCTATCATGCTATATAACAGAAATCCTTGATCGAAAATACTTCGATCTCAAATCTCTGAAACAATATATACTAACATAGGATCCTACTCTTTTATATCGTTTTCAGATTCCACGTCGGATTCTGAATCTTGTTCTACGTTAAAGGCCTTCAATTTATCAAGGGAAACGATACCCTCATAACTTCTCTGCGAACGAGAAGATCCTTCCAAATCCTTGATCATATATCGATCATGATCAAGAAGCTGGGAGATTACGTAAGGGCCATTATATTTCGACAACAACTTTTTGCTAAGGCCCTGATTACTAGTAACTTGCGTACGTACTAGCACCTGTTCGCCCTTTTTAAATGTTCTACCAATGTAGCGATGGGCGTCAAATCGAACCTTTCGTTTGGCTTGATTTGCATCTATAAGGCCTTTTGCCTTTTCTCTGCTTCGTGGCAGATCTCTCGCATCATTCGGTTCCAAAGCAACTTCGTTGGCTAGAACCGCATTTGCGACACCTCTTGGTACATAACCAAAAAGTAACTCATAAGGGGACTTTCCAGTGGACAAATTCATCGTAGAATTTAATCCCCATTTTACCCTTGGGATAACTTCATCCCACTTTTCTTCTTCATCAGTAGAGGCAGCAAGCTGGCTCAAAATAGTACGATTGTACCTCTCTACCTGTCCATTTGCCCTAGGAGTGGCGGTTGCGTTAAGTACGTGTTTAATATTTAAATTTTCACAATACTCTTTAAATTTTTTGCTGGTGTAACAACTTCCCCTATCAGAGATTATACGTCTTGGTACACCAAAATTTTCCACTACACTTTTGAGGAATGTAATCACTGGACCGGTCTTCGTAGACGGGACCGCTTTCATGAATACATATTTGGTGAATGCATCAACAATGACAATCAGATGTGTATTTTTCCTTCTTGATTTGACAAACGGACCTAAATGGTCTATGTGTAAGGTGTCGAAAGGCTCTGCAATTTTCTGAATTGGATGTAATAAGCCTGGCTTTTTACCACCTGGTTCTTTGTTGTAAAGGCATGACAGGCAGCAAGATATATATTTTCTTACGTATCTTCTCATGCCTGCAAACCAGTATAAATTTGATATTGCTGCAAAAGTTTTATCTACTGATAGATGTCCACTACCATCGTGAAAGTGCATGATAATCTGTCGCCTTGCTGCTTTAGGAACAATCCATTTTTTTCCTTCGGTGGTATTCTTATATAGTCTTCCGTTGACTAAGGAATACTCTTTATGTATGTTTCGTTCTTCAGCATCAACAGGTTTTCCTTTCAGAACTTCCAACAAATATTTGCAACGGTTGTCTGTGAGTTGCAAACTTAAAACCCAATCTTCATGATTCAGATTGATAACATTAACAGCAATATTGAAAGACTCTACATTATCTGTAATTGGATTTCTACTCAGTGCATCTGCATGTAGCATTCTTCGTCCTGGGCGGTACTCCACATCAAATGTATATTCTTGAATGTTTAGCCACCATCTTCCTATTCTTGGAATTAGGTCCCTTTTACATAATGTGGTTCGAATAGCATTGCAATCGGTAACAACCTTGAAATGTATACCAATTAAATATACTCTAAAGGCTTTTAGAGTATAAACCACTGCCATTGTTTCCAATTCATAGGAATGGTACATTTGTTCTTGTTTTGTGGTTTGTTTCGAGTAGTACAGGACAGGCCTTAGTTTTCCTTGTTGTTTTTGTAGAAGTATACCAGCAATTCCCCATTTCGATGCATCTGTGTGAACCTCAGTTTCTAATTCAGGATTATATATGGCTAATAACGGGCGTGATGTTAATTTTTGTTTCAGGCTTTCGAAAGCTACACGTTGTTCGTCTCCCCAAACAAAAGTAACATCCTTCTTGGTTAAAAATGTCAATGGCCTTGCAATCGTAGCAAAGTCATGAATATATTTCCTGAAATAACTCGCCAAGCCCACAAATTGTCTGACACTATGAACGTCCGTGGGTGTGGGGAATTTACTCACTGCGTCTGTTTTCCTACTGCCTGGCTGAACACCCTCCTTACTGACTTCGTGTCCAAGATACTCGATTCGTTCCATAAAAAACTGGCATTTTGATAATCTTAAGGTAAGATTGGCTTTCCTAAAGGACTCTAAAACTTCTCGTAAGTTAGATAGACCACTGTCAAAATCTCTAGCTGGAAGCAAGACATCGTCCATATAAGCCAGGGCCTTACCATAACGAAGATTACCTAAAACTTTATTGATAGTACGTTATAAAAGCTGTTTTTGGAATAGATGATTCCTCCATTTCAATTTGATGATAACCACTGGCAAGGTCTAAGCTGGTGAAATATTGACAATCTTTTAGTTTTTCAAGTAAATCATCTACATGGGTAAGAGGAAATCTGTCCTTGACAATTTTCCGGTTCAAAGCGCGGTAGTCCACGCACATGCGCTGTTCACCGTTTTTCTTCTTGACAAGAAGAATAGGACTGGCATAAGGTGAAGATGACTCACGGATTATTTTATTTTCTAGTAAATCCTTAACGGTTTCCCTTACAACTTTTCGTTCGCCGAAGGAAAGTCGATAAGGACGATATACTACAGGCGTATTATCATTCAGATGTATTGGCATGCGAAGTACATCCGTCTTGCCGAGTTGGCTAGTGTTCTGGGCAAAGCAGTCGCTAAACTGATTTATTAAGAGCACTAACTTTTCGGTTTGTTCGTTGGTAAGATTTTTATTCAACCTAATTTCATCAGAACTAAAATGTAATTTATTTTGTTTTTGGATCGTGAGCACACGTAACTCTGGATCCTTTTCTTCAAAACAAATAATGCATCTAACTAAAATATTATTTTCACTTACCTCAATTTCTTTATGAGACAAGTTTGAGACAGTGATGAAACCTTCTTGTGCGTTCGTGACACATTCGTCGAGGAAATGTTCCTTCCCTGGTTGTGCACGCAAGCCTCCTTGAACGTAGACATCACCAGAGTAACTGCCACGGGAGGTAACTGCTATCAATGCTGTGGTCCTTGGTGGAATCACTGTAAGCTTCGTTGCCCACAAAGGAATTTTTCTTGGCGTGATATTCAAAACATTGGCAATGTCGTCATTTGCTGTCAAGAGTCTTACATTCATCCCAGAAGCTACTAGCATAGCGTTGGTTTGGTTTAGGAATGTTTGCCCCACCATCAGAGAAATATTTTGAGCGTAATCGGGAACCACTAAGACTTCCAGTTCAGCCTCCACCTGATCAACTTTAAGATGAACGTTTGCTTTACCTAGGACTCTAATAATTGCACCTCCATAACCAGCAATAATAATGTCACTATCATCGTAGATAATGTCCAGTTCCCTTGCTGCGTCATGTCTCATAAGAACAGCCGCACATCCAGTATCTACATATGCCTGCGTAGGCTTTTCGTTCACCCAGCAGTCAAAATAATATTTACAGTTTGATGTGTCGCATTCATTTTGTACAACTTGATTTTTTAAATGTTTTCTAGAACAGTCTTTAGCTAGATGACCAATTCTTTTGCAAATTGTGCACTCTAATTTGGGCTTTGGACATTTAAAAGAGAAATGTCCAGTTTCCTTACAATTATAACATCTGGATTGTTTTTTGTATTTGGGATTAAATTTCATTTTCTTCACTTCTGGAATCCCAGCATTATTATTATCGGAAAAATATGGCCTTTTAACAGTGACAGATGATGTGCGCTCGGGCTTTAGGGATGAAAGATATTCCGCGTATAGCGCATCAGGCGTTTCATATCTACCTGCTCTTGCGCCGGCCTGTATCGTAGGGTCTTGAATTCCCTCAATAATACACGAAATTGCTCTTTTCCCACTTATGTCACATGCGTTGAGAAGGTCCATCTTTTCAAAATAATATTGTTCCCATGATTCACCTGGTAGTTTATATCGGTCCACAAGTTTTCTCAGCAATGTGGCGAAGTCTTGATGTTCAGGAAATGATTTTAGTAAAACTTCTTTCCACTCGTCCCAAGTAAAATGATAAGAGGGCAAATCCCATTTTCTTGCTAACCCTTTTAGACGATTCTGCATATGATAAATCATAGTTTTCGTATCCCAATTATTTATTTCTCCCAGTTGTTCTATTTTTTCTATCCATTTTGCCGCACTTAAGTTGGGATTTCCAGGCGAAAATTCGGGGATGCTTTCAGGTTTTGCGTAAAACTGGTTGTTTTCTGATTTTCTACCTATTTGGTGTTTAATTAATTTTTCGACTAAATTTTCTAGTCTGGTAACTTTGTCTTTTTCTGGTATAGGCGGAGTGAATCTGCCTTGGCTTGTGGATGGTTGATCATGCGGGATGGGCCTTTGGCTAGAAGCCGAACCTGATTTTACTTTCTTATAAATTTTCTTTCTTTTATAATTTCCATCATCAGAACTAGAGGTTGTGCTTGACGTTGAACTTAATCGCGATCGACCCATTTTTTATATACCTATATCAATAATTTCACAAAAAGAAAGTCACTAATTCAACAAAAAAAAATAACAGTCGGATAATTTTACGTTAATTATCGACGCACAAAAATAAATACCACGAATAAAAATGGTCCCTTATGTATAAATAATGATTGTCTGTCTTTAAAATTAAATTATCACAATTCACTGCGAGAGTTTATCAAAACAAAAGTGTCCCGGAATCATGAAATCTGACACCATCCGTTAACAGGTTTACTTTCGTGAGAAATCAGTACATTAAAAAAAATACAATACATACAGTTTTTAAAGTGGATATCCAATACACTTAATTCAGCACACTATTTAGATTTCAATAAATCTTTTGAGCGCGATAATGTAAACACACACTCAGCACGGCATCGGCAATTCGGCACGTAAGACGGTATCCCACCGCTGCTATCTGTAAACTATTTAGGTAATAAAACACTGATTCCGGGTGACGAATATGTCTGTATTCAAAAGAAATAACATATTGACTGTTTTGGTCGAGAACGCTTTACAGACTGCCTCTAATAATTTTAAAATTGTATAAACTGTGTTTGGCCATCCAGGACCGGCTTCGGTTGTTATAGTTATATATATATATATATATACATATTTATATACATATATATATATATATATATATATATATCATATATATCATATATATATGTATATATATATGTATATATATATATATATATATATATATATATATATATATATATATATATATATATATATATATATATATATATATATATATATATATATATATATATATATATATATATATATATATATATATATTTCTTATTTTTTTATTACTACCCAAAGAGTATATAAATTGGGTAGTAATAAAAAAATAAGAAATATGAAAAATACGTTAACAGTATATTTTTACACATTGCGTTTGATAAAGTGGTTTAGGAGAAAAATGTAAATGGTAAAAATCTATGTGTCAGTACTTTTTGTTGAATATATTGCCTAAATAAAATTTGCAAATAAATAGGTGTTCATTATTTTTCATCATAATTCATAATGGCAAACGCCAGCTCGTTTGTGACAAGTTTTCTGGGTTGAAGGATGCAAAGCTCATTATTCTTTTCCAGGCAACATTAATCAATTCAGCAGCGATTTGAATCTGGCTAATGCCCCAGAACTTTCTGGATATTAGCAATGGCTGTTCCGAATTATACATTTTCTCTCTGTTCAGAAAGACGTGATTTTTGATTCGAAACTGCTGTTTACCCGGTTTAAATTAATGTTAAATTTCTAAAACTTCGTTATTTTCACTTGTTAATTGAAACTTGTATTTATTTCTATGGCAAATTAAATAAGTAAGTATGCCCTTATGATAACTATGGCTACATGCTATTTATGGTAAAAAAAATAAGGAATATATTTATTTATTCATAAACAAATTCTTAGTTAAATTATATATCTCAGAATACAGGAATCCTCCTCCTCCTCAGCCCTGACTCCCCATTGGGAATAATATAACCAATGTTGCGTTGGCCCCATCTAGTGTCCTCCACGATCCTCTGTCTTAAGCTTCGTTTACCAATCTATGAAATGGTTTTCTTGTTACTTGAACCACCTGTTCAATCCACTAAGTGTGAGAACGGCCTCTGGATCTTCTGAGACCCTTCTTTGTTTGATCTTAAGCTTAATGAGCGAGATGCTTTTTTAGTGTTATATATATGCTTTTGTTCTGCCATAGCTTCTTTAATTTGCAAAGAAATCGTCCATTTTTCTCTGAGAGACCTGATTATATGAATTTAAAAAAAAAACTAGTCTCGGTATATATAAAATGTTACTGTAAAAGTAATTCAGAGCGATACGTGTTTCGACCTTACGGTAATCATCAGACCTAAAATAAATCAGAGAAACCTTAATTATATTTATAAAGAGAAGAACAAAAATGCTGATATTACCGTATAACTAGATGGCCACTATAAATTAAAATAGAAAACAACTATACAATACGCATATTAGGCGAACACTGAGGTGGAAATGTAAGTAGGAAACACGTGTCACACTGAATTATTTTTAAAGTATTATTTTATATATATGGCTAAGATCGAGAATAACTAGTTTACTCTTTTTAAAATTCTTTAATTTTGTCACTGCCGTCTTGGCCATCTCACATATTTAGCGAACCTCACACACAACAGAACCTTGAGAATCCAGATACACATATTGGTTTTTAATGTCAAAAGGATCAGTTCAGGTATATTGCTATTCTGCCTATCAACTATCATAATTTTAGTCTATGTGTGTTCAAAGACCAAGTTTCTTGCTTTCATTCTCTACCCGAGTCATTAATATTAATAGGTCCTCCTCACAGTTTGTAAAGAACGCTGTATCATCTGCAAAACGTAGATTATTAATCTATTTTTCCAATGCTTTTTTCATAAGAATTCACCATAAATGTTGAACGTTTGTGGCGAAAGTATCGATCCTTGAGGAACACCGGATGGATGTTCGAATTTATGAGACGGTATTACATGAAACTTGATGAACTCCCTAGGGCGCTGGTAGAGGCTAATTTTTAGGTTTATTAGTTGTTGTGAAACCCCCATCACCTGTATGATCACCCAAAGTTGAGGCCATTTTACTTTATTGAAGGCTTCGCGATAGTCTATGAAACATATGTTAAGCGGTATACTGAATTATCTTGCTTTCTCAATGATTTGGAATATCTACCTTTATTTTACCTAATTTAAGAAATACTAATTAAGAAAAGCGATGAATTATTATTTTTAAAGTGTGGTGTTAGGAAAGATTAAATCCAAAGTTGGGGTATTCAAATTTGTTTCAGAATCAGCGCCATCTTTAAAAACAACGGAAACAAATTATCTCGTTCTCTATTCGCCAGTGGAAAAAAGTTTAAGTTTTATATCGAATTGGTTTCTAAACCAATACAGACCGTTAAAGTTTCAAAAAATCCGGTTTTTCAGCATTTAGACCTTCAAGAACTGATTTAAACCAAAACATTTTTAATACATGTTGTATAGTTTAAAGAGAAAATCTATTCAAAAATATTTATTGCTCATAGATTTTCAATTTTCATTTTCAAGATAGTTCAATGCTTTTTAAAGGTGACGGCATTTCGAAACAGGTGGGAAGTGAGAAATTGGAATTCAGCGCTTTAGACCATGATGAACAACATAATAAAAATACAGCCTACTCGCCTTTTTTTAGAATTTAAACGACAAATTGGAACACAACAAAGGAAGGTCTGGTTCCAAGAATTTAATTTAATCATCTAAAAAGTGTGGTATTGTTATTAAGTAGTGGGGAATAATTTGCAAGTTAATAAACACGATTGTGTCATAAAAGCGTTAAACTAAAAAATTCTTTTCGGTCCCTATTCTAATATTTGAAGGGGGCCTTGGGTTATTATCCATTTTTAGTTTTGCAAACGGATATAGAAAATGGCATACTGAAATGGATCATTTGGGCGTAACAGTGAATATAATTTTTGAAAGAAGGAATACGCTTGATGTGCAGAAGAAATAATATCGATGCCAATGCTCAACATTGTAGAATCTGCACGTTGATTTTTTGTAATCAATACGAATAACCGTAAAACAGTACAGGAATATTTCAGTTGACACTGCGAATATAAGGGCAAATTTTTTAAGGAAGTACACGAAGTGTGTCAAGGGCAATAATCTGGAGTTTTTGATGGAATTTGATAGAGTTGCTCTAGTTGTAAGTTACGAAAATAAGGAAATTTTCCGTGGACTCTTGGTTGCTGAGAACGTGTTGTCTGTCATGGATTACTGGTACCTTTCAAGTTAATTTAGAAGATCAGTATTGATCAATTTCTCAATTACTCTACTTGTAAGTTATGATTGTAATTATTGCGTACTTTTTGTTCAACCTCGCGATTTTTTGTAGTGGGACACTTTTAGAAACCGTTTATTCTGGTGTGGAGTTATCGCAGGTTTTCGAAAACCAAGATTTATATTTATAAGGTTTTGACATCTATGGGATGTGAAACAAAGATTTGTATGCCTAGCTGGAAACTTGTAAGCAATATTGCTCCATATATACCAAATTGATGCCAAATATACGAAATAGTATAGTTTCTGGTTGAATGGAGCAAGAGACTGTAACTAAACTATGTTTAGAGGAATTCAGAAAAGCGAACCCCTAAGATTGATAAAGCTCTAGGCGAGTGATCAGGAAAAGATCTAAATGATTTCGGATGTATTTGACGATGGAATGTAAGTATATTCTTTGATGTTGGTAAGAGACTGGCTGATTGCAAAGGTCTCTACTGCGCTACCTTGGAGATTGGTTTTAATGGACCCTAATTAATTTTTATTACTTAAGTCGCCTAGAATAAGGATTTCAGAAAAAAGAGAATTAAAGATTAGGAAATCAACATTAGCAGAGAAGAAAAATTTCGTCGGAATTTTTCAAGGGAGAGCAATATACGTAACATTTAAGATATACATTTAGTAGACGGGACAATGAGAAGTGTTCATAGTGTGGAAAGCAAAGCTGCATATTTGGTTTCAGATAAAAAAGAAACATGAATTGAAGATAATTACAGATATCCGTACACCAGAAAGAAATTGCATTTTGATAATGGAGCAATTAAAGTACATCCTTCCTGCATTTCCGAACGAAGATGTACTTTGACTTTAAATTTTTCATGAAAAAAAGTTATAATCATTGTTGATGTAACATTGTTTAACAGACATAAAAAATAAACTAAAAATAATACAAATAAATAAATAGGTACAACTGTCAAACAGCTTGAGTTGTATACATAAGCCTGAGAAAGTCAGTTACGACATCCCCAATTCACTTCACCGAAGAAGATTACATTACATTAAGACATCGATAACAAAAATCAAAGCCGGCCAAATACCTATTATACCAAATGTTTATCGTTAATTTCCGCTTTTAATCAGAATATATTTAAGTTATGTTAAACCTATCATATAATAATGGGCTTTTAAAAACTCTATTAAACACGTGTTGCGGCTTCTACATATGAGATTATCAAAAACATATACGTTAGCTGCATTTTCTTCTAAAACTTCATAATTTGGATTTACAAACTTCATTTTACTGAAAGGAGTATGCACATACAAATTTGTACTGGGTTATTTTGTGTACTTCAAACATTATTCGCATAGAAACGTCAGGATTTTCAGATTTTCATCCAAACAGAAATTCAAGTAATGGAAAAATTATGCCGCAGTCTAAATTTTAACGACTTTATCAGGTTACTATTTGAATATAAGCAGAATTAATAGCGACTAATTTCGTTTCTAGAGAGTTATACTGAATAAAGTAATAGCAACTTGTGCCTTTAACCTAAGTCTTACTTTTTATGTCCAGCCCGCAATTTTTATTCAAATTTCTAAGTCTAATAACCTCCCTTAGGTATTTTCATATAATGAAGATTTATTTTTTAATTTTCCTGAGACTTGCTGAATTAAAATGTCAACCGCAAAGATAAATTACAATTAACTAAGAGTATAAGTGGTCAAATCAACAGAAACTACTTCGAAATTATAAAATTTTACAGGAAACGGAAAAACTTTTCATTTATTGATTTTCATTAATAAGTATTTTGTTACTTCCCTCGTAAAATGGAAGTAACGTAATTGTGAAAAAATCACTCTTCATCATTGTTCAGATCTTTATGTTTCAGGGTCCCTAGATGCCGAAAAACAAGTTTTCTTAATTCCGTCGGTCTGCCTGCCTGTTTGCTTGCCTATTGGTGTGTCGGTCTCTCTGTTCGTGGCATAACTAACAAACTACTTAGCCGATTGACTTCAAATTTTAGTCAAAAATCAAGGGTCATATGTGGATGGAAACTCAAAATAGCGGCTTAGTGAAATGTTAAAGAATCTTACTAAAAACTACTTATCCAATTTATCTCAAATTTTGCACAAAAATCATGTATTATGTAGGAATCAACTGGAAAAATTTTAGTACGAATTTAAGATATCGGAACAAAATTGCGGCTTAGTAGAATATTTAAAAATTCAATTATGTGCCATAAATATTTGTGGTATATAGATGAACTAGTAAAACTGTGGCAATAATTCAAAATTGCAGAACAAAATGGCGGCTAAATCAAATATTTGTAATCGTGAAAAAATCGCCCTATCAGGTTTTACATATCTTCACGTATAGCGTCCCTAGATGGCAAAAAATGTTTTATCAATTAAAAAGGTCTTACCCGCTTGACTTCAAGTTTTGGTGAAAAATTAAGGGTTATGACCTGGTAATATTTTGATACAAATCCAATATGACGGCCTAATGAAATGTTAAAAAATTATTGGTTATAACCTGCTTATCTAATTTTTCTCAAATTTTGCGAGTCAAATATTATATAGTAATTAACTGGTAAAATTTTGGTTCGAATCCAATATGGCGAAACAAAATGGTGGCTTAGTAGAATATTTAAAAATTCATCCTGAAAAAGTACTTAATGGACTGATTTCAAATTGTGAGCCATAAATAATTGTGGTATACAGATGAACCAGTAAAACTGTGGTACTAATTCAAGATAGCGGAATAAAATGGCGGATAAATAAAATATTTGTAATCGTGAAAAAAATCTTCATCTGATGTTTTAGATGTCTTCTTTTAGCATCCCTAGATGCCAAAATATATGTTTTATCCATTCCGCCAGTCCGTCTGTCGGTTTGTCTGTCTGTCTGTCAGTTTACGGCATAGCTTAAAAACTACTTACCCGATTGACTCCAAATTTTGGTCAAAAATTAAGAGTCATATGGGAATGACCTGGTAACATTTTGGTAAAAATCCAATATGGCACCACAAAATGGCGGCCTAGTGAAATGTTAAAAAAAGTTATTATTAAAAAACTACTTATCTATTTTATCTCACATTTTGCACAAAGATCAAGTACTATGTAGGTATCAACTGATAAAATTTTGTTACATATCCAAAATGGCGGCACAAAATAGCGGCTTAGTAAAATATTTAACAATTCAGCCCGAAACCCTATTTAATGAACTGTTGTCAAATTGCGTGCCATAATTGTGGCATACAGATGAACTAGTAAAACTACTACTAATTCAAGATGGCGGAACAAGATAGCGGCTGAATATAATATTTGTAATCGTGAAAAAATCACTGTCTAAGGTTTTGCATACCTTTACGTTTTAACGTCTCTAGATGCCAAAAAATATGTTTTATCAATTCCTTCGGTCCGTCTGTCGGTTTATCTGTCTTTTCCTTTCATCATTTCACGGTATAGCTTAGAAACCACTGATTGACTTTTAGTCAAAATTGAGGGACATATGGGAATGTCTTGGTAATATTTTAGTAAAAATCCATTACCTCGGAATAAGATGGCGGTCTAGTGAAACGTTAAAAAATTGTTACTGAAAAAACTACTTATCAAATTCACCCCAAATTTTGCACAAAAATCAAGTGTTATTTAATATAAGTAGTTAATCTTCACAATTGTAAAGAACAACAGGGGTATCAGGTGCCAAAATTTTCTTTTAGAGGTCCCATTTAATGAGATATTTTGAAAAAATTTAAAATTTGAACTCTTGAAAATATGCTGAAATTTTGCTGTTTCTCGAAAAATTTCAAACATTATATTCCTGAGCACGTTTTTGGTCCAACTTTTGAGGTGTAGTCAGATCTTGAACGCGGTATTTCGTAAATAGGGACCCATTTTCAAGTTTTTTTTTAAATAGGCGAGACTTTAACTCATTTAGTTCTTATCTTACATATTGTCCAATAAGAGAAATTTGTAAACCTATTTTTAGGTAATTAAATAAATAATATAGAAGAGATAATTACAGTAAAATATTTTACCACCTAAGGCATCTACATATTTATCCTGTAAATAAATTGGTAGTATCGTACTCACGTCTGAGGTAAAAACAGTTTACCTAATATTGATTTTGTATTTTGCTTCCCTTGGTGAGACTCTGTTAACAGCTTTTTTCAGAGTTCCGAGCTACTCTATGTGGATGCTCGTTGGTCTATTATTTTACTTGTATGACTAAGTTTGAAGTATATTTTATTTTAGAATATAATTGACAAAGAAAATAAAGGTATGCAATATATATCCCGTGCAGTATACCTTTGGAAAAGTTTCATTGATTATCCCCGGGAACAAATTTCATCTTTTTTTTTTCTTTTTTTTCTAGAACAAACCTATTTTTTTTTATTCAACTACATCCAAATAACTAAAAAATACCAATTAAAGAATTTAGTTGGCTCGCAAAAAAAAATCTGAATTATTTGTTACATTATTTTAATTTATAGGCATATAAAATGAATGTTCAAAATACATAATAACAATATATTATTGGTTCAACAAAAGCAATTAAATAGCACATTTTTATCATTGAATCACACTTATTTTTCACTTCTTAGCCTGCATTTTGAAAGCAGTCGCTGGTGCATGTCTCGTAATAGTCCAGCAGCAGTCGGCATCGCACAGTTCCAGGATATCTTTTTTCCATGTTTGAAATATTGTGGTGGACCCTCTCACCGTGCTTGTCGCTTACAGCACTACAAATTTCCGGAAAGTAATCCAAAGGAATTTTGAACGGCCTATTACAAGCAAGGTTTTGGTGACACAAAAGAAGTTGGGTAATCAGGTCTTTATAGTTTTCTGCTTTTATGTTTCCCAAAAAATTTGTTGCATCCATTTTAAAAGCATTCCAAACTTCTTTTTCCTTGTTTTCAAGTATGGAATCGAATTTCGCATCTCCCAAAAGTTTCCTAATCGGGGGACCCACAAATATTCCCTCTTTAATTTTACCGTCGCTGATTCTTGGGAACTTTTCTTTTAAATAACTGAAAGCACGACCTTTTTTTGACCATGACCTTTACAAAGTTTTTCATAAGTCTTAATTTTATGTGAAGTGGCGGTACTAAAATCTCTTTAGGAAGAACTAATGGCGCGCTGGCTACATTTTTCTTTCCTGGCTCAAAAGACTTTCTCGGTGGCCAAATTTTTTTTTGTAGTGATTTGATCGTGCTCGACTATTCCTCTTTCTCGCAGAGGAGCAGGAGTATTTGGTATAACCTAGCTGCATTCCAAGCAAAATTGCCACAACATTTAAATCCCTACATTGCCATTTATATATTTCATATTGTATGACCTGCAGTAACGATGTCAAAGTACTATAGGTTTCTTTCGTGTGTACTGCATGATTAATTGGGACTGAAAGCAACTTGTTTCCATTATGGAGTAACACAGCTTTAAGATTTACTTTTGAGGAATCAATGAAAAGTCTCCAGACTTTTGGATCATAGTCCAGATTGAAAGCTGCCATTAATCCTTCAATGTCCCTACAGGCCACCAAATTGTTTTCCGTGTTAAAAAATGATGTTAGGTTTTTCTGACAGCTTCAGTACACAGAAACTTTTACTTCATCTTAAAGTAAATTCCATTGTTGCAATCGAGAGGCCAATAGTTCTTTTTTCTTCGACAATTCTACATCTGCTATAAGGTCAATTAATACACTTTGACCAATTTTGCGAGGCTTTTTCTGGGAAGTTCACAGACAAAATCGGAGTCTTGCGACGAAATTGATGGGCCGGCGATATTTTCTTGTATACTACAGTTGGAATTCATTTCATCATCATCAGAACCAAGGGTATATTCCTGAGGTGGAATAGGTACAGGTAATTCGTCACTATGAGGCACCGGGGGTATGTCGGATTGTAAATTTGTATACTATATCGCAGAAACCTTTGCCTTCGAAAAGCCTTTTTTGATGGGAGGTGTTAAGCAAAAGTAACAGTCACTAACGTTGACGTTGAGTTCTTGCCAGATCATAGGAACAGAGAAGGCCATCCTTCGCTTTTTTCTCCATAGCTAGCCGCGAATGCTGGACGCACATTTGTTGCAGTAGTTGTAGGGAGCGCAATTTTTATCCTGATCTCCAACTTTGGCAGCCAAAATATAAGTGGTAAGCGTTTTTTATTAAAGGGCTAAGAGTATGTTGTTGTTTCACTACATATATAACAAAAATGATCCGGCTTATTTATATAAACTCGCGATATGTTGCTCAAAACTCTCTAATTTCTCAAAACAGCTCTCGATCAACTGGTGGTTGAAATACAACTAAGTAAAAATGTAGGATTTATGTTATATGTATTTAAATTCCTTATAAAGTACATCTGGTATAATAAATCCAGGTATTTTTTATTTAATGGTGGCACGTTTCCATACATTAAGGCAATATAGGTCAATTATAATAGTAAGCATAGATCTATAAAACCGGAGCTAACTACGACTTTGGCAAGACAGATTGTTAATTAGTATAATAAAATAAGTAAGATTTTGCTATTTTGGTCTCGTAATCATTTTTGCTGTTCCCAGTATTATCGTTACTGTGTCGAGAAAAGGATAAGTCGTTGATTATTTTTTAGAAATTACTTGTTCATCAAAGATACGTAGCGTTGCTTACTTATTTATTAATTACCGGGATTAGAAAAACTAGCAAAGCACTGCTCTGTGGCAACATCTCATAGTAAGAAAACGTATCCTGAATTTGGGCTGCTATTGGTAAAACACGATTAAAAGCATCCTCTCACCTTCGTAGTTCCAGCTTAAGAGTTTATTTTTATTATTTGGAACAACTAAATTATCATATCCATTTTGTCATTTTTAGTGGCAGAGCCTTATACTGAATAACATCCAGTTTTTTGAGGTGTCGTGATTTATAAGCTGGGCCATAAGAAACACTTCTAATATCCAGAATGGATCTAGTAAAAGATTTATAAAAAAGTAGTGTAGTTTTCGGTTCTGAATCCTAAGATCTGATAAAACAACTTTCGTCAAATTCAAACTTTCATTGAGTTTTATTTTCGATATTTGTAAGATGGTCATTCTAATTAATTTTATGATCTAAAATAACGAACATTTAATTGTGTTCAAGGTATTTTACTACGATTTAGTGTTTTTTTTCCTGTGACGCTATGCTAATAAAAATTAAGACAGCTGATTTTTTATTGAATATTGTGAAACTGTTTTCCCGGAAATATCGAGTGCAAAAATACATTATATCGTTAAGATTCAACCGCTATAAATACAGAAATCATCAGCGAATTGTATGACTAAAGCATTAAAACCTGTTTCATCTATATGGCTTTTTGTAAAAAAAACACAAGACATAATTCTACTTTCGCTAAATGTGTTCCCATCAGAAATGAAATTTTTCTATTTAAAATTAACCTGACGATATTACAAGCAATACGTCATGGAATAAAGTTACATAGTTTTTATACAACATTAGATTTATAAAAAATATGGCTCCTAAATAATTCTTGTCAGAGAAAGTGTCAAGAGTGGACGTCACCAAATGCACCAGACAATCATTCGCACCTATACCATGCTGAAATCCAAATCGATCTTGAGGCCTGGCGGTATATAGTGGCAATTTCAAGAATGGAGTGTCATTTATTTTTTAATTTGCCCTGAAGACATTGAATATATTGAAAATAATCTATTTGCAGAAAATACGACGGCAATAATCAAGAGATTTGAATCTCACATGGACCAGGGGGCCAAAATGCTTTCTAGTACAATATTTTTTATTAATCAACCTCAAAAAGATCATTGACAAAAATTATTGTATATGCCTTATCACATATTATTCCAGGCAGACTAACGGATCAATTAAAATACAGTCAAAATAATTAGCGATATCGATTTTAGAGACATGTTTCTATAGTCAGAAATACTTAATTTGCCATCCTTGTATATTTTATCATGTCTTATGTAAGTTAGAAGAAGCAAGGACCATTTTAGATTGAGCAATGAACATCAACAAATCCATTATCCCAAATCCTCAGATTTACCGGGTTTATTGATAGTAATATTTAGTGAATTTTTAATAACTGGAATGTTCTTTTTTCGCCTCCTTTACAGATGACTTTTTCAAAAGTTCAACATAAAAGGGTTTTGTAGATATCAGGCAGGTTTTCTAATATAATATATAACACACCCTAATATCTGTCCTTTGTAGTAATAACATCAAATCCTTCGAGTGCAATTAAATTTGTTCCATTTAAATTATAATTAGCTATTTCCTGATAAACTGTGTCGTCGCTCGACATAATATTACGACATAATCCACTTTTGGCAGAGTTTGCACCTTCCCAAATTAAAGAAGGGTCCTCTGCGCGTTAAAGGAGCTGAAAAATGTTTGCCAACTTTGTTTCTTTTCTTTTTTGCTCGATTTACATTTTGCTATATCTTTTTCCGTTATTTTATTGTATTAATTTTCTATAGAATAAATCTTTCTCAACTTGCTAAATTCTACATATGATGTAAGAGCCTGATGAAAAATTATAAAATCCAACCCTTTCTTTTATAAACAAATTCAAATATTTAGTCCACTTTACTCTTGTGCTCCTAAGATTCATTATTCAATCAGTTAGTGAATAGCACGGTTGTCATATATCTATATTTAGTGTCTTTTATCTATTTACTTAGAAAGATATCCTTATTACAAGCTTTTATTTAAATTGCTTTCTTCCTATGTTTGCCTTTCCGGTTCAAAATTTGTAATCGATTTTTCATTGAGCTACAATTTGGCATATCTATGTAACTTCATTGACAATGCAATAATATGGTCTCATAAAGTAACATACTTACAAGAAGACTTGTTATTATTTTATACAGGGTGCCTAAAAAATTTGAAACATTGGGGAAACTTTTTTATTATTGATTTTAGCAGAAAAAGTTAATCTTCATAAAAGTCTTCTTCCTCTAGAAATAAAGTTAGCGTAAAAAATCGTGGAAATGCAGGGTGCGTAAAAAAATTGCTAAATATTACAAACGAAAATAAGCGTAAAAATCTTTTTAAAAACAAGTTTTATTCATAAACTATTGAACTAAAACAGAACTTAAAACTTGAATATTTTCTTAAAAGCCTGAGACCTGAGCATCAATCACACTTGCAACAAGGCCTCAACCTTTCAAGGGAATTCTGTATTTGTGTATTTTACTTTTTAATTCAATAGTTTATAAATAAAAGCTCGTTTTTAAAATATTGTTTACGTTTATTTTATTTTTAAGAACGAACTTGTACTAATATGTTAAATTAATTAGATAAATCGATAATAGCATCCACAATTTTTTTTCTTATACTTTTGTTTTTTTTTTTTTAAATTAGGTATATTCATTATAAGTTCGCCAAAATTACTAGTATCATAAAACGGGAAAAATGCAAACATTTTATTCAATTAACTTTTGTGCTAGTAAGAATCAATATTGACTCTTATCGGCCATTGCAAACGGAAACATTGCAATTTCCTGGCTCAAAAATATTTTATAAATGAAATAAAATTTGCTATTTCAGTGGAACCCCATTAAAGTTTTTCCTCGATTTGAAATATTGCCATTGTTTAGGGGCTGCCAGCCATGTTCATTTTCCGTTCAATTAACGATTTTATGAACACGCAAATTTCCATACTCAATGTTTTATCAAAACTGTGTTAACATCCATGAAAGTAAACCGAAAAACACTGATATACAGTGTGCTTCAAACCAAAGTAAATACCTGCTAATCTCTTGTTTATTCCTAAATATATGATTATAAAACTTTTTTGAAAGGCAACGTGAAAAAAAAAACAACTGAACATCGGGTTTTAAAAATGCTATATTAACATCGGATCTTTTGCATATTTTAAATTTAAAATATTTAAGAGCCTAAACAAGTTACGTCTATACAGAGTTTTACAATATTCGATCCACAAAATTTTATCAAATTAACTGAAAAATAAGGCAGAATATTTCTAATAACAATTGAAAGAAAACTTTTCGTTTTTGAGATGGGTTGTGTTAAAATTTAGCTTATTTATCCCTAAAGTTAATTGATTTAAATGCTATACCTAAAATAATTTTCTTTAGCTTACGTCGCTTTTCTCTCACCCAAAGTTTTTGACGCCAATAACTATTCTTTGAAAAGAACATGTTTACTTCTCTAACATGTTTGTATGCAAAAACCCTCCTTTGAATTCTACGTATAATTTCAGATTTAAGCGCAACTATTTTCTATCGATAAGTATTTAACCTTTTTGATATATTTACGTATGATAATTGAGAATTCAGGGTTTTGGGCGTCTGGAACATTTGATAACGACCTGACTTGGAGCAAAAAATTCTGTATTAGTTCTTTATAAATATAAAACATCAACTTCCTATCTAAGCTGAAGTAAAAGTATTCTATCTGGAAATCCGTAACCGATAGAACAAAAAGTTTCTTTAATTTTAAAGTTGTTTTAAAACATAATATTTCCATGTATACGAGGTGTCCCAATTTTGCTGGGACGACATCAACTATAAAATTTTAAACGGGACAGCCTGTATTTTTGTCCATTATTTGATTCCTTGTCAAAAATAAACATAAGTTACCAACTTCAACTATAGTCGATATCTGCGTAGTTTCTGAGATAATTAAGGTTATCTGTGATTTTTTGAAAACTGGAGCAATTTTGCAAATCATAGTGGTAATTTCCAATTTATAAAGCATCAAAGCATATATAGAGTACAAAATGTTTGTCACACCTATAAGGGTGGACGTACATATGTTCTATACCTGAATTCAATGGTTACAGAAAAAATCGCAATTTAACAGCAAATCTCAGTTATTCCTTGAATATTGTGATACTCAAAAAAACGTATAGAAGGTCATGGAATGGATAATATAACTATTTTTTTAAATTTGGCGATTTTTCAATTTATTTGTGTTTTTAGTGGTTGTTGTTTTATTGAAATCATTTAAATTAAAAATGTTTTCTTGTATCGGGTTAACTTGTTCTGTTTTGAAAAATGGCTCAATATTCAAGTCAAGAACGACTAAATTTGCATAACTGTTACACTGAAAATAATAAAAATCCAGCACTTGCATTAAGAAAGTATCGCCGAATATTTCCCATGGCAAGGATACCAAACAAGGATATTTTTGACAAAATTTTCAGTGATTTATCAACTCATATAGTTTTGAAACCTAGAAAAAAGGAAAAAGCCCGTCCAGTCGTCTCTGAAGATTTTCAAATGCAGGTTTTATTATATTTTATTAAATATTCTACGAACTCTTTAAGAGATTCACAAAGGGATTTGGATTTTTGCATGACTAGCATTCATTGAGTATTAAAAGAAAACAAAATATACCCATGTTTTTTTCCAGTTCGATTTTTAATGAAGCTGGTTATCCAACCAGACTGAATTTTTGTATGCAAATGATGGACATGCATTTTGAGAGAGGAATTTTAAATCAAATCCTTTGGAGAGATGCGATATTTTCCACTGCGGGAATGCATAACAAAAAAAATACTCACTACTATTCTGAGAGAGATAAACATTTGGTAAAGCAAATTAAAAGGCAAGGACATCAGTGTTAAAGTGTGATTTGGTATTATAAACGACCGCATAATAGGACCTGTGTTTATGCCCACCATTTGAATAGACAAGCGTTTTTAAACCTTTTGAGAAATCAAATTATGGAAAAACTCAATCATCTTCCAGAATATATTCGTGTGGACTTGGTATATCAACAAGATAATGCTCCATACCACTTTGGAGAATATATGAGCATTTTAAACGAGTAATTTATTTTAAGTATATATAGTAACGGTGAGATTCCATAACATATTAGTCTTAATAATAGTGACGCCGGCGCCGTCTGAAACGCTGTGGCAAACATTCAAGAGCGATATACACTTTGTATAGCAGAAAACGGACAGCATGTGGAAAACCAATTACATAGTCAATTGTTTTAAATTATTCCTGTTTTTCTATTTCCATGTAATCTGTTCTGATGATATGTATTGTTATGTGTTGTTTATGTTGAGTAAGTATTATTGAGTAACAATCAAGAAGTTTGTTTCTAATTTTAATTTTCAATAACGGTTTTAAATTTAAAATTTAGCTCTAAATAAATATAGAATAAAATTAGAACAATTATAGTTACGTAAACAGAAATATTATCCATTTCATGGCCTCCTATAGTTTTTTTTTGATTATGCAGCATCACAATATTCAAGAAATAATTGAGATTTTCTGTTAAATTGCGATTTTCTCTGCAACCATTGAATTTAGGTATAGAACATATATATATGAAAAAGTAGGTCTTTTTATGATCATTTGCGTAAATAAAAACATAGTGGGTGTTCTATTTAAAAAAATAAAATTTTTTACCTTAAAAAAGTGCAAGATTGATTTTATAGTATGTCCACCCTGTATAGGTGTGGACACAAATTTTGTATTCCGTATATGCACTGATGCTTTATAAACTGGAAATTACCACCTAAACGCCCAATTGGAGATTTTTGCTATTTTTTATAGTGATTTTAAAAATAGCTCAAGTTTTCAAAATATCAAACAACTATAATTATCTCGCAAACTACGCAGAAATCGACTATAGTTTAAATAGTTTGGTAAATAATTTTTATTTTTGACAGGGAATCAAATAATGGACAAAAATACAGGGTTTCCATTTGAAATTATATAGTTGATGTCGTCTCAACAAAATTGGGTCACGCTGTATACATGGAAATATTTTATTTTAGAAGAACTTTAAATTTAAATAAACTTTTTTACTATAGTGGCATACTATAGTGGGTATTTTATGTAGAACACAGTGTACAAGTTATTTAGTAACATAAATTACTTTTTTGACATTTATCATATTTTTCAGAATATAAATTTAATGGTTATATTTGTAATAATCAACTTTACTACTGAATTTTATGTGAAATACTTGTATTGTTTCCAGCAAGTTGTGACAGTGAGTGCCCTTTTATGGATGCCCAGGATTTTTTTTATTTAAACTAAAAATAACTATCTTATAATTTCATGAAACTATCGTAATTTTAGTTATTTAAATTTTGAAAAATATGACTTTCTTTGTTTCGTTCATGTTTTCGACCATAATTCTAAGTTAGATTAGTTTTAAATACAGGGTAGTCGGTAATGAATGCGCCAAAAAGCAATACTAGAATAAGCTTGTCCTAATAATGTTATTGAGCCAAAATGCCTTAGTATATTTGCGCTTTATGAGATACAAGATGGTAAAGTTTAAATCTCGAAATTGTTATTTTTCTATAGCTCAAGCTTTTTTTGGAGTTTTCGGCAACTACTAAATTATATTTTTGCATGTAATAAGTAGAAGGCTCTGTTACATTAATTTTTATTGAAAACTGTGATAGACTGTGATAGAATGACTTCTAAGAAAAAAAGGTATACTACATTTAATTCGACTAAAGAAACCGTTTTGGAAATATTTACATTTTAATATTTTATTGTCAAAATAAGTCAAAAAGTAGTTAAGCACTGAAACTGAAATAACATGCTTTCATAGCGAATAATGAGTTAATCATGAACAAAATTATGAAAAACGTAACTTCAGCAATTGGACAAAATGTCCACCAATTACTTCTATGCATTTTCTTAATCTCTTTACCAAATAGAGCCTTACATGGAATAAAGTTTTCTCTTTATTCGTGATAACATTGGTGGCATCTTGAATTTTTTGCAATATTTGCTCCCGTGTCCGGATTTCTTCTGTATACACTAAAGATTTAATATAACCCCAAAAGAATAGATCTAAATGATTAAGATCCAGGCTCTGAGGCGGCCATGGAAATTTACTACTACTACCAAACCATCTGTGAGGCAACCATTAATTTAAATAATTGCGAACCGCAACTGGATAATGCGTTGGAGCACCATCATGCATGTACCACAAGTTTTGTCGTAAATTTAAAGAAACATCATCGAGTAGATTCCGCAAATCATTTTATAGAAGCTGCAAGTACTGGTTACAATTTAGCTTTCCGGGCAACTCAAAAGGTCAAATAATAAAACTACCAATTATGCCACACCAAATATTGAAAGAAAGTTCCAAACCAATTCTTTGGCCAAGTGTATATATATATATATATATATATATATATATATATATATATATATATATATATATATATATATATATATATATATATATATATATATATATATATATATATATAAAAATATATATACTGCACTTGGCTATTCTGCAATAGATTTTCCTCTTACCGACGCGCCTCCCGCACCTACGAACTGTCGCTTCTAGCGGTCAGTCGGAAGGTTACTTCGCAGTGGTTTACAGAGAGTTGTACGCGGTGAGCAAAAATACAGAATTTGGAGCAAGAGTCCGTATAAATGTAACTTTTTGAAGATAGCTTTGGAAATGGCTTCTCAAGCTAGTTTTTATTCTTACTGCAGTGTTGATGGATGTGACGTTAACATAAATAGGGGAAATGTGTCATCTTTTCGAATTCCTCAAGCCACGTTTAAAGAGCTTTTAAAGAGTTGATTATTATTAATTTTTACTATTAAAATTTGGTCAAGTACTTAATTCCGGTAAAATGGGCATAATAACGATTTTTCTCAAATTTTGTATATTCAAAAAATATCCCATTACTAGTTTTGCTCTAAAAATTTACATTCAGCCTTCAAAACTACAAATAACTCCTGCCTAGCCTAGCATGAACCGATTGTGTTTAATTTGATTTCTTTTAAATATCAATATTTTTACTTCCCTCATAAAAAGTAAGTATTGTATTCGTGAAAAAATCTTCCTTTGAGATTTTTTCAGATGTTTACGTTTCAGGGTCCCTAGATGACGAAAAACATGTTTTCTCAATTCCGTCGGTCCGTCTGTCTGTCTGTCTGTCGGTCTGTCGGTCTGCCTGTTCACGGCATAACTAAAAAACTACTACTTGATTGACTTCAAATTTTGGTCAAAAATTAAGGATCATATATAGATGACCTGGTAACATTTTGGGCAGAACAAAATGGCAACTTAATGAACTGATTTTAAATTGTGAGCCATTGCTAATCGTAGTATAGAGATAAACTAGTAAATGTGTGGTACTAATTCAAGATGGCACAAAATGGAGCCCAAATAAAATTTTTATATTCTGAAAAAACCACCCTATCAGGTTTTATATATCTTCGCGTTTTGGCGTCCCTAGATCCCAAAAATATGTTTTACCTTGTCCGTCGGTCCATCTGTCGGTTTGTCTGTCAGTTCTCGACATAGCTTAAAAACTACTTATCAGATTGGCTTCAAATTTTAGTCAAAAATTAAGGCTCATGTGATGATGGCTTGGTAATATTTTGGTTAAAATCGAGTATGCCGGAACAAAATGGCGGTTTAGTGAAACGTTAAAGCAATTATTACTAAAAAAAATAATTATCCCATTTATCTCAAATCAGTTATTATGAAGGAATCAACTGGTAAAATTTTGGTACGAATCCAAGAGGGCAGAACAAAATGGCGGTTTAATAACATATTTAAACATTCAGCCTGAAAAAAAAACATTTAATAAAGTGCAATCCATTTTAATATCCTGTCGAGAAGGTATTGATTGTCGTTTGGATAATTTTTGTAATTTAAATTATAAGAAGCGAATTGTTGGAAGTTCTTTGCATAATTTCGCAAATATAATTAATACATTTTTATTTTACATTTGTTGTTAATATCTATCAAATTTAGTCCATATATAGTAGATGTATTCATTGCGATAATATAACGCGCGGCCTCGTATACCACGCATCTAGCTGTTAGCTGCAGGTGCGTGTGATTTACGACCGGTCGCAAAAAAAACCTGCTTTTGGGCAAAGGAGTGAGTGGACTGTTTCTTTCTTAAACTGTGGTAAAAGATAATATTTGATTAATCTGTCGATCCGGCTGCCTTCTATTTGGATAATGTTGTTGATAGCGTCTTGCCGCACGGCAGTTAAAATTTACTAATTTTAATTTAGAAATAAATACAAATCATATCTCTCATTTCACTATTTGAATATTCATTATGCCTAGGCATATTAATATTTTTATGACGATTTAAATTAACGACCTTTTATTCAAATGAATGAAAGTCAATACTAATGTATGTCAAGTATCGAATGACTACGTTCATTTCTTAACCATAGCTTATTCTTAACGAACTATTTTTGAGCCCGCGATTTGACTTTTATTTTAATTATTTAAATATTAAAATGCAAATATTTCGAAAACAGTTGTTTTAATCGAATTAAATATAAAATACTTTTTTGTCTTAGAATTCACCACTATGATCCACTATCACAATTTTCAATAAAAAATAATGAAACGGTACCAACAAGAAAGTTCTGGCATGGAATAACGAGTGTATAGGGTGTAACAAGTTCCGCCTACATATTACATGAAAAAGTAGAATTTAGTCTTATACTCCATCCCCGAAAACTCCCAGTTACCAGTTTTAATGTCGATATCTCAAAAACAACTTGAGCTATAGAAAAATAACATTTTCGAAATTTAAACTTTAACACTCTGTATCTCATTAATGAGCGATATTTTACTAAGGCATATTTGCTTCAGTATCATTATTTTGACGAGTTTAATCTAGGATTGCTTTTTGGCGCAAGGTATGTATGCAATGATTTTCGGTTATTGCAAATAATTTTATAAAGAATTTCGAACTAGACAATTTCGGAGATGTACCCTATGTTTAACAAAGCAAATCATTAGCCTTTCCCCAGTGAAATACTAAACTCCATAAAATGGGATGCTAAAAATTAAAAATCGTAATCAAAATATGCTTGTCATTTATTTAACGAATTCAGCCCAGATGTTTCTATATATGAAAGGAGTCATTCAAAATGCACTAAGCAAAAACGCGTGCCAACTACTATTCAGAACCGCAGGATGTTGCACTACATTTTTAGTTAGAACGCCACTAATTAAGGAGAGGCTTGCCCGCTTGGCAGCTAAAGCTTGGTTGCTGTTTGAAATTATATGTGTACTTCAGATCCGGATTCGCAATGTATTGTTATAGCTCGAAGCATTTAATTTGCGTGATAGTACGTTTGTTTTCTAATCTATGAGGTTTAAACTTTGGACTATTAAATATTTTTAGATATATTTTGTTTTCAGGTAAAATATTTAGAACAAGGGGGCGGCCTAATAAAATGTTTAAAAAATCAGCACCTAAAAACACTTTGTTGCCCGCAAATTTTGCAAGAAAATCAAGCATGATATAGGTTAGGTAGAGCTTTAGTGCGATCCAATATGGCGTAACAAAATTGCCGCTCATTTAAATGGGTAAAAAATTAATTTTGTAATATACTTATCCAATTTACTTTCAATTTTGCACAAAAATCTAGTAAAAAATCGGTAAAATTAAAGTCTGCACATGGCCATTTAGTACTGTCATTTCAAACATTTTTACTGGGCGCCATTTTGCTCCACCAGATTGGATTGTCACCAATATTTTACTTGTTTTCATCTAAGCCACACTTAATTTTTTGGGACATGATTGAACATAAATTGAATAAATAGTTTTTTAAAACCGCGTTTTAGATTTTTTACGCATTTTATTTAGCTGCCATTTTGTTTCGCCGACTTGAATTCGTACCACAATTTTACTATATTATCTCTATGTTACACTTAATGATTAGATACAATTTGAAATTAATCTAATAAGTAATTTTTCAGGCTGATTTTTTTATAATTTATTAGGTCGCCATTTTATTTTACTGTCTTGGATTCGTACCAAAATATTATAGATTGATTCCTACGTTATACTTGATTTTTGTACAAAATTTGAGGTAAAATTTTGTTTAACAATTATTTTTTTAACATTTCACTAGGCCGCCATTCTGTTGCGCGTATTAGATTTGTATCAAAATATTAACAGGTCATCCCTCCATAACCTTTCATTTTTGACCAAAATTTGGTAAGTAGTTTTTAGCTACAACGCAAATTGACAGACAGGAAGACAGATCAATAGAACTAAAAAAACACATGTTTGGCCATCTAAAACGTAAAATTATGTAAAACCGAGACTTTTCTTCATGATTACGAACATTTCATTGGCCCCCATTTTGTTCCGCCATCTTGAATTCGTACCATAGTTAAGTAGCTTCTTCAGACTGATTTTTCTAATTTTATTAAGCCGCCGTTTTGTTTCACCATATTGGATTCGCATGAAAATTTTAACAGTTGATTACGTCATACTTGATTTTTGTTAAAAATTTGAGGCAAAATGAATAATTAGTTTTTTAGAAATAAGTTTTTTAACGTTTCATTATGCCGCTATCTTGTTGCGCCATATTATATTTTTACCAAAATATTATGACCACTAACTTTTGACCAAAATTTGAAGTCGATCGAGTAATTGGTTTTTAAGCTATGCTGCAAAATGACAGACGTACAGACAGACCGACGGAATTGATAAAACATAATATTTGGCATTTAGGAACGCTAAAATATAAAGATATGTAAGAGGGTGATTTTTTTGGCCGCCATTTTGAATTCGTACCACAATTATACCAGTTCATCTCTATACTACAATTAATTATTGCACAAAATTTCAAATTTCATTTGACTTTAAATTTAAAAATAAACATACCCTATAACGATGAACTGGTAATAAAATACTAGTGCGAAAACAGTATGGCAGTCCAACATGGCAGCCTAATAATGCAAAGTGAAAGATAACGGGGTGCTATGAATTCGTTTTCGAAATAAATCTGTCACTGTTTAATTAGAACGCAAATAACATATTAGCAATTGTTCAAGAGATAATGTTAGTTTTATATATATATATATATATATATATATATATATATATATATATATATATATATATATATATATATATATATATATATATATATATATATATATATATATATATATATATATATATATATATATATGTATATATATATATATATATATAAAACTAACATTATCTCTTGAACAATTGCTAGGCTGGCTAAATTAGTTTACAGATCAGTTTTATACTATTACCTGATAATCGAATTTGTTTCTTTAATGCGTAATTTGTATATTATATGTCCTAAATTAAGCTTCCGACAACATTGAACTAAATATTGTTATTTGCGTTCTAATTAAACAGTGACAGATAGATATATATATATATATATATATATATATATATATATATATATATATATATATATATATATATATATATATATATATATATATATATTTTTTAGACTCTGCAGTAGACATTTAAAACTATATGTTAATTTCTGTTTCGTGTGTCCAAACCATGTAACTTCTTCTTTTTATATAGTCTTGTATATGTTTTTTAATATTTGATGAAAATGAATTCTGTCTTAGCTATATGTACCATACTGTCATTGAAAAAGCTAAAAATTAGCCGAAACGTATGATTTTGGAATAAAATAAAACAAAAATGCACAGGAAATAAAATACGTTGATTTATTCCCTGTATGAACCTTATCCCAAGAAAAGTTTTCTATATATATATATATATATATATATATATATATATATATATATATATATATATATATATATATATATATATATATATATATATATATATATATATATATATATATATATATATATATATATATATATATATATATATATATATATATATTCTACAGCACCTCACAGAAAAAATCTGGTAGAGGTAAATCCAGTGAAATTGCTGGCCAGCGAACTGGACCGTACTTAACGATCTATCTATGCGGGAAACAGTTATCCAAGAATTCGGAATCTTAAGCGTTAAGCCCCGTATTCCTACCTTGTTTGAAGAAATTGCCTATAGATTACTAGAAACATTACCCTAACATAAATGTCATGAAGTACACTAACATCACTTATTCGTATTATGGACGGCCTAAGAAAAAATATTAATGCGATTTAGTCAACAGATCTTCCAACGTTTCAACTTCGCCAGCACAATATTTACCCAATAATATAAAAAAATCAGTAAATTTCCTTTACCCGGGACTTTCCTCGTTATGAATATTTCCTTTTTTTAGCAATTTAGTTCAGAACATAGTCATTTTGTAACACATATATATATATACTGTCTTTTCAAACATTGTATTGGGCGCCATTTTGTTCCATCACGTTTTACTAATATTGTATCAGTTTTTACCAATGAGACACCTGATTTTTGGGCATAATTTTAGTTTAGTTTAGTTTTTACATTGTCACACACCGCCATTTTGTTACGTCATGTTTAACTCGTACTAGTTTATCCCTATATCATATTTAATTTTTTTGCAAAATTTAATGTCAATTGAATAAGACTTGTTTACGTTGATTTTTTTAAAATTTTATTTGTCCTTCATTTTGTTCCCCATCTTGAATTCGTACCACAACTACCAGTCTATCTCTATATCACACTTAATGTTTACACACAACAAAGTATTCTAATATGTAGTTTTTCACGCTGATTTTTTAAATATTTTATTAGGCCGCCCCATTTTGTTTTGATATCTTTAATTCATACCAAAATGTTACTTCTTGTTGAGGCATATTGAATATTTTCCAAAATATTACCATGTCATCCCCATATGATAATTTTTGACTTAAATTTGAATACAATCTGATAATAAGGACCACTAAAACGAGAATATATTATATAAAACATGGGAGGGTGATTTTTTTCACGATTATAAACATTTTACTTGCCCGCCATCTTGAATTCGTTTCAAAATTTTACAGTTGATTCCTAAATACTTGATTTTTGTGCCAAATTCGAGCTAAATTAGATAAGTAGTTTTTTAGCAATATTTTTTTTAACATTTCAGTAGTCCCTCGTTTTGTTTTCCCATATCAGATTTTTACCAAAATATTACCAGGTTATCCTCGTGTGACCCTTAATTTTTTATCAAAATTTGAAATCGATCGGTTAAGTAGTTTTTTATATATGCAGCGAATAGACATACCAACGGAATTGAGAAAACATGTTTTTCAGCAACGAGACCTTCAAACGTAAAGATATGAAAAAATCCCGGAGGGTAATTTTTCCCGAATACAATACTGTCCTTTTACGAGAGATGTAATAAATTCACTAAATAGTTTTAACATTGGCACATCCCGCCATTTTGTTACGTCATGTTAAATTCGTACCGCTTAATCCCTATGTAACATTTAATTTTTGTTAGTTAAATGAATGAGATTTTTTTACGTTCTAGGACCCTGAAACGTAAAGATCCTAAAAAAATCTCGGAGGGTGATTTTTCATAAGTACAATACTCCCCTTTTACGAGGGAAGTAATAGAAAATGTTTATCAAAGCCAATGGAAGAGTTTAAAATAAAGAGCTAATAGGCAAAATATTTGTAGGGAGTGTCCCCGTCATCCCTCTTGTATGACGGTCCCTGATTCATATCTTCTCTACTACATTCTCCAGAGCCATCGCCCTTAGGGAGGATTTCAAAGTGAGGAATTATAGAACCTTTTTTAGTAATTATTTGTTTTTTCTTAGTGGTTACAGATTACAATCTCTAATAGTTGGCAACCCCAGTATTCTTCCAACAGAGATTCAAGTTCACATTTACGTTGAACTATGCGGAAGCCTCTTGATGGATTCCAAGAATACTGAATGTAACACAAATTTGAGGTCCATTTAGGGGGTATTTTATTTTACATTCGAAGAACATGTTAGTATATGTGTTTTATGTTACTAAATAAATATGTAGAGAAATAGTTCCATATAAAGCAATTTATCGAATTTTTAATGTTGGGCCAATCATTTCCATATTCAATTACATACATAAATTCAAGTACGTTCCTGACTTATTCAAAGGCAAGTGTTAAAGCGAGTCATTCATAAAATAGTTTTCTTTTTGGCGGCCGGTTTCTCTGAACTGACTCAAACACAGTTGTGTGTAACGACTGAAATAAACACTTTTTAATTGGCTTTAAGTGCATGAAAGACGCTGTCATCTGCATGATTTATATTATATTCTTTCCTTCAGATATAAATAGTTTTTAATTGGCTGTTTCCTTTATTGAAAAGAGACTTAGTTTACTGAATTCTATATGTATGTTTTCAATTTAAGAATAACGTCTACTCTTTTTAAATTTCTTTGCCATTTGATCTTGGTTTCTGCCTTTTATTTGCAAATATTATGTAACCGACTACTTACAAAGTGTAAAGGTTTTGATTTCAAAATTTAAAAAAATATCTTAGTACAATATCTTTATATACAGATTTGTAATACTGATTTTATGTTAGAGGTGCTAGTATGTGCAAGACCAGATCATGCATTTCAAAACATAATTGTTTTTTCTGATAATATACATAATGTCCCATCAAATTTATAAACAAAATATCTTCGTCAATATACCCAGTATCAAAATTCACTGTGGACAAAAAGTCTTCGGTTTAAGAACCTACTTATGGTAGGAGTATCTTATCTATGTATACAGGTTCTCTCAAAATCATACTTTTTAATATTAAAGCATTTAATTATTCAACAAAAATGTATATATTGAAATGCATATTAAGCCTCTCGGTTAACTTTTTTTCTAAAAGGGTAATAAAATTCTTAAATAAATTTAAACCTTTTATTTACCGTCATAGAAGTATGATTGACATTCATGACAATTTATTTAAATAAAAACATGTTTGTTTTATTGATATATATGTTTTATTTATAAAAAAATATATATGTTTAGTGCAGTACAAAATATTAACAACACAGATTGAACTAAGTTTAACTTGGATATACATAATTTAAATTGTCCATATTTGTCACTGGGGGAAAGTCTTTTGGATCTACACTACAAAAGAATCAAATTCTTAATTATAAAAAAAATTGTTTCCACCGCTGGGCGAATTCGGCGTTCTCATTTCGAAGCTTTAAAAAGTATTTACTTGCCAAAACTAAGTTTAATGTAATCACACAATTGTAAAAAATGGCTCTGCACAAAAAAATGCTCTAAATATATATAAAAATACTTGAAATGTGCTTTTAAATTATCATGGATTCATATGGAAGAAAACCATATTTGCCCTAGGCCTGATTTGTTGGACCGCCTAATAGAATTCCGAGGTGTCTGGAAGAAAAGGCGGAACCGCTTTTATAGCACGTGTTTGACTGAACGGACAAAGCCACGCAAAATAACCGCAGTTTATAGATCGTAGGTGTATTACGTTCACCCCGTGCCTCGAAAGTGGTAAATAATTGTGTTATACATTTTTATTACAGTCCACAAAACAAGGCGAGTTCCGGATACGTGGAGCCTTGTCCAGTACTTCCAAAGCTATTAGAATAATTATACAAATTAAAATTCGTTTAGCCGTGTTGGTTGTACAACGTTAAGTTTTGCTGGCACCTGTGTATGATATGCTTGTAACAAACAAAAATATATAAATATATACATATTCGGCTGTTCAATACATACCCTCATTTAAAAGACCATTAGGATAAAAAAGCCACTTTTGTAACCTACATAGTAGAACGCGAGATATCCCAGACGAGAAATGCGGTAAGTTTGAACACGGTTTGAGATACGCGTGAAATTAAATTGGACTCTACTTTTAAGTTCTTAACCACTTAACGTCGTACTCAGACATTTATATGTTAAAATTCCCCATCTGTATCCTACAGAATTAACTAATTTTAAATATAATCTAGAGTTTTGAAATATCAGAAATACCCTATTAGGGTTTCAGCTTTATCAGACAGTCTCATTTAGGCCGTTAGTTCTATACGAATCTTGCTGCAATTATATTATGAGTAGCAATGTAAAGTGAAATTTTACAGTTTTATCCAAAGAAGACACAGTGACGGCAAAAACACTGACTAGGTCTTAGAAATATATATATTTTTTAATATAATTGGGCCTAATTTTTATAATTACAATATTTTTTAATTACGCAATTGTATAGGTATAATATAATGTTAATGTTAAGTGGCTGAATTTTTGGTATTAAATAGTTTATAATAATTTTAACAAAAGTTAACATTGGCATACCCGGCCAATAGTCCATCCAGTTTATAGATCGTAGGTGTATTACGTTCACCCCGTGCCTCGAAAGTGGTAAATAATTGTGTTATACATTTTTATTACAGTCCACAAAACAAGGCGAGTTCCGGATACGTGGAGCCTTGTCCAGTACTTCCAAAGCTATTAGAATAATTATATAAATTAAAATTCGTTTAGCCGTGTTGGTTCTACAACGTTAAGTTTTGCTCGCACCTGTGTATGATATGCTTGTAACAAACAAAAATATATAAATATATACATATTCGGCTGTTCAATACATACCCTCATTTAAAAGACCATTAGGATAAAAAAGCCACTTTTGTAACCTACATAGTAGAACGCGAGATATCCCAGACGAGAAATGCGGTAAGTTTGAACACGGTTTGAGATACGCGTGAAATTAAATTGGACTCTACTTTTAAGTTCTTAACCACTTAACGTCGTACTCAGACATTTATATGTTAAAATTCCCCATCTGTATCGTACAGAATTAACTAATTTTAAATATAATGTAGAGTTCTGAAATATCAGAAATACCCTATTAGTGTTTCAGCTTTATCAGACAGTCTCATTTAGGCCGTTAGTTCTATACGAATCTTGCTGCAATTATATTATGAGTAGCAATGTAAAGTGAAATTTTACAGTTTTATCCAAAGAAGACACAGTGACGGCAAAAACACTGACTAGGTCTTAGAAATATATATATTTTTTAATATAATTGGGCCTAATTTTTATAATTACAATATTTTTTAATTACGCAATTGTATAGGTATAATATAATGTTAATGTTAAGTGGCTGAATTTTTGGTATTAAATAGTTTATAATAATTTTAACAAAAGTTAACATTGGCATACCCGGCCAATAGTCCAATAATCAGACGGTTTTCGCAAAATACTGAAATGCTCTATTTTTTTGCAAGTGATACCCCTTGAGAGGCTGTTTATCTATGTGTCGAATAGTCACATGTAGGCCTTCTGGTTCACAAAAAATATCCAAAATGGAAAGAAGTTCACAAAAGTTTTGGTCCAATATCTATCAAAATATTGCAGATTGAACAAAATCTTTTTTTAATTTAATAGTAAGGGCGCGGAAAAATTTCGCAATAACTCGAGTACAATTATTTTTTTATTTATAATTCAAAAGGCGTTTAGAAGAAGACATCTCCGGTTATATAACATAATAAAACCTCAAAAGAATATTTTTTAACTCAGTTTTTGCAAAAACTACGAGTACTGCAGAAAAAAATATGATCAATTTTTATTTTAGTAATAATTTGCCCAACATTTTTTAATTAAACAATTTTGCTCTCTGTATATTCCTAAACAACCCATCGAGAGGTACTGGTCTACAAACGCACCGTGTTTGTTCTTCAGTTTGAGATTCGACCTAATAGCTTCCTCTAGGTTAAGAGTATAATATAGTACAAAAATCACAAAAAATACTATGTTTATGCCATTAATAACTTAAAAAATAAAGTCTTATGCAAAGAATATATATATATATATATATATATATATATATATATATATATATATATATATATATATATATATATATATATGTACATTATACAAGGTAAATCACTGATTATAATAACACTATGTTGCTATATTCAACTTCCCAGAGATATTTTTAATAATAATGAATATAATTATGTGTGATTATTTCTATACACATTTAACAACAAATCATTACTGGGGGTATTTAATAGTAAATGTAATTTAAAATTCGTGTAAGCAGCTCTAGGAGCAAACTGTAGAGTAATAGGTAATTTTGTAATATGAAGGTATGTTATCAAATATAGAAAAAATCGGAATTATAGTAGGGCTTTAGTAAATCCATTGTTGCAGTTGCAGTAATTATCATCATCATTTGGTATGGAGAAACTTAGCTCTTAGATATAATTACTACTATCGCTTGCTGTTATTAAGCGCAAACTGATACTATGCTAATCTTATTGTGAAGAAAATAACAATAAAGTCAATGAAAGTTCGATAAGTAAGTTCTTTTCATAATAATTCTTAATTATTGATTGTTAGCAAATTTAATTTAGTTATATAAAACGATTAGGAAAATTTTTAAATAACTGCTTAAAATGAAAGTGTTTGGATACTATGCTTTGTTTGCAATTTTGAGAGCAACACATTCTCTGTTAATTTAATTCTTAAACTCGAGCAACAAAAATATTTCGAAGCACACCTTAATAAAAAAAAAAAAAACAGTGAAACCTCTGCAGGATACAGTTATCTTCTTGTCAAAGCTTTCAACCGAAGCAGAATATTCCGTTTTCTTCAAAGACCAAAATATCACAATAACTCCAAGAAGCATCTCCGTAGAGGACAGAGGGCATATTATCCTCCGTCGAAGGTGCAATCAGAATATTACCAGGTGCCCATTCAGATGAAGTCAGATATGAGACAGCAAAGGTTATTAATAATTGAAAACTACCGAAGTAGAATCTCTCAACAGCCGAAGAAACATCTACGATGACTTTAAATGAAAATCCAGACATCCTAGTTCTTCCAATAGATAAAAGCAACCCCATAAATTGGAATACATGCAAAAGGAAACTTAGGTTTTAGGCAACGATACTTATAAAGTTATACAGGCTGACCCTACAAGTAGAATAGAAAAACGTATCCAATCTACCAACAGTCTTCTTCTTAACGCATCCAATCTACCAACAGTTAAAATTATGAAAGCCAAGCTCCAAGGTCCCAAGTTCTAAGGTCTTCCCAAGATACATAAGAACAATGTATCCCTTCGACAGATCGTCAGTACAGTAGGCTCGCTGACATAAAAAATTAGTTAAATATCTTTTAAATTTGATCAACCCATTAACATGAAAAACATTCTTATATATAAGAAAACTCATTTTTTTCATACATTTCGTGGAAAAGTTTAAGGCAATAGTCTAGTTGGATCCCGAGGGTTTTTTTGGTCAATTTCGATGGATAATCACTATACCCAATAGTTCTGAATAACGCTTTATGTCCATAATATCGGACATATTCAAACATAATAATCTTTATAAAAGACCTAGTTGAAGCTTGGTTTACATCTACTTATTTCATGTTTCAAGGAACTTTTTATAAACAAACCTCAGGGTCAACTAAGGGATTTCAGCTATCACCTGTGGATAATGCTTTAACAAAAACCAAACGCAGGTTCAGATACGTAGATAATACTTTCGTTGCTTAGCCTAATGAAGGGGAAAATATCTTCATATTTCTGGACCACCTTAATCATCAATACCAGAATAATAAGTTCACAATGGAAATAGAATAAAATGAAACGATTCACTTTCTAGACGTATTTGTTCAAAGGAAGGAAAAATGGTACACTAGAAAATTCTGGTATAGGAAATGAGCTCATACAAATAGATACAATATAGACATAAGATAAATGCAAATTCCCACCACCATCCATACAGTACATCGGAAACATAAAAACTGACCGAAGCTTTGAGAGGAAATGGTTTTTTGCGCTGAATATTATTCACTATCATTTTGAAGATATAGTAATCATCCGCAAACGAGAATAATAAGGAGTCCTCATTAGGTAGTCTTGTTCTTTCCTACATACATTGTATTACAGACATTATATTAATTATTATTAATTAATTATAAATGTAAAAGAAACCAAGGTTCTAGCGTCGGTCTCAGTATTCTATAAATGAATAATTAGGGAATCTATTGAAACTTTTAGGCATATAAAAACAGTCAATAGAGATGCGGATTAAGGTCTACACACACGTGGAAATGAATATTAACACAGGGTCATGATGCGCCGTGAGCTACAAAATACCGCCATCTCTGCCAAGAGGGAAGGAGGCCCTGAAGATGTTTTACGCAATCGAAGGTAAAAAGTCAGATAGTAATTCCAATTCGACGCGGTGTAATCTCAAGAACCATGATTTTTTAATTTTGTATATTCTTTTATGAAATATATACAAACTCTACTAAACGCTTTTTTTTTCACAAACCCGAATATATTCGAAAAGTCATTTTCAAAATCAAACGGAAGTAATGCACATGTAGTTTATTTGGAACTATAAAATCAAGAAAAAAATTGTCTCATATTTCCTAAATATGCTTTACTGCCGTAATTCAGAGGTTGCAGACACAAAATGAATATAAAGAAAATATTGTTATGGTGCGTGTCCAGTTCTACAGATTATAGAGTTTACCGACATCTTGTATAAATTTATTTAGGCCAATAAAGAGCAATCTAAGACAAATAATTCGAGTTATTTTATATCAAATGTTTTGACACTCTAGAAATCCCAGTCTTATTTGTAACGAAAGTGTCAGTATACAAGTCCCAAAAAGGTGATAAATCTAATTATTTTTCCTGCTATATTTAGAAGGAGAATTATATATAATTATTTTTATAAAATATTTATACTGTTTCATACAAATTTGGCCATTTTGTTTTGAATATGTAACAAAATAATAATACTGCAGAAGGAATCTCAGAAATTTCAGACCTATCTAACCTAAGTTAATTGGGTTAGTTGTAGAAAATTAATATTAACAGTATATTACATAATGAGCATGGAAATTCGCATATAAACTACGAGTGTAATGTTTCAAGCCGAGTGCGTAAATCAAACGAGTATGTTAATGCTCTTTCCAGCGAGTTACGTACAATATTTTTTATACAACACGAGAAAAAATTTATTACATGACTTTTAAAAACATAAATGATAATAGTGTTTTTCTACGATCGTGAGATAAGAAGCCATTACCGCACTGATTTTAGTTGGGTAAGTAATGATATCTACTAATATTAAAATTAAAACAGAATTAAATAAAATACGATTATTTTTGTTTCAAATACAACATTACAAACTATTTATTGTAAATACTAATTACACAGTTATTGCAGTTATTTAAATTAATACCAGATGTACTTGATGAACTTGACTTAACTTGCGATGAACTTGCATTAAATATGTTCAGTTTTTGGATAGTGGTTGGTTCATTTTCCTTATTTTCGAGTATACTCAAAGCAGTCCTGTTTTTGCTTTCTTCCGAAGCCTCAATGTATACTTCTGCAATCTGTATTGAACCGCCATCATCCAAGCCTCTTTACGGTCAAAATATCTCCGATATTGGCTAATAGTGATATAGAAGACCTAAAGTAGTGGCCGGTATATTGTTCTGGATTGGATAATTTGAAAAACAAAGCAATAGTCTTAGGCATACCTCCAAAAGTGTTTATTCCCACTGGCTCTTTTGTACATTTACCGTTATTATAGCACACGAAAAAACGACAATGATCAATGTGTTTAGAGGGTGACTTGATGTAACTTCGGACACGTTCCACCATATCTAAGCCTTCAATGTCTCCTGATGTTACAAAAAACTCTCAAGCTATTTTTGTCTTCGTGAATGGTATTACAAAACGAAAATATGCACTTTTGTCTTTCACATTTTTCAAGAGTGAGTTTGTCAGCTCTTCTCTTCTATATGCTCCTGATGGTCCAATAATAAGTGTTACTTTCGTCATAAAAAACTTGTTATCATTATTTTCCTGCACAAAAACACCAATATCGTTTTTAGTTAATATCTTCGATTTCGTAGGTCTATATCTTTCCGACTTTCTTTTTAAAAAACGTAATTAAATGGGAGTATTTTAAGAAAGGGAAGCAGTTTTTAGAAACTTACCTATTTGTAATGTAATTCGATTCTTTGATCATTTTTTGCAAATTCGTCAATGACATCATCATAAAAACGTCGATGCTCCGACATATTTTGGAGAATTTTATTTTCAATGCACAACAGCGATGTATGCAAAAGTCTCTCCTGTCCCGTAGGATTTTTTACGAAATTTTTTATACGTTTAAGTATTGAAAAATTGATTTCTACTGATGAACTTGTGGCAGGTGGTTTCGGTGTAGGTATCTTCCAGCTCCTTGTCTTTTAAAAATTGCATTAGTTCTTTTGCGCTATTGTCATCAGTTTCGTAAATCACTTTTAGTTCAGATCACAGTAACACTCGGTCTAAGAACTGGCCATAATGAAGAAGAAGAGGTTTAAACGCATCTTCTGGAAAAGTTTTTCCTTTAAATGCATCAAAATTGCAGAGCTCGAGGAATTTAAAATAATTTAAACCGTTAAATCCATAGTTTGTTTGTTGCTGATTTTGATCGATTATTTTATAAAAGAGGCGTTATTTGAACATCTCCGACCTTGTCTGTTCGAAGACGCTTGGCTTGTGGCTCTACATTTACAAAATCATCCACTTTTTTATAGGCAAAAAGCCTATAAAATCATTTGTTTTAGTTCGTAATATATTAAAAACATTGTCCGAGAATGGAAATATCTCTGAAAATATTTTCAAGAAATAATTAAAATCAAAATCTCGTTTCAAACAGTCCAAAAACCCCCTCGAACTATTTATTGCTTCTGAGTCCCCCATTGTTTTTTATTATATTCTCAATTAGTTCAATCAGTGATTCACGACTTTCAGATACTATTAACACAAGTCTTCCATTATAGTTCCACCTAGTAGGACCTACTTTGGGCAATCGTTTGTGGACAATGGAGTCCAAAGCTTGTGTACGTTTTGTTGACTTGGAAAAAAAAAGCAGCCATACCACTTAAAGTAACGAAAAATACTTTACACTCTTTAATGTGATTGATGAACTGGGAGAAAACTAGATTTAATTTATGAGCAAAACAATGGACAAACACAGCACTTGGGAAAGTTTCTCGAACTTTAGCTTGCAGACTCCCTAAATGTCCTGCCATCACTGCAGCTCCATCATAGCTTTGAGCAACTATTTTTTTCTCTCCATTAATTTCTTTAGTAACGTTATAAACTACGGTATATAATGCATCTGCTGTACGATTTTCGGACACATTCTTAAAACCTCAAAATAGCTCTTGAATACTTCCGTCTGTTTTAACGTAGCGTATTACTATAGATAATTGACTAAAATTAGTGATATCAGTTGTTTCCCAGAACAATAGCAATGAACCGCGCCTCGCCAATCTCATGCTTAATTCTCTTTAAAATAATGGTTGCAACAGCAGAAATTAAATCATTCTGGATTCGATTCGACGTTCGGCGAAAAACGCTAGACTGTCCAAATGATTTTTTAAGCAATCATCACCCAACTGTTTATTAAGGGTGTGTTCAATTCTGGTTTTGCCGAAGACTTTTTCTTTTATAACGGCCTGCAAATGCGCTTTGGACATAATGTGTCTTTTTACAGCTTTATGGAAATTGTTTAAATCGGAAAAACCAGTTTTATTCTAGAGACCTTTTTCATTTTCAAAAAGTAAACATGGCCAAAAAAATAATTTACTTATATTTTCACACACTGTTAGCCATTTAAATTGTTCGTAATGTTTTTCCGGATAAAAATGTCTAATACAGTTTTTCATTTTTGTTGTTAAATTTTTCATAGGCGGTTTTGACCTTCCTTTGGAAATTATTTGAAGTTATCAGCGAAGTTTAATGTTGAAAATCCCTTTATTATTAAGACACACACCACACATTCACACACCCTTCTTACTAAGTTCTCCAACATTTTCAGCGTTATTACCGACAGCCGAAGTTGACGGTATTTGCATATCCACGTCCGTATTATTGTCTTCCATACTTCCATATCGCACCATGCATAACGCGACGTACGTATTACACAACACACTGATAGCCGTTCAAACAAAGAACCTACTCCAACGATAGCTTCCGCCCCCACTTAAGGCACGCGACTGAAATGCAAAAATTGCAAACAGTCGGTGGAAAGTTCAATAACCTCTGGCTCGATTCACAGGAAATCAAGCATACAGAACTTGGCTGCAGAGAAGCTAGCGGCCCGCATAGGTTCTATTCGATTTCTATTGTGGCTCGGTCGGAGTCAAGGCCGCTAGTATTATGGGTTTGATAATTAAGATAATATTTTAGCATTTTTAATATAAACCAAATTAATGGTTTCCTATTTCAAAAATTACGTTTTAGAAGATGTTTTGTAATTTTTTTTGGGGAAGCACTGCTTCCCTTGCTTCCATGGACTGCACGCCCCTGGTATCTATTAATATTCACATTTTTTTCTAATACATCACACACTCAACATTGAATAGTATGCCAAAAGAGAGAATGGTTTTTGAATTTTGGATACATCATTAAAGTAGGCTAACTCATTCCGAACTTTGTGACAAATAACAAATTGTTTGACAGCATTATATTCTAATGTTTTCTAACAAAAACTTAGAGGTAATTTGTTTTTAAATATTTGATAGGTAATCTTTTCGACTTTTTCGATTACACGATCGTAGATAAAATTTTGTACGATACACGTGTGATACATCGTTATTATCATTTTATCCCACTTGCATCGTAAATATCTATTATAATTGACATAAGGCCATATTTAAATTAACGAACGCGCCACCCGATGACGCATAATTTTAATTGACCCGGCCCACTTCGGAATATTTTAATGTTTAACTCGTCGCACGTTGGAGACGATTTTATGGAAATTACACTAATAACAATATTCTTGATTATTATAACAGAAATATTATTTCTGCGCATTTCCTGAGCATTAATACAAATAATGTTTTTTTTTACTACAAAGTAAAAGAATAAGCTATTTTTAAAATTTAATTTAATTTAACAAAGCACACTGCGATATTATACAATGCCTAATAAACACGTGTTAGTTTTATGACTTATTTTGGCGTGTACCTTGTTAAATGTGTTTTTTTATGGGTCGTGGAACAAGTATCTTTTTGCTTTTGGCTTTGTTGCTTATACAAAAAAAATTGGTAAACTTCCTTTATCTCGAAATTCCTTCGTTATCAATACTTCCTTTTTATTAGGAATAGTGAAGTATGACCCAATTTAGTTCCATACATAGTCATAGTCATATATATAAATTGCAATTTGTTTCATTTTTGTAGACAAAAGGAAAAAATCAGGAGGGAATTTCCAGTTAGGTTACTTTACAGATTGATTTGACTTGTCTATAAAAATATTAAATTTACGAAATTTGCAACTATGAATTTCACCATTTCATGTTCAAATAAAATACAGGGTAATCTATAAAAAATATAAACTATATAACTTATAGCTTGTATTTTTGTTTTTTAAATAATTTTCAAAAGGAAACTGCATATGAAAAAATTGTTACCAATGTAAAAGAAATATTATAAATTAATTAAAATATAAGGAGGACTGGGCCAAAAGAGACTCTCTCCAGAAAGGCAGAAAAGCTGGATCGCGCCCTGCGTAAAAACCGCACCACCATAGATGTTTCCATTTCGAAATAACTCAAGCTCCATATGAGCCAAAAATAGCTAATCTATAGTAATTTCTAAATTTGAAAATAATTTAATGTTGTAATCATTTTTGAAAAAATCTTGCTCGTCAATTTCTTTGTCTGGGCTAAGTAAAAATGTTCCTTACATAATTTTTCTTAAGCTAATTTTGCTAATTAAAGTATAGGTATATAAAAATCAGTTTCATATTGAGTAATGCAGACATCAGCTTATTTCCTGAGGTCTCTAAAATTTCAACATCACTTATTTTGTAATAAGATTTTAGCACTACAGTGGAGCTCCGAGCGCTTGTCTGTTCGAATATGATTCTGGCAGCAATTAAAGTCACAAACGTCAAGCAGAATTCTCTAATTCTGCATCTTTGCTTTCATCTCGGCGTTTCTCTGTTTAAAGTGGATTACTTTGTGCTTATTAAAGTTATTCCCTTTTAATCGTTACTGTTATAGATATACAGGAGGAATTTTATAACAGCATAAATTAGAAGTAAAGCAAAGTGCTAAAATATTTTACATCTCACGTATTATAACAATTTTGGCTATTACTTTCCCCTCACGTTTCTAAAAAAATTTTGGCTATGAATATTGAAAATCAAGGTAAGTTTATTAACTTTGAGTCTTAGAAATAGTTACTTTATAAAGCTTTTACGTTAGTGACACAAACTTATCGAAAAATTGAGTGTTTCAAATATGTTTCCCGTTTTTTCCCGAAATGATTTCTGTACTGTCAAGTAGGTACATGCCTTGAATTTTTGTGGGACAATTATTAGTGTGCAGTTTTTGCTATTCCTTTTTTAATCATGACCTGTAGTAACTCATACATTGCAAAATAAGACTGTCCTTTTCAGATGCGTCGATATTCATTAGATAGAATAGGTATTTTTGAAATATGGTTGACAAAAGCTGGGTCTGTTACGACAAAATCAAAGCAAATATTTATCAAAAAGTTTTGAAGTCAAAGAAAAAGTGCTACTCCAGATTATATTACGAATCATCTGCTGGGGTAGAGTTGCAGAACTTATTAAATCATACAGCAAGCAGAATATTGACGACACAAAAGGAGGTGCTAGACTCTACTTCAAACAATCAAGGCCAAAATTTGGTTTTGTTAGGTAAATGGAGATTTGACGGTAGTACTGGTCATTCTGAATACAAGCAATCTTTCCAAGATCCAACAATGCAAGACGGAAGTTGTTTGTAACTTCGTATGTACCACTACGTCTTGTTTTTGAAGGTAACCCTGAAAAGATAATGTGGAAAAATCCCCGAACATCCTCTACAGAGTATTGTAGACCGGTTAGATCCCAATTCAAAAAAAGAAACCCAGAAGGTAACTCTTAATGGAGAAAAATACTTCAAAAATAAAATAAATTCCTTGAAGTCCATAGTAGTTTCACCTAATGCTAAGAACTATTCAATAAGGCATAATTTGCAGCTAACTATGGTGGACGGAAATATTTGTAGCAGCTTAAGTGAATCGTCTTTAGCCAGATGTTATATATGCAGTTTAAGTCCGAAAGAAATGAACGATATTGATTTGTCTCTCCAAAAACGAGTTAGCCCAGAATAATTTGAGTTTGGCTTATCACCCTTATGTTCATATATACGATTTTTTGAATATTTTATTCATCGTTTGTATAGATTAAATTTAAAAAAATGGCAAATTCGGTCTAAAGAAAAAAAGCAACTTCTTTCTGAAAGGAAAAGTCAGATTCAATGCTTTTAGAAATAAATTAGGCGTAATAGAGGACAAGCCAAAATGTGGAGGAAGCGGTACTTCCAATGACTGACCAAAAACTCTTTTAGAAAGATGTTCTGTAATTTTAAGGTCCTTTTCGTCAGGATACAAAATTAAAATTATAAAGTTTAAAGAATTTTCTTTAACTACTGCAGGTTTACTGCTAGCTGAATATCCTTGGTATAGTGTTCCTCTTTCAGTTCACTAATACATGGTGCTAACGTAATAGAAAACGCCATATTACCTATTGGAGAACCAGCAGAGGAAGCTGCTACGGCCAAAAATAAAGAATATAAATTATTTCGATTAAACCATACTTGAAAAATGTCTCGTACAAAGTTTAATATGGATCTTTTAAATAGACTATTACTTAGTTCAGATCCATTAATAACAGAATTAAGGGTATTGCTACTAAAAAATAAAGTGGTTTTCCTAAATTAGTTCTAGATTTGTTAGTTGAATAGTATAAGGTGTTGTTGTTATTTATGCTTTAATTATTTTTCTTTATATCTCGTATGAGAATAGTCAGTTACCTGGCCTACATTAAAATTAAAACATTACATTTTTGTATAGTTTTATTAGATTTCTCTTTTTTTCTAATATAGCCTTGTTTGTTTAATGGTTGGTTTATTGTTAATATTGTTGTTAATAACAGATTTCTTTATAATTACAATAAATTAAATGTGAATAACCAAAATTATTATAGTACTTTATTACCGAATAGTAGATGGAAACCAATATTAAGACCAAACAAAATCTAGGCAACTTTATCGCCATATTTCGTTCTAACTGGTCTGTAAGATATCTGTTAATTATTTCCAAAGTATTTTTTTACAAATTTGAGCATGTAACTAAAAGAATTAGTTTTTGTCATCGCTTAGCATATACATGGAACCACAGTGTGCCATCTTGATTTCCTTACTACAAATTTACCTCTTCATTTCTATGTAACACTTGCTTTTTTGTGTAAAATTTAAGGTCAGTTGCATTCGTAAGTAATTTTTTAAGTATTAATTTTTTTACTGTTTGACTAGGCCGCTATCTTGTTCCTACATATTGGATTTTCACAAAAATATTACCAGAGCATTCTTATATGGCCATACATTTTTGATTAAAACTTGAAGTCAATCTGATATGGTTTAAAAGTACTTTAAGCTATGCCGCGAACTGACAGACAAACAGACAAACCTATCTTTTGGCATCTAGGGTGGCTAAAACGTAAAGATATGTAAAGCCTGAGAGAGTGAAATTAGTGCCGCAAGGTTCCGAGTTAATCTGTATACCACAGTTAGTTATGGCACACAATTGGAAATGAGTCCATTAAGTAGTTTTTCGGACTGAATTTTAAAATATTTCACTCGATACTTCATTAAGTCGCCATTTTGTTTACTAGTTGATTCCTACACGGGACTTGATTTTTGAGCAAAGTTTGAGATAAGTTTAATAAGTGGTTTTTTAGTAATATTTATTTTAACACTTTGTTTTGCTATTTTGAATTTTTACCAAAAATATTATCTGGTCATCCACATATGACCCTTAATTTTTGACCAAAATTTAAAGTAAATCGCGTAAATAATTTTTTAGCTGTGTCGAGAACAGACAGACCGACGGAATTGAGAAACCATGCTTTTCGGTATCTAGGGACCCTGAAATGTAAAGATCTGAAAAAATCTCGGAGGATGATTTTTTGCGATTACAATACTTCCCTTTAAAAGAGAAGTAAAAAAAAAAGAAAATAAAAAATAAATAAAATAGTAGAATATAGTATATGTGGTTGTTAGAAGATAAAAGTTGAGTGAACTCCATATGAATCCACACTGGCAAGCTAAGCTAAGTTAATAGAGAATAGGTTAAAACAATCGATACATTGGCTGTTACCTCGATTTTCTCTCAGAACCGATACTTATTTTGTTTGGTAATATCTGTACACAGACATGAACCATTTTATTATGAGGAAGCATCTGGGTAAAAAGGGCATATCTTTTAATGAAATTTCACTGAATACAAGAATTTTTTTAAGAAGAAAGCCAAACATAGATACATATCTGTATAGTTGGTGTATTGACAGGTTTTGACTGCTGAATGTCATGCGTAGGTCATTTTGCAACTCTAGCAGTACAAAATTATAACACGTCTTAATTTTAACCTAAAAGGTTATTTAACCTTACAAAATTATTTTAAGAATTTACCTAACTTAGGTAACGATCTGTCACTGTCATGTCATTTTTGGGTTATCGTAGGACAAACAAACTGATAGCCAATAGTAGTTTTCCTAAATTAGTTCTAGATTTGAGGCTTAAATATTGTTTTGATAAGTCCCACAATATTGGTTAAATAGCTGTCGTAAGACAAGCAGCTGTTTTGTTGGACTGCCTAATTCTGACTGATTATCAGTATTTTCATCCAACTCACTTCTGGAAAAATTGCTAACATTTATATTTGGGATACATTCCTAACACGGGTAAATTAAATGATTTTTCTGTTTTTTTTCTTCTGAGGCATTTAAGAAGGTTGTATTGCAGTATGTCAGTGTTGGACTTTATTCTCAATGCTTTTCGGAAATAGTCGAGCCGGAGTTTTCTAAACCCTTTAATGGCGGGCTACTTGTGCTTCTTTAGACATTTCTGCAGTTAGAATTACAATGTGTTTTACAACTACTGCGCCGTGAACTGACAATTTATTTTATCCTTTAAAGTTTGCTAATGACCCTATTAATATTCATTAGGGTACTTTTAATGGGTTATATGGATTGGTTGGTAATGAGACCCACTGTTAAGTTGCCAATATTTTGGAAAGTATATTTCCGTTCGACGTTCTTTAATGATATATAATCATTTTATTAGCATTTGATTGACTCCTGTAATTCTTGCAGATTCTTTAAAATTCTTATAAAATCGTCCTGCGCTACACCCATAATTTTATTTCCACCCTTTGCTGGGGTACCTAGCAACAGGTCCGTTTTTGATTTGAAGCAATTAATAATATACAGGGTGTCAAGTATGTGTATGGCATACTCTCGAAAGCGTATAGGGAAGATCAAAATAATCCTAGTTTTTCAGAAGAATAATAGTAATTAATGTATCTAGAACAGAAAGGAAGCGTTTATCGCCCGCGTCGTGGAAATGTAAACACGAGCCGGCAGGCCAGGGCTTTTACACGCTAAAGGAGTAAAATGAGGTTCATGATCAAGATGCAGCTTCTTTAAAATCGTTTTTTCTTCTTTCTTTGAGTGTTGCAATGCAAATCGATGAAATGGATCTTCCCAGAGAAATATTAAAAGCCACTGAATAGGAGAAGACTGAGATTGCCAAATCCAAAAATCGATATGAAAAGACCTATAAAGAAAAATGTTTCCTTGATTTTTGGAATATGTGGTGCCACCAGGCGTGAGGAACTTTCTAAATTCGAGGTTGATGACATTCAGAAAGATTTTTATTGGTATATCCATAAAAACCAAGGTAGATCGTATATCCATGGTAGTATATGGAAAAGAATACTTGCCCAGTTTTATTGGACTTTATAGGAAATATTTAGCTCTAAAACCAAGCCACACTGAACATAAACGATTTTTTGTGTTTTACAAGAATGATAAGTGCTCTACGCAAGTTGTGAGTAAAAACATATTTGGAGAGATGCCCCGAAAAATTGGTACATTTTTGAACTTACGCGATGTAGAATAGTTTACCGGTCACTGCTTTTGCCGAACATCTGCTACCCTTCTTGCCGAAGCGGAAGGAAGTATTACGAATATAAAAGTTCATATTAGATGGAAGTCATATAAGTAGCTAAAGGATAAATCAAAAATACCAAAATTTCCAGAGAAAAGATTGCAAAAAAGTATTATCGGGTGCAAGTTACAGATCTTCATGTCATTGGGGTACCAAGCCAAGTAACGACTCCTCCGTATCTTGTCATTGGGGTGCAAGTGGCGAGGCTTCCACATCTGTATATGATAGCACGAATGCAAATCACTTACAGCGGAGCGAAAGTCGCCTAACGTTGCCAGAAAAAACGCATCCAGCTATCAGTATCGTTAATTGCTCCAACTGCATCTTTAATTGAATACTGTTTATCATACTTTTGAATGTTAGTTTTCGTAAAAAAAATTGTAAAACCCATAAGCCACTTTTTGTTACCAATTCTGTAAAAATACAAAAAACATACTTAGGTATACAAAACTACATTATTTTATACTCCGCGTGCTTTAAGGTTAGCCCTCCGGCGTTATAGTGCAATTTTTGTTCCTCAAAGAGGAGCATTAAAGTGCAAAATTCCAAAAGTCCTCCCTAACGGAGATACGAGGTTCAAAGGGTACCCAGCGATTGAGTTTTTCTGCTTTATTTTTTTAATCGAATTTAATAATGTATAATGTCATAAAGAAACATAAAACCGTACTACAGAATAAGTTTTACATCATCAGAAAAGTTAGGAAAGAACTTGCCACTATAACGGTTGGACCAATATTTTGATTTTTTTTAATATTTCGGCCAAAATTAACCGCTTTCGAAAAAATAACAGGTTTTTGTATAACACATTATTGAAATAATAAATCAGAATACTACAATGAAACACCAGTCGTCTATATTTCTTTAACAAGGTGTTAATAACCAAACTTGTCAAAAGTGTTTGGTTAATGAGTACATTAGAATTTAGTAATGGAGCATATATATATATATATATATATATATATATATATATATATATATATATATATATATATATATATATAGGAATATACGTTTCTGGAACCTTTAACTATATTCTTATGGAATTTTCTTGGGTATTTGGTTCACTGAATTAATTGGCAAGTTTTAGAGATCGGCAAATATTTACTTCATAGCGAGAGTTCAAAACGTTTCAACCATATTTTGGTCTTCATCAGTTGTCTGTAATGAGATATATAGATAAGTCACGGCAGAGAAAATTACAATAATTAAAAATTTTTTTTTTTACCAAAATCAAAAAGAGGAATTTTTTTCGGCTTACCTAGATATTAAAACATTATCCGAGATTTAAATGTCGGCATTTTAACATATTTCCATACACCACAGTTCGTTACAATTAATGCTAAAATTAAAATATTACATATATGTCACATAGCACAGAACATTTAAACGTATTACACCGTAAACAAGTATACGAACAGTTAAAATGGTACTAAATTTATGTTGGAGTAAGAAGCGATTCGTACTGATTTTATTTGTTTTGATGCTTTTTTTTTCGTTTGAACCTCGAAAGAAAGGAAGTATGTGAACGTAAATTTGATTTTTTTTTGGTTATTTTGATGATTATGTTACACAATTAAGTTGTTATATATTTGACTTAAATTTTTAATGTCAGTTTTATCGTTGACACTATTTTTGTTTTTTTTAATATATATCATTTCCAAGAACTCCCTTTTCTGTTGTTTTTTTTCAGTTTTAAGTATCGTAGTCTCTTGAAAATTAATTGTATGTGATAATTGCTGTTCGTGATTCCTTAAGGCTGTTTTATTTTTTTTTATCGTATTTGTGTCCATTTAATCTATTTTGTAAATATTGGGAGGTTTGACCAATGTAGACACTAGGGCCGTTGTTACATGGAATTTCGTATATTGTATGAGATTTTTTATTTTTATTGGTTTTACATTTTAGTGAGCTGAAATTTTGTTGTAATAGATTATGACCTTTGTGACAAACTGATATATCATATTTATTAAAAAGTTTTTGTAGATTTCCAGATAGGCCATTTATATACGGGAGTGACAAGTAATTGTTTTTATTTCTGTTTTTTTGTGGTGGCAGGGGATTGTTTATGAGATTTTGCAGTCGTGACTTAAAGATAGAATTAATGAGTTTAGATGGGTAACTATTTTTGATTAGAATATTTTTTACTTTATTTATTGCTTTATCCCTGTATATTGTGTCACTCAGTTTTATAGCACGATCTGCTATTTTGACCGATTTTTTTTGGGATATTGGATGGTTTTATAAAAAATTCAAATATCGGCTCGACCAGGTGGTTTTGGTATACCACTCTGTTTTAATAGAGTTGTTCTCACGATGGATGGTCATATCTAAAAAGTTAATTTTTTGATTATTTTCTATTTCAATGGTAAACTAAATTTTAGGGTGGTAAGAATTGAATGTTTTTAGAATATCGTCACACATGTTTTCCGGAACTGCAGTGAAACAGTCATCCACATATCGATAAAAAAATGGTAGCGGATAAGGTAGTTTTGATATTATAGTATTTTCTAGCTCCTCCAAAACCATTTGTGCAATTACGCTTGAGATGGGAGACCCCATAGCGCATCCTTCAGTTTGTTTATAGTATGTGTTGTTATATGAGAAGTAAGTAGACTTTAATGTTAATTCAGTTGCTGACAGGAATTCTTCCAGAGGTATGTCAGTAAATTGTTTGATAAGGTTCCATTTTTGTCTTATAATATCTAGAGCGAGTTGTATTGGGACGTTGATGTATAGAGAAACTACGTCAAGCGATATTATCTTGTATCCATTAGGAAGTACTGTATCGTTAATTTTTTCTTTAAAATGCCAGGAGTCTTTTACGAATGAGGTGGTTTTATTTACTATATTTTTAAGGATGTCTTTTGAAAATTTCGATACATTATGTAATGGGGACTGTACACAAGATACTATTGAACGCATTGGAATTCCCTCCTTATGCAATTTGGAGGGTCCGTACATTTTTGGGTGTTGGGCGTTGTGAATCTTTAAGTTTTTAGCTACACTTGGTGAAATATAGTTTTTATTTTCCCAGCGCGTCACAGTGTCATTATTTATTTTTTTTTGGTAAATATTTGTAGGGTCGTTATTTATTATTTTATACGTTTGTTCATCATTTAGTAGACAGCTCATTTTTCGGTTATACTGATTCGAATCCATGATTACTGTTTTATTTGATTTAGCGGGTCTTAGTATTTTTAAATTGGGATTTTCTTTCAAGAATGTGCAAGTTTTTTAAAATTTTTTACATAAGTGATTTTGCATTATGTTAGGTTTTCGCAAAGTTTGACCTGATTTTAACTTATTATTAAAATTTGTTAACATATTGCAACAACTTGCTCTAATTTCGTCTTTGCTCTTACACGGTAATTTTTTATAGAGACCTCTACCAATGATATAACCTCAGGAATGGGTAGTTCTTTGGAAACTTCATTAGGTAGAACGAAATTTGGACCTAAGCTTAAGATTTCTACCGCATAGTCTGGAATAGACGTATTTGTTAAATGTTCTAACCATTCATTTTCTACGTGTATAGACTTTTTATTAGTTTGATTAGTTTTTGTGGTAAGTGAATTTATTTTATTTATATTTTTAAATTTAGTTTCGTCCAACACAACTCGCTCTAGATATTATAAGACAAAAATGGAACCTTATCAAACAGTTTACTGACATACCTCTGGAAGAATTCCTGTCAGCAACTGAATTAACATTAAAATCTACTTACTTCTCATATAACAACACATACTATAAACAAACTGAAGGATGCGCTATGGGGTCTCCCATCTCAAGCGTAATTGCTCAAATGGTTTTGGAGGAGCTAGAAAATACTATGATATCAAAACTACCTTATCCGCTACCATTTTTTTATCGATATGTGGATGACTGTTTCACTGCAGTTCCGGAAAATAATATGTGTGACGATATTCTAAAAACATTCAATTCTTACCACCCTAAAAGTCAGTTTACCATTGAAATAGAAAATAATCAAAAAATTAACTTTTTAGATATGACCATCCATCGTGAGAACAATTCTATTAAAACAGAGTGGTATACCAAAACCATCTGGTCGGGCCGATATTTGAATTTTTTATCAAACCATTCAATATCCCAAAAAAAATCGGTCGTAATTGGACTTGCAGATCGTGCTATAAAACTGAGTGACACAATATACAGGGATAAAGCAATAAATAAAGCAAAAAATATTCTAATCAAAAATAGTTACCCATCTAAACTCATTAATTCTATCTTTAAGTCACGACTGCAAAATCTCATAAACAATCCCCTGCCACCACAAAAAAACAGAAATAAAAACAATTACTTGTCACTCCCGTATATAAATGGCGTATCTGAAAATCTACAAAAACTTTTTAATAAATATGATATATCAGTTTGTCACAAAGATCATAATCTATTACAACAAAATTTCAGCTCACTAAAATGTAAAATCAATAAAAATAAAAAATCTCATACAATATACGAAATTCCATGTAACAACTGCCCTAGTGTCTACATTGGTCAAACCTCCCAATATTTACAAAATAGATTAACATGACACAAATACGATAAAAAAAATAAAACAGCCTTAACTAATCACGAACAGCAATTATCACATACATTTAATTTTCAAGAGACTACGATACTTAAAACTGAAAAAAACCAACAGAAAAGGGAGTTCTTGGAAATGGTATACATTAAAAAAAACAAAAATAGTGTCAACGATAAAACTGACATTAAAAATTTAAGTAAAATATATAACAACTTAATTGTGTAACATAATCATCAAAATAACAAAAAAAAATCAAATTTACGTTCACATATTTCCTTTCTTTCGAGGTTCAAACGGAAAAAAAAGCATCAAAACAAATAAAATCAGTACGAATCGCTTCTTACTCCAATATAAATTTAGTACCATTTTAACTGTTCGTATACTTGTTTACGGTGTAATACGTTTAAATGTTCTGTGCTATGTGACATATATGTATTATTTTAATTTTAGCATTAATTGTAACGAACTGTGGTGTATGGAAATATGTTAAAATGCCGACATTTAAATCTCGGATAATGTTTTAATTTCTAGGTAAGCCAAAAAAAATTCCTCTTTTTGATTTTGGTAAAAAAAAATGTTTTAATTATTGTAATTTTCTGTGCCGTGACTTATCTATATATCTCATTACAGACAACTGATGAAGACCAAAATATGGTTGAAACGTTTTGAACTCTCGCTATGAAATAAATATTTGCCGATCTCTAAAACTTGCCAATTAATTCATATATATATATATATATATATATATATATATATATATATATATATATATAGCTTATATGTGAGTCCTTGCCGTTTGAGCGACTTTTTTGGAATAGTATGGCATATCGAGGCAAAACTTACTGAAAATATAAAATTTGTTTTCGCCAGTGCTGCTCCCTAGTAAAATCAGTGACATATAAACTCTGAAGGTGGACTTAAACTAACGAGGGGCAGCGGGAGCAGGAGCAGTTGCTGAGCGGGAAATAATTCTGCTAATAATAAAAGGGGTTCTGCTTTATCCAATAAAAATAAATAATAATTACACATGATCTGAACATGTCACTAAATGTAGAGCAACTTTTCGTTCCCACGCCGCAATCGCTCTGCTAATCTCGCGTTGGTTTGAGGAGACCTTGACAGTTGTTATTGTACCATAACAATAATTTCGAAGGGCGAAGATGTGGCGTATACTAAATTCCTAATTCATAAATCTCAGGGACTGTAACAAAGCAAGGTGAATATTAGACTTTCTATAGATATCCAATTTAAATTATATTGCAAATAATAGACGCAAGCCAGTTTTAAAGACACATGCAATTTAACGTCGCAGTTACGAACTTGTAGCAGAACTTTAGTGCACAACTAAACTAGATCTAAGCCCTCTGGCGATGCTCCTGCAGTATCAGTAAGGATTTGGTTACAAGTTTGAATCTGTCCTTTACAAAGCTACGAACTTTATTACATACTATATTTCCAAAATGATGGAGTTCTGCAGTGTGTTATGTACATAGTTTCTATTTATATTTCAAGCTGGTCTATAATATTTATTTTAATACTTAGACAAAGTTGTTTGTTTTTTTTTCTTCCAAACCACCAGAACTTACAATTAAAATCAACAAACAGCAATCTCCAAGTAAGGAAGACGAACAACGACTTTGTTTTTTTAAAATGATAAAAATAGTTTTTCCACAGATTTATATATAAATATAAAATCTAGATAAATCGGCTGATGGTAAATTTGATACAGCCTTGGATCCGACTATTAGTGCTTACAGAGAGAACGCTATTCGTTATATTCAGGATTCGACATTCAGTACGAGATAAGGGTATTGGCGGAACTCTACTAAATAGATAATAGATTTAGCATGGCTATCCAGTGAACCTATAAAGGTTTTTTATAGAAAAAAGCCCATCACTTTTATAAACTAGAGATTTATCTACACAGCCCCCTGTTCCGTATTTGCTTTAAATTTACTGGAAGGTCACGTTCTACTATGAAAATATAAACTTTCCGCATCTACCTTTTTTTGTTAGCTGTGTAAAAACTTCAATGGGACCTTTCTCGGTTTGGAAGAATGTCGTCGAAGCCAACCGATCCTCAGTCCGCCTTAGAACGTCGAGCTAGCTGGCAATTATGTACATTCCCAGTTTATTACCAAGTAAGTTTCTCACTGTGGTTCGGGACTATTTAATTATTATGTTTGGTTGATATTTAAATCCGACACATTTATAATGTCGTGTTTGTTTAAATTTAATTTTAGATATTAACACTTCAATTAAATTTAATATTTGACTACGCATTAAAAATACAGTTTATTTCTATCTCCAAATCCAGAGCTGTAATGTATAATAAAAAAATTCATATTCAATAATTTAATTTTTCAAATATTTGCAAAACTTAAAAAAAAATAATTAAGTTTACTGAGTACTTGCTAACAACCGGCAAAAAATTTAAAACAAAATAGTTTACTGTGCATTTTTTAGCATATCGACCAATGATAATTTAAAATCAATTTGTGACTCTTTTTCAGGAAGTCCAAAACTTACATAGAAAAGTGAAATTGTACGGCAGCAAGCATACTTAGGAGAAAATCCTATTTCTTTCTGTTGATTCCGATCTTGAAAAATATTTTCAGGTGTAGTCTGAAAAACCGAAATACCGTAGGTTATAACTTTAGTGCAGACGAGTTTTGTTACAAATTTGTCGGCCCTCTGTCAAATATTAAAAAAAAATAGTACACAAAATAAAATATATTTACAGAATAACAATGTTCTAATATATTTAACTAATATACAAATTATTTCTGCCGACAATATTATATGTTTCCGAAAAAGTTGCTGATAAATATATTAGGCTCATTAGTGACGATTTTATATAAAAAAGAGGCAATATCATCTTACTTTATATTGACACGTGTGCACACATGATAGCTGTGGTTATAGGTTATTAAATACAAAACGACATTTCTTAGTTACACAAGATGGAGAAAAACGTTTAGGAGCTTGCAATAACACAATTATTTTGGAGATATAGTTGATAATTACAGTAGTTCAGAATCTACATGAATGTTTTTAGTGAATCTATATTGTTTTATACAATTTATAGTTGACCCTCTTTCTGTAAAGATATATTTTTATTATAATCTGTTGCCCTACAACATCAAAATTATGAAAATATTTTTCCGTTAAATTTTTCTTAAATATTAGTATTTTGTGGCCATTATAATATGTTGAAGGATAATCATTGATGACAAAAATATAGTGCACTACATTTTGATTTGGTTTTTGAGTTGCAATATGTGTCTAATATTTAAGTATTCTCACAGAAGTGTGCAACGCTCGGTGCAGTCGGGTAACCTAGGGTAAGCAAATACGCAATGCACACGGCTTCAAGGCCATGGCAACCTATGACCTTTTCAAATTCATATTTCAGATTATGTTCATGAAATATCATTTTAATATAGCAGAAGAGCGTTTTAGAGTTGATGTGTTTTCACAATATAGATTGTTGTTATCACCAAACCGAAAATCGTTTGCAAAGTTTTCATAAATCATTAAAACTATTTAGATGTATTTCAAAATACATATTTTATTGCTGTCAGGAAGTAATGTGTAGAGATGCAATAGGTTACAATCAACTCTTATTGAACTAAGTGGAATCTTGTGATCTCTGTTTAAGAGACGATGCTAACAAAAATATTTTTTGTGAAAAATCGTAGTAATATTTTACGGGAAATATATAAAGTGTTGGACATCTATGTGGGAATAGAGCAAGATGATGTGTATAAATGCACCAAATATGTGTTATAAAGTTAGACGGAAACGTACATTTAGGGTTATTAGCAATATTAATGTTATCAGAATTAAAATAAATTTAATGTTTTATATGATGTTTTCAATGTGTATACTTGCTATAAAGAAAATTTATTTCTTTGTTTTACTAAAATACTTTGACTAAAATTAAACAAATTAGAACTTTTCATTGTCATCAAAAATATACGTTAGATTATCTAAGGTGTTAATAGAAACTTTGTGAGGAACATAAAAGTCCAATAAATGTTTTTATTTTATTTAAAAAAAATCCAGTCAAGTCGGGTCTTTGTGGAGACCTTTATTTTGATTATAAGCGTAGATAAAAAATACTAGATACTAATAATAGATCTCAACATTCTCATTAAAACAATCAAGGAAAGTGAAATATAAATCAATTTCTTTTCTTCTGTAGCGGAAATTAATAATAAACTTCAATTAATGTATTTTTTTAGTGTGATACATCTATTTCCATTAATTAACCTGATATCTAAAAAAAAAGAAATTGCCTAGCTTTAAATAAAAAAATAATATTTGGTCACATTTTAGGGATCATGACTAGGTAATATTTGGTTAATATGAAAGTTTGAACTATATTACTTGTAATAAGAAAAGTAGTATTAGTATGAGAACAGTTTTGTGTTAAAACGCATCAAAGTGCCTTCACATATTTTTGTTTGTTAAGTTATTGATTACACTGAATAAATTATTACAACTAGTAAGTTATTTTAATAATAGAATTTTCATTTGCTATCCCTAATTAGCGTAATAATAGATTGAGATACAATTTATTGCGCAATATTTTTATTAGATTAAAGAATAATATGCACCAAGTTAATGTATTACCCTCTATAAATATGGAAAATATCCCAGACTAACAGTCATATTAATAATGTATCGTATTAAAATCGGTTCAAAAAATAACAATGAAAGAAATGGGCCATATCGCCGTTGTAGAAGGACGAACCATTCAAGAAAGTGATTGGGAGATAGGAGCAACCTTAGAGCAAGAATAAAAATCGTTTATTATTAACATATTTAGCCACTGCCAAGATTACCTCACAGTATAAAATCGATCATACGACGATGCCAATCCTAGCCAGGCATTCCAATGTTTACACGAATTTATATTACGGTGAATATATTTAAACATTATACAACAAAATTTTCATACAAAGAACAGTAATGTTTTTTCAATATTAGTTTCTAAGCAGTATAAAGAAATTACCTTTATTAGAAGATAGTATAATACAAGGTAAAATACCTAAAGCCTCAGATCAAATTACACCAGAAACACAAGTTTTAATTAGATATGACAACCCCGATCGACTACTCCACGTATTAGAGCATCACACTGTCCTATTAGACCATCCCACTTTCATTGACAAGGGATTCTTATAGTCAAATAATATAATACTCTACAGCAAAAATTGTTATAGGGGTACGTGAGCAGCATGGCTTAAAAACCAATGGCTGTTCGTGGAACTTTAATAAACTAACACTAAAGAAACTAATTTGTAAAAAAATATTTTAATGCAGAAGTTATTTCAATTACAATTGTCATTTTTCAAGCTTTTCTTAGCTTCACTACTGCATGTGTTTTAATGTATTATTGTGTAATTGTTGATGTTGATATGGTTCAAATCTTCTAATTATATGTTGCCTTACTTCAAGAAGTAGCGTTTTAAAGATGTGGTGAGATTAGGAGAACAGTGATTTTTTAAATATTTAATAAATAAGTTTTATTTACTTAATCTTGGACATTGCGAAACTAGGAGCTTTAGTTGACGTAACTATGGTGCGGCAATGTGAGTTTGCAAAAAAATTCCCTTTTAAGTTTGGAATTGTCTTTTAATCACTATGTAAACAGCTGGATTTCCTTTTCCAGAGGACTTGTAATGTTTAGTGGAAGATACCTTATTCACTTATTTTGTGTCACATGACGTATTGACCAATCCGGTTCAGTATAATAGAGCCTTTACTCTCCGAAGCAAAATGATACAAGAAGGTCTTTGAGATATTTTTTCGGCGATTACAATAGTTTTTTCCTATCAATAATAATTGTCCTTTCGAATAAAAGAATATCTATACGTATATTAAAATATTAAAATTATAAATATTCTCAATAATTAGATGCTATTATATGATAACCTAACTTAAAGAATTATTATTTAGTGGGTAATAGTCGGAGGGCACCTCACACCCAAAAAAACGTACTGCGATTTCGAAAATCACTAGATTTTGGATGAAATCTGAGAAAATAATAAGTTTTCAGATGATTTCGGGCCTTTTTTTGATTTCCACTTAAGGTGGCCCGATTTTTTATTTAAGTGTAGTGAGGTAAAGGAACTTAAAAGTAAAAATGTATTCGTAAACACATGTTCTAAGCTGGTTAGACTTTAAGATTAAGGATACTGAAAATTAAAAAAAGAATTATTTTTTAAATTCAGATTTTAACACGGAATAGCAATATAACAATTGGCTATTCTATTTTGGTCTTAAAGCTCTTCCTTGCTTTTACTTTCCTCGCAGGGGGGAGTATTCTAGTTGCAAAAAAAAAGTTTTCTCAGTTCCGTCGGTCTGTCTGTATGTCGGTCCGCGACAAAGCTCAAGAAATAATTATCCTATTTACTTCAAGTTTTGGTTAAAAATTAAAGGTCATATGAGAAAGACGTGTTAAAATTTTTGTAAAAATCCAATATGGCAGAACAAAATGGCGGCTTATTGAAATGTTAAAAAATTATTACCTAAAAAGTGCTTATCCATTTTATCCAAGTTTTGCAGAAAAATGTGGCATAACCATCAACTGGCAAGTTTTACTGCAAATCCAAAATGGCGACCTAATATAAAGTTATAAAAGTTAATGAAAAAAAACTGCTGCATCGACTATGTTAAAATTTTGCTCAAAAATCAAATGTTATAAAGGGACGAACTGGTAAAAATTTTGAGACAAATTCAAAATGGCGGAATAAAATGATGGCATAATTAAATGTTTAACAATATCTGAAAAAGTACTTATAGGATTGATTGATTGATGACATCGCACATTGAATATTTATTACTAAAAATGTATGAATTGCACTAATATCGATTTTTAATCAAATCTATATTAATGTTAAAATTCGCTTGCAATCTTGACATTCTTACTCTGATTTTTTAAATATTCACTAAAAATGTGTGATATGTATTCTCAAATACCCCCAGATGCCGACTTTCTGTCAATTTTTCTATACAAATGTTTCAATTCCGCCGCCATGTTGGCATTACCATGTTGAATTAATTGCACAAGAATTCGTGATGTTCAGTCTTTAATACCCCTAAATGCGGAATTTTAATCAAACCTGCAAAAATTTAAAGATTAGTCTGCGCTGATGGGGCCGCCATTTTTAATTCTCAAATATTGACTGAAATTTCATAACTTTCATTCTTAAATACTTCTAGATACCTATATTTTAGCCGAATCGGTACAAATGACAAAATTCGTTCGCTATATCGGTGCCGCCATTGCATTATTTAATAATCTGCACAAATGTTAAAATTCGTCCGCCATGTTGATATTATCATTTTGATACCGCTATTTTGAATCTTTAAATGCTGACACTCTTAAATTTTCGTAGGCACCGATTTTCAGTATAATCTATTTAAAATTTGGCGGCAGTATTGGCGCCGCAATTTTGAATTTCTAAACGTTTACTAAAAAAATTCGGATTTTTTTATATACAAAAGTGTACTCATGTTAAATTTGAAAATAATGGGTAATGTGGAAGTTGTAAAAAATACATTACAAGATTTGAACTAGACATACAAACATACAATACAATGAGTAGGAAGCCAATAAAAGCGTGTTAAAAGCATGTTTTAGTTTAAAACTCGTTTAATAATATATAAATAACTAATTTCGTTTTAAACTTATCTAACTTAATGATTTGATTTTAGATAGTGAAGTAGGGAGCGATTATTTCTTTAAAATTTGTAGGTAATTAATTCAAGAAATAAAAAACAATTTCGTTTTTCCGAATGGCATTTCGTGATTTCTGAAACTTAGTATAATTTCACAATTTAATTTAAAAAATATTAGAAATTTTCTATATCGTATATCTTATTACTGACACATTTGTGAAAACACTGAAAATTAGAACGGTAAAAATACCTATTTGCCTAATTAAGGAATAGGTAAGAATCCTTCCTGTTGTCAAGGCTAATGAAGCATGGCTCATTTCTTCATTTTCGTACAACAAATATTTTACCAGGTCGTCATTTTGTTTCGTCATATTGAATTCATACCAATATTTTACAAGTTTTTTTTGTATCAGACGTAATTTTTGTGAAAAATTAAAGTTAATCGAGTAACTACATTTTTTAGCTATACCGGGAACAGATCGACCGACCGACAGAAACGGAAAAACATGAAGATCTGTAAAAACCTCGAACGATGATTTTTTCACTATTAATGATATTTCCTTATGCGGGAAGTAAAAAGTCGCCCCGGCACTGGTAGTCGTCATCAAATGGCCATGTGCTTGGACATGGGCCATCCCCACCTCTTGTTTTATTGTAAACATTGGTCGATAGAACGTGAAAAGTAGGGAGAGTATGTTGGCGCATATCCCTAACGTGATTTATGAATAAAGTCTACTTTAATTCTTACTCTAAGGGAGTAAGTAAGAGCTTAAATTTTGGTATGTGATAGGAAACAAAGAAAACGAAAAACTAATGAAAGAAAAATTAAGACTAATCGGCAACATAGTAAGACAAAAGAAAAACAAATAATCCCGGAACAACAAATCAATATCTGAAATAACGAGGATAAAGATGAAATTTATATTGTCAACGAGGAAGGGTTTATTAAATTTGTTACCTAAAATCAAGAAGATCGCATGGTATAGACCTACGATATTTTACACAGTCTGCTATTTGAAATGCACCTGTAATAATAGAACAATTAAGGAGGAAGGAACTAGGATTTTAGATAAAGTACCGTATATCACTACATCCACATCCTGGAAAGATATGAAAGAAACAAAAAAAATAAAGACCAGAAAATAGAAGATCGAAAACGAGAAAGGGAGTTAAACAAAGTCAAAAAAGAAAGGATATTGAATAAGGAAAGATAAAGACCTAAGCGAAATAAGGTGCTATTCCAAAAAAACTGCCTAAGTTAAATTTTATATCAAATGTAGTTTTAAAACCGGCTACTACACCGGGGCCATAAGATCATCCTAAAGAAAATTATGGAAGCTATATAAAACCGGTTTAATACATGCCATATATTTCCACAATCTAATATTTTTGAAAATGTTATGGCTATGAAGCTCCTAAGAAATTATTTAATCAAGATCCTCTTTTTAGCGGTTTAAGCTGTTAGTGCACATTTAACTTAATTAATATAAAATTAGACTTAAATGTGATGAATGTTTAAGAAACTTTCGTATAATTTGTATCAAAAACTACATAAGCCCAATTAGAACTTTTTTACCTGTCCTGCGTGCTTGATATCGGCAAGTAAAATGAATTTAAGAATAGAATAAATTAGTTTAATCGCATTTTTATGATGTAAGGATTATGTTTTTTATTGTGTGTTTTTTTTAGTAACTTAAGCTAGCGTACCGACAACACACAATTAACCACTTTTATTATTATAAGTTTAAAATATATTATCTTCCTAATTATCTCTATATTACCCATTCTAATTTAAGGAGCAATAACTGTATTCGGTGGACTAATGATTATATATTCTTAAATTTTTTTGGTATTTTCAATTATAGTGAAAAATAACTTTTGTGATCTTGAGGCATTTTACTAAACCCCCACCCGATTATCAAAAATAAAATTTATAATATTATTTTTTAAGTTAGGAAAATTATGATAAATACCTTAAGGGGGGCTATAACTGTCTAGTTTACTCTATGAAGAACTTTTCAAGATAATTACAAAAAACTAGGATTCACTCGTTTTCACCACTTAGAACAAAAAAAATCTGAAATTTCGTGTAATGTTTTGGGTATGCTTAGAACACAAAAATAAAGGTTTCTGCAAAAATCAATCTTCATCGGAGTTTTTTGGAAGTTTTGTCCCTTTTGTGACTACTTTACTGAGGTATAGATAACATGGGGACATATTAGGTAATTGTACATACACACCTCAGTTCGCTACTGAACATATTTCCCTCTCTAAATTCGAACATATTTGATAAGTACAAAATATTTTTAGGTATTTTAAGAAGAAATTATATTAATTACACGGATTAGCTTAATCCAGTACTCGCAGAGTTATATTACTAAAGTAAGAAGTTAACTTGCACTAGCGGCATTCGAAGCTATTCTACAAACAGAATTTAGACATTGCTAAACTGGTTACATATAATTGGAACAGTAAAGTTTTGGCGCATATTATGAACTAAATTCCCTGCTTTTGAAATTAAGTCCCTTATTTCCGCAATATATCACTGCGGATTTTCCTAGTCGATAATTTTAATTTAAGCTGTCTGAAACATTAAATAATCTGAGTGGTTACATATCTCGCTAGTAAGTTCTGAATTATAAAGGTATAGCCAATATTAAAGAGATAGCTTTAGTGTAAACTAGTGTTCAATTGGAGGATTTTGAGAAAAAAAAACCATTATATTTTTGCTACAAGAACAAAGAAACTCTCTCTGAATAATAGGTTGGAACTTAAAACCGAAGTGTAAAATTTTGTTTTCTAATAGTGAAATTCACGTCCTTTTTGACTTCATATATCGAAAATATGTCCCTTTTAAATTTAAACTGATATTTACTAATGCCTCTGATCCTAAAAAAAAATAAAAAAAAAAACATAATTGCATTAAGGCTATTTTATTCGAATTAATGAGTTAATAATATGCAAAATGTGAAATAAAAGAATGTTAGAAATATGTTATAAAGAAATTAGCTAGTATGGATTTTCTGTAAAAGATAGCGCCAGTTTACTGTAGCGATATTTGAAGACCTGGCGAACATTATTTATTGGTTCAATTTGACTCAAATCTGGCATTTGGAATCGGGAACCTACAGTTTCTGAAATATCTCAGAATGTACTTAATGCAGTGAAACATGCATGGCTCAGAGTTTCAATTGAAACGGTTTCTGATACACCCATCGTAAAAATGATTAGAGGCAAATCGAGTTTTCTGATATACGCTCCTGTAAATCCAAAATTTTTCTTTGTGTAAATGCATCAGAGTTTTTCGTGTACCACAACAGAAACTTGAATTTCTTAAAGACCAAAGGTATAAAAGGACGATGGTAATAGGAACAATATATACAAAAATTACAAAGAGATTGATGCACAGCGTCCAAAGACGGGACAAAGGACATCGATCTGCAGAAGATAGCCTGGAAGATCCGGTGTGGCCGGTATTTCTACTGTTCTTGAATTTATAAGTCAACCATCTACCTCAACTAACAGCGAAACAGAAAAAAGAAATCGAGTTCAAAAATTCCATCTACCTACATGTGCCCTGGTGTATCAGACAGAACAGCAACTATTATTGCAAATGCCACCTTAGAAGACATGGGCCTTATTTTTGAACATAATAAAGAAAAGGTTATCGGCCTGCTGACTTTAAGAAGATAAAAAATAAAGAATATGAAACAGAAAGCATTGAAGCAAGAGGCATCGTATCTCAACAGCATCTTCCACAGCTAATGATATTTTGGCATACTTTCCAAATAATAATATCTCACATTTGAAACTTATTGGGTGTGCTTGATGGAACCGCCGACAATACGAGACGTAAATTTGGAGTTATTCAACAACGGGTCCTAGAGCATTTTCTGGGCCAATATCAAATGCGAAAATATGGCAATTATAGAATACAAAAAAAAATGGTACCATCCACACATTAATTTTGAGGATTTAAGTACGGACCAGAAGTAGTTGTTCGAATTTGTCATGCGGTGTCATGCGGCATATTTACCCAAGACCATAAAGAATCCCTAAAAAAATAGCCCACTCTCGTTGGCTAACAACCGAATTTATGTGTCCTGCAAAACTACCTCTCAAAATCAAAGGTTCTTGCCGAATATGTTGTTAAGCCTTACAGTCATATGTTGTTTAACATAAAAACAAAGCCTTCTTGTAACGATGGATCTATTCATTTGTGAGAAATGATAAACTCCACTACACTATTGACAATGTTAATTGATTCCCGGCTACATATTAGAGAACTTGAGGCTTAGGAGGACAATTGCGGCTTGATCAAAGTGTTAGGAGTTCTAAAGTTCCTAAACTTAACTTTGACGTTTTTGAGTATATACATTTATTAAACTGAAATGATTGTAAACTGACGGCACCTCCAGTCTTGTCGAAATTATCTGACGAAGAACTGAAAAAAATTATACAAACCGGAGTAACACCTGATTGCCACGCCTTCCTTGTCATAGTCAGGCAGTGGAAAGATGCGTCGAGATGGTTACGGAAGCGGCCTCAATCAGGTCTCTATCTGAAGCTAGGGAAGGAATTATTTTAGGATCTGACAAAGTTTAACACTAAAAAATACTATTAGCCCGTAAGTTGAATAGCTAATATAACAAAGGAAAATGGAAGGGTGGAACTTGATACGCGGCTACCTCCTTGTTGTAACTTTTGTGTATCATTTGCTTAATCTAAGCAAATATGAGTTAAGAACCCGTTTTTTACTCTCAATTATTTAATATTTATAACTGTTAAACTTTGACGCCCGTGCGGCACCGAAAAACATATGAGTTCACATAAAAGTTTATTACTGGTAATTAAAGCATCCACAAAGGAAAATAAATTTAACTATTACGCGTCAAAATGAAAAAAAAAATTAATTTCACCGTTTTGGTTAAGTTTCACTCTTACGAATAAGGCCGAAAATATAAAGTCATGAATAGGGTCTCCGCTATCATGAATCTGATGGATTCGTCAAACATTCTTTTTTATAATAGTCCAATAACTTGCAATGTTGTAACGAAAATATGGGTCTAAAATTTTGCGTTCTAGTCTTTTTTCAGATTCCTTCGTATTTTCATTTGTGAGTGGTATAGCCAAAAGCAGGGTTATCGTGCGGGTTATACGATTCTTCAACGACAAACTGTTTAAGTCTGTTTTTCTTTTATTACGTGTAAACATATCCTCCGCATAAAATCCAGAAGATGAATTAGATAGACCTATGATATTTTCATATGAAAAAAGAGGATAAACATATAAATACCAGCAGTTGCAAAGATCTTTGAGCGATGTCACTTCAAAATCAGATTGACAAGTCAGTCACAAAATGAGTAATAGACAACAATTTTCGGGGTTTTTGCATCCACAAGCGAAAAAAATTATGTTAAACCTAATAAAATATTACGAAAATGAAATTCACCGGCCAATATCCAGGAGACAGTAGCAAAAGCTCTGGGAATCGGTGTAAGGAGTGTGCAGAAAATTGTGCATGAAAAAAAGCATAATTTACTACCGAAGAAGATTAAGAAATGTACACGAAAAAAGCCAAAGATAGAAGACGTAAGTGACAATGTAAAAATGGATGTTCGTAACGCAATTTACGATTTATACACATCAAAAACTAATATAACCCTTCAAGTTTTAATAAATAAATAATTATAGAATACTTGTTCCAATTTTAAAGCGTGTTTAAAGTAAGTAAATTTAATTAAAGTAAATAACATAAGACAAAATTTGATATATAAAAATCGGTAAAATCGCTTTACCAGAAACTCGGGGCTAACAAAAAATACAGGCTATATATATATATATATATATATATATATATATATATATAAACATATAAACATATATAGCCTGTATTTTTCGCATGCATGGCGTTTAATTTTAGACTGAAATTAGATAAGTAGTTTTTTAGCTATGCCGCGAACGGACAGACTGGCGGATAGACATACCTACAGACAGACAGACGGAATTGAGAAAACCTGTTTTCCGGCATATAGGGACCCTTAAACGTAAAGATTTGAAAAAATCTCACGAGGGAAGTAATAACTAATTATCTTGTATTTTTAATAAAAGTGTATAATATTTTTGCAAAATAATTTTTTTTTGTTATCACAATACAAAAAAAAAACAAGTTGTCTTTGCATAGGGGTGGCCCGCATTTAGATAAATGACACGGTATAAGTGGTTAGATTTTTAGGTCAAGCGAGGCTCATAATTTTTGGTGACTGATAAAAAAAATCTCACTTTCATTAACCCTTTATCGGTCAAGTTATAAAATTTAAAACATACATTTATTGGTCATTGTAACCATATGGATACGTTGAATTCAAACGCATCTTTTCCGCAATCCTTGTACTTTACAGAGTTTAGGGCAACGAAACCACTTGGTTACAACTGTGAGTAGGAGGGGGAACTAAGAGTCGAGGCGCGCTCGCGATAAACTGAATTTTGTTTGCCACGTGTGAAGACCTGTTGCGTTGTATTTTTGTGGTTATGTTGCAACTAGATATAAATGTAATTATTTGAACTAATAAAAATTATTCCAGTTTTATTCCAAATTTAGTGGTATTTTCTAGACATAACAGGTGAGTAATTTTATAGATTATTTTAGTATAAGCTTGAGGAGTTTCATAGAAAACTCTTGTAGAAATCAGCGTAACCATCTGGTTACATTGCCCACTGTAGATATCGATTTTTAGATTTTCGCGCCCATTTACCGCTATGGATGAATATAATTCAATTCCTTCTTGTTCCTTTTACGGAAAAAGTAAATTTCATCTGCCACCCCTTCCTCAAGTTTCGGATAATTCTGATTCATCAGACGATGAGGAAGAAATAACTTTGAAACAAATTCAAGACAAAATACGGGAAGCTAAGATTTTGTCGGAAGGTAACATTTCATAAAAGACTGCATTTTATTTTATATAATATTATAAAAATTTTAGATGGTAATATTTCGGATATCGACCATACCTCTGACGAAGAGGCAGAACAAGTTATTGAGCCACCCCTAAAGAAAAAAAAGAAACTACCAGAAGTAGCATTCAACTGGACCAAAGAAGATTTACCAAAAATTAATAGGAATGACACTTTTATTCCTGTTTTCAATGATGAAGTGCTCACTCTTATTGATTATTTTATCAAAATGTTTTCACTTGACATAATGTCTGATATCATTGAGCAAACTAATCTTTACAGTACTCAAGTAACAGGGACATGTATCGCGACGAACGCCAACGAGATGACAGATTTTATATCCTGTTTATTATATATGGGAATAATAGATCTTTCATCTTATCAAGATTACTGGGCAAGCGGTACACGTATTGAGCAGGTAGCATCCTTGATGCCAATTAGACGTTTTAAAACTTTGAGGCGTTTTATACACTTCAATAACAACAATGACATTACGGATAATACTACTGACCGATACTTCAAGGTACGTCCTTTTGCAGAAAAGATCCGAGCTAATTTTCGAAATTATCATACTGATAATCAGTATTCAGTGGACGAGACCATGGTTGCCTATAAAGGGACCCGGGCAGGCAATCTACGGCAATATATAAAAAACAAACCCCATAAATGGGGGTACAAATTTTTTGTAATTGCAGGAGTTTCTGGCTACGTCCTGGACTTTATACCATACCAGGGAGCTACCACTTTTTCTCAACTTGTTGGAACCAGAAATGAAATAACTGAAGAAGAATCAAATTTGGGCGTTGGAGCTTCCATTGTTATAGCCCTTTCAAAATCCCTGCATGACCCTGATAATTCAAGTCTCTTTTTCGACAATTATTTTGCAGGCCTGCAACTTTTCCTTTATCTCAAAAATAAAATGAAAATATATAGCCTTGGAACACTACGCAGCAATAGAATCGCTGGATGTCCCATTGATACAGACAAAGTCCTACAAAAACAAAGGCGAGGAAAATATGACTACAAAATTGACAAAGACAAAGGTATCATCATTACAAAATGGGTAGATAATAAACCTGTTTTATTAGGAAGTACCCTTTATGGCGTAGAACCGCTAGGTACTGTAAAAAGATTTTGCAAAAATGCCAAATCAAAAATAGATATAGAGTGTCCATCAATAGTTATACAGTACAACAAACATATGGGGGGTGTTGATATAGCAAACGCTCTAATGGGTCTGTACAAAACTTCCCATAAGGCAAAGAGATGGTATTTTTGTATTTTTGCTTACCTCCTTGATGTATCTGTGGTAAATGCATGGCTGCTTTACAGAAAAGACTGCGTTGCTCTAGGCCAGAAAAAATACATGCCACTTAAAAACTTTAGGCTAGATATTGCCAAGTCTTTAAGTAGTTGTGGAAAGGAAGCCAGAAAGGGCCGACCTAGTGCTGAAAGTACTGATATACCCAAAATTCGGCGGCCAGTTGTTGAAAGGCCACATAACGCTTCAAGGTTTGATTCCTTGGGACACTGGCCTGTATATACCAGTAAAGGCAGGTGCAGAAATTGTACTAAAGGGACGAGCCGCATGAAATGTATTAAATGCGACACCAGACTATGTTTTACAGAAGCAAAAAATTGTTTCAAAGATTTTCATGTTAATCAAAATTAAATTGATTATTATAATAAAAACAATTTTATTTAATAAAAAAGTTCTTTTATTGTTCAATGTTACCATATGGTTACAATTCATATTTTCATAAAATTTATAAGTAAAGAAATATAAATACTAATAAATAGATCAGCATTTTTTTCTGATATAACAGCAGAAGTTTCAGAATTTTACAAGACGTTCTTAGCGTTGTGACCGTTAACGGTTATAAAAATCTATGTTACCATATGGTCACATAAACCGATAAAGGGTTAAGCGGCTGTATAAACAGTACATATCCTGATTGTTCCGCTGATTCGAACCGCCTTCCGACTTTATTAAGGCGCTTGCCATTTTATGTATTTTTGTTTTTGCCAACCAAAAAATTTTAACCAAATACATATTTAGCGAATTTTCTTATTTAGTCCCTCGGCATTTAATATATAAGATAATATTAATTGGCTGTCTTAATAATATTGCGTAATATAATAAAAAAAAACAATTTTCTTTCTCCCTGTATATTTGTAAATAGCCCATCGAGATTTAATACCTCGATAAAAGAATCACACAATATTTTGGTATACACTGTGTTTCCTGATCTGATTCATAACGTTGGTGACCTTTGGACCCGTACGAATACATAATTTTAAATTGACTGATTAAATACACTGATCGACACATATTGCTTTAGCTATTAGTGCCGCAAATTTTAAAACTTCATAGTTACATTATTATTGAACCGATTCCTAAAACTTTGCTTCGGCTAAGAGCTCGGTTCTTCTTATTTATCGAGCCTTGTATTAAATCACTTACTTTCCTTCATCATACGAGAAAAATAGAAACTATCTAACTGTGCACATACATCAAAATTTTATAGGACGGCGAAACATATACCAGAGTATAGAAGTTTTCATTTTTAGTTGTTTTAAATACATTTGGGTCCAATGTATACATTCACTATGTGAATGCAATATAGGGGGTGTAAAATTTGTAACAAAATAAAATCAAATTTAATAAAACTGTACTTTGAAGTTTTTCTCTCCGAAGTATTTAAAATACATGTACTTCTGCTTTAAACTCTATGCTGGACAGTCTGATATTGGTACAGGGTGTGCAGAAAATGTTACTAGATCAAATATAGTTTAAAAAACTGCACCTTGACATACATGTGTTTGACATTCATGTATGTCTGTTTCACTCATTAAACTATGGTGCAGGACAGAGTAAGCGACAAAGTCGATTATTTCTAAAACGGTAACAGATATCGAGATGGGGTTTTCAGCCGTCGCTTGCAAAACTTATTGCATATTAACAGTTTTGAGCGTATAGCTCACCTAAGTTATAAAGGGCGGTAAACAAGACTATTAAATCTCCAATAGTTTAACTGTTCTGAAAATTTGCAAAAACCATTTTTATTTTCTAATTGCTAGATCAGTTTTGATAAAATTATGACAAACATTTAATTTTATAATTTGTAGTATATTTCGATATGATTTTTTTTTGTTTTTTCTTACATATTAAGCAGTAACTTTATATTAGCCGCTCGATGTAAATGTTCTTTTTACAGAGCCCTTAAGTCTTAATTTTTTATAAGCTGTAGGATTTGCTTTATGCAGAAAATTTACAGGGTGTACAAAAGTATATCATCATCCTAAAGCTCATACATGTATATTTCAATGACTTGTAGCATAAAAACCAATTTAAAATTAAATTTTCATTTAGGTTTTTGGGAGTACTGAATATTTTTGCCACATCAAACGGCTAATAAAAAGTTACAGGTCAATATGTAAGAAAAACAAAATTGCTAAAAATTAAAAGAAACTTTTCAAATAGTTTTTTTACAGTTTTATCAAGAATTAAGATGAGAAATTAAATAATAAGAATGGTTTTTATAAATTTTCGTTAAAGCAATGGAAAATGTGTAGAGTCTTGTTTACCTCCCTGTAGCTGTTTGCTTAAACTAGTTAATACGCAATAATATTTCCAAGAGGTAACTAAAAAGCCCATCTCAATATCTCTACTCGATTTAGAAATATTCGACTTTGAATATAATAATTTTTAAAATTCGCTTGATCTGCTTGCTCTGTCCAGTACTGTAGATACTTCGCCACAGTATCACCTTGCCACATTATATGAAAAAAAAAAGGGTTTTTCAAAAGTTGAAGTTGGGGTAAGGTAGATATTGTGAATGTGAACCTTACGCTGAGGATTCTGGACTCGTAGCAAAATGTAGGTTGGATTAGGTTTTTAAAATAGGAGTTTTTGTAAAAAATAGAAAATGTGATAGTAAATAAAAAATGAACTTTTTAAATTCGAGTTTTCAATGCCTATCGGAGTTGGCACCTCCAATAGATCAACCCTCAGTTTCTTTATTTACTATTGATAGTGTGGCGGGGGTGTCCTGACTAATGAGTGAAACGTACGAACATCTATACGAATACTAAAAAAACTCATTAAAGACCAGCTTTTTTCAATTCGATTTAATTTTACAACAGTATTTGCTAACACTTAGGAGAGAATACTACTCCCGTTTTTTTTTTTCACAGCCATTTTAACTTTTGCTGAATGTAAACTGTTATAAAGTTTTATTTTTTTATTAAACATAACGTTTGATACAGCTCGATTAATGTAATTTTTGAAAACCCGTTTGTGCAATATTTGATGGTTCTAAGTGCATCGGCTTCTCAGGTACACTAATTATCCTAGCGCACTTTAACTTTTGAAAAACTCTATATTTAGATACTATGGAAACTATGGCAGAGAGTATTCAGCCTAATGAGTGCTACAGATGTACATGTACCTCAAACACCTAAAAAAATCGTTAGAATCCAGTTTTTTAAATTTGATTTACTCTTACGAAACTATTTGCAGACCCTGTACTCAATATTTGACTGTCCGACCTAATGTGTGAAACAGACATACGTGTACCTCAAATACTTCGAAAGTGAAACTTCAAGGTTTAGTTTTCTAAAATTTGATTTATTTATAACAATTTCTATACCCCTGAATAGCATACCTGAGTGTCCCACATAGTAATTGAAACACTGGATCCATTTGTTTGCAAAACCTCCAAAAAAAGAAAAACCCTTAGTTACATAGTTTTTATTTTTCCTCGTACAATAGAATAAAACGTGTGATTTAATACAGTCTCATGATGAGGAAGAAATGGCCTCTCAGCCTAAAAAAGTTTTTTGAAATTGGTTCATTAATAACGAAAATAAAAATATGGCGTTTTGGAATTAACGGTATTAATAGTTGATGCAATTGCAAAATTTAAGATCATTTGAATAAGTTTTTCTTAAGATGATTTGTTAGACATTTTTTAAATATTTTATTAGGCCGCCCTCTTGGATTCGAACTAAAATGTTGCCAGTTCCTTTCTATGTAACGATGGATTTTTGTGCAAAATTTGAGGTAAACCGAATAATTAGGTTCAGTAATAACATTTTAAACACTTCACCAGGCTACCATTTTACTCCGTCATATCAAATATTTACCAAAATGTTGTCTCCATAATTTTGACCAAAATTTGAATCCAGTCGCGTAGGTAGTTTTTTAGCTATAGCGTGAACTGACAGACAGGCCAACAGACAGACTGACGGAATTGAGAAAACATGGTTTTTGGCATCTAGAAACGCTAAAGTGGAAAGATATGTAAAACCTTGAAAAGTGATTTTTTTCATGATTTCAAATCCATCATCAGACATCTTGGATTGTTAGCACAATTTTACGAGTTGATTACTAAGTAAAATTTAATTTTTTTGAAAAATTTCAGGTAAATTGGATAAGTAGTTTTGTTAATATTTCATTATGCCGCCATTTAATTTTGCCATATTGGATTTTTAACAAAATGTTAGAAGTTCCTCCTTATATGACTCCTTAATTTTTTATATAAATTTGTCAATCGGTTAAGATGTTTCTTAGCTGTCTGCGAGCAAATAGACAAATGGGCCATCTGGGGACTACAAAACGTGAAGATCTGTAAAAATCTAGGAGGGTGATTGTTTTATGGTTACAATAATTCTTATATTTCTTCCGGCTGATTTTTTAAATATTTTGTTAGTCCACCGTCTTGGATTGGTACTAAAATGTTAGAAAGAGACTGGTTCAATGTAATATATGATTTTTGTGCAAAATTTGAGGAATACTGGATAATTAGATTTTTTACCATTTCATCAGGCCACCATTTTACCCTGCCATGTTGGTTGTTTATCAGAATTTTACCAGGTCATATCCATAAGAACCCTAATATTTAACCAAAAGTTGAAGTCAACCGGGAAGGTAGTTTTTAGGTTTCCCGCGAAATCTCATTTTTTTTACGATTACAAATATTTTATTTGACCGGCATTTTGTTCCACCGTCTCAAATTCGTACCAGTTGATTCTTACGTAATATTTGATTTTCCAGCAAAGTTTCAGAAAATTGAGTAAGTAGTTTTTTGTAATAAACTTTTTTTAAATTTCTGAAGGCTGCCATTTGGTTTCACCATATTGGATTTTTACCAAAATATTGCCTGGTCATCCCCATATCCCCATCCCCCCTTAATTTCTAAACAAAATTTGAAGCCAATCGCATAAATATTTTTTGGTTATGTCCCGAACCGACAGATGCACGGAATTAAGAAAACATGTTTTTTAGCTTCTAGGCACCTTAAAACGTGAATTTCTGTAAAAACCTGGGAAGCAGATGTTTTCACGATTACAGTTCTTCCCTTTTGCGAGGGAAGGAAAAAGAATGAATGACGAATTACTCCGTTTACTGTTGCGCAGAAGTCCCAGTTTTCGACTTCAGCATTTTCTCGCTGTAGGGTCTGTTTTCAATAATGTCTTTCTCATCCGAAGCTTACATACACAAGCAATATTTAAAAAAAAATAAACCTTTTCAAAGAATTTTTCCACATTTGCGCTGTATCTCCGAAGCTATTAATTGCAACGAGGTCTGCGATCTACCATTTTTTTGTTTTTTTAAATAAAGAAAAGTACTGTTCAACTTTGATGAATTTTTGCATAGCTTTTAGTTTATTTAACGACCTTTTCTTCTGAATTCGTCAGGCCCTTTTAAAATTATCCCAATGTACACCTATTGGAAACTATTAATCCATAAACCTCTCTATTTCTAATTATGTAGTGTTTCATGTCTGTGAGAACTGTCTTACATAAAACGGAAAAAATATGTATTTGTCCTTTTATATATCAAATAAAAAAGATATGAAAAAAAATTCCTAAAACAAAAAAGAAATATTATGGTTTAAATTAAAGTCAATATTGTAATGTTACTAGATTTTCAAAATCCAATAAAACCTAAAAAGTTTCGATATCGCTCAGCTTAAAGTTATCAAAAATATCGGAGTCGAGAGAAAAGCAATTTTTAAGGCAAACACCTACCGCTAGCTTGTGTTTATCTGTTGCTTAGATATTTAATTGAAATTTTGATACTAAATATGCTGCTTCGGTAAACTCAAAAGAGTTTATTTTCATATTTCGCTTGAAAATTCTGAATTGTAGAGGTTTAAACAATATTAAAGTGAGAGCTTTAGTGTAAACATTTAATTTGCGATTGTTAAGGAAAAGTGGCCCAAAAATCTCATTTTGAGAAAAACCCCATTTAAAACAATTACATTTTTGCCATTTATCTAAACAAAAGAACTCTCTCTGAATGAGAACGAAAATATGAAGTAAGTAGGGCCTCTGCGCATGTGCATTCTTTTTTTATAATAGTCCACTAACTTGCAATTTTGCAACGAAAATTTTGCGATCTAGTCGTTTTTCAGGGTTCTTCAGTGCGTAGTAGTACTGTAGTAAGAATTTGTTGGCTTAATTTTAAATCGACCGATAACTACACTGGTAAACACTTTGCATCAGTTATTAATACCCTAAATTTCAAAACTCCATATTTTCTGGGGTAATACCACGACCGGGTTGATTTTTAACCACGACCTGTATTTAGGGAGAATATTTCACGAATCAAAAAAATAAGTTTTATTAACTAAAAATCAAATAACTACATATCAGCTTAACAAATTGACATTTCTTGTTGCAATTTATGTAACAAACTTACAAAAATGAATATAATTACATTATTTATATAAAAAAATTGAAACGGATACATATTCTAAACCAAAGTATTATTATAAAAATATTAATTATTATTATTGATCGAATTATATAAATTGATGATGTTACGATGGGACCGCTGTTGGTGCTGCTTGTCATAGGAGCTGGAGGCATTTGCTTTTGAGGTAGTTCTTTTCCGTGTTCCCCCATTTGCTCGATTATTTTTTGCCAGATTTGAGAGAACGTTTGGATATATCGAGGGCAGTTTGGGTTTCCCCGTGGAATTCAATGGCCTGTTCCACTTGTAGGTTACTAAGTTAAGGAAATCTGCTGTGAATTTTTGCTGGCGAAAGCCGTGTTGCCTGTCAGAAATTAACAAATTTCTCTATTGGCTTACTCATAAATGGGAGTACGGATATGGATCTGTAGGTAGAGGGGAGAGTTATGGATCCCCATTTGGAAACACGCTGTACATGAACAGACTTCTAGGTGTCATAAGACAATAATTTTTGATTTAAGAGCTTAGCTTTTGCTTTAGATATTTAGAGGATTTCATCACCAAAAGTTAAGGGTCGACCGGTGCTTTTCAGAAGATTTAATTCACGTTGGCAAGAAAGAAATTTGCCTCTTACACGTATGGCGTCGAAAGTTATGTGATTAAAGTTTTTTCCGATTTGTGGGGTATGTTGTTTGCATTTAACAATTTTAGAGGGTGGATAGTACATATAAGACCTTAGAATATATTTCAAGGTAAGAAACTTATTTTGATTAAGATAAAATTTAGAGGTAAAGAATCACCGTATACTGCATTACTGCCGTCAAAGGGAGATAAAATTCACAAGACTTTTTATTTTTTTTTTCAGTATAAGAGTAGCACTTTTACTCAGTTGTTGTTAATTAACACAAGGAGGCAAAACCGAACTTGATATAATGTCTGGTGCTTTAAAAAAATAGTTACACAAATCGCACTATAGACAAAGTTATTAATACACACAAGCAATCTTATGATATGTGAAAGGCACAACACACATAATTGGAGGAATTCTTAGAAAACACAACATACAAACAATACACAAGCTACAAACACCGGTAAACTACTTGCAAATCCAAAAGCCAAATTGGAAAAACACGGAGTATACGACGCCAGTACTGTGAAAAGTAGGTAAACTAACAGACAAATATTAGCAAGAGTAAAAAATCATGAATTCAGTATGGAAGACAAAAATCGACAAATCAAAAATCACAAAAATTCAATCCGAATTAGCACAACAATAGCAACATCCGGAAAATATAAATAATAATAAATAGTCTCTCAGATATAACATTCGAACCCAGGTGAGAGGAAGGGAAGAGGAAGCTTCGCAGTCACTAACACTTCAGTCTCCATTCGGACGCAAGAAGCAAAGCTTCGAATATGCCAAATATGAATTTGGCGATACATCAGAAAAATTGTTTTTTTTTCCAGAAAGACAGTAGTGAACGGATGTACACATTCACACTATCACACTACTGTCGTGTCGTCATCCATGTTTAATACAAAACTTTTTTATATATAATATTGTCACTGTGAATTTTATTTAGTATTATACAGGATCGATATTTTTGTGTTTTTTTTTAAATTTGTCATTTGAATGTCAAATATTGCATAAACTATCTTATGATATAAAAATTTTCCGGAATCGGAAGAGGAAAGAAAATTTGTATGCCTGAATATGATGTGAATGAGACCATTTATATCGGTGGACAGATTAATACTTGTCTGTCTGCGTAAGGCTAAATGATACTGACAACCACTTACATTTTTAGTACCCAATATATCAAGTAAAAAAAATGTATATTAATGTCCCCCATGAGAATGACATGGTCATAAGCAGGTATTGTAGCTGAAATTTGACGAGAAATAAATGGGTTCCGAAAACGCACAAATATTATATTTAGTGATATAATAGATACGTAGAGTATTTATATTTAACTATATATTTAAACCTTAATACAAGCACGCAGTGATTTGTGTTATCAGCCGAAATTGGTATATCGTCCTAAATATCAATCACTGTTGCTAAACCAATATCACGGCCTTTATTAAAATATACCGTCAATTTGGGTAAAATAACCGCAACAAACCACTAAAATTGATTTGGGACCGGACGAGATACCGAACGAAATGAATCTCCTTCCACGTCGTAGTCCATTTTAATATTGTTTTTCATTTAAATAAACCATCAGTAGCACTTTTTGGAAATACTAAGCGTGTAACTTAGAATAAAATATGAAACCGGTGCCATAATAACTCATTTTTAGAACAGAAAAACATAACTTCAAAAATAACAACATTTATAATTAATAATTTTAAAAAAGAAAGAAAAACAGTAGGATATGTGAAACCTTCTATTATTTCTTGCCTAAATCAAATCATGTTCTTAAATAACTCCTTGTTTTCAATTTAACGTTAGAAAAGTAACAGTTTTGGAGCCTAAGAGGTGGTTAAATATAATTGGTTTGACCTACGATACAACCATTGGATTGAATATGCAAATCTTAGTTTTTAAATCTTATAATGTCATATTTTAATTTAAACTTACCCATTCTTTTTTTCATTTGTTTCTTGGTTCATGTATCCTTAATTTTCCCGTAAGAAGAAGGTACTGTAATTATAAAATAAATGACCCACCAAGATTGCCAAAAACAAGATTACGGATCCCGTCGGTCTGTTTATCTCTCTACGATCTAGCTAAAAGACTGCTTATCGAATTGACATCAAATTTAGTACAAAAATCAAGGGTCTTATGGCGATAAACCTGTAATAATTTGATAAAAATTTTGAAATGTCTACAAAAATTAAATGTGTTATATAAATTTACTAGTAAAATTTTGGTGCTAACCTAATATCGCAAAAGAAAATGTTTAAAAAATTGGCATAAAAACCTTCTTAATTAGTTAAAGTTAAATTTTGGACAAGAATCAAATATAATACATGAATTAATAAATAACATCATATACGCACAAACAGTTTAAAAACTACATATAAAATAACATTTTCTCAACTAACTTCAAATTTTGTAAAAAAGTGTGACATAAACATGAACTGGCAAGGTTTTGATACGGATCCAATTTGGTGGAACAAAATGGCAGCTTTATTAAATGTTTAAAAATCATTGTGAAAAACTACTTATTTATTTGAATTAAAATTTTACAAAATTGTGACGTAGGATGGACTAGAAAGATTTTGGAACGTATGACTGATTTGGCAGCCTAATAATTTTTTTCAATTGACTTTGAAATCTTATTCAAAAATCAAGTGTAACTTACACATAAACAAACCAACAAAATAAGCCAATAAAATATTTAAAAATCGGAATAAAAATATATTAATTTAATTGATGTCATATTTTAGACAAAAATAAAATGTTACAGCGATCAAGATATCGCAAAATATTGATGCTTGTTCAATACGGGCGGCGCGGTGGCCTACCAAAAATATTAATATCAACGTATTGTTTTCTTTGTTTTATTAAATATAATGAAAATCAACACGGCCTAATTTATTTTAAATAAAAAAAATCAAAATTGTCATAAAACTTAAGGGGGAACTGCACGCAGTAATATAGATGATTTGCAAGCCTTCCGCCGCTGCAATATTATGTTAAAACTATAAGAGATATGTATTAGCTTCAATGTGATTTTAATAGGGAAATATGTATGGTTGGGCGGTAAATGCGTATTTTTATGAAAAAATCAAATCTAGAGTTATTAAATAAAAGTAGATTTGTCCATTTTCGACAATTTTTTGTCCACTTTTTGACGCACATGCCTTCGCATATAATTTTTTTTCCACAATCCACATCCTTTGTCTACGTAACTGCAAAATTGGAAATGGTAAATCGTACTCATGTCTTTGTATTTCTGCAGCGCGTGAACCCTTTTGAACCCATTTTTAACCGAAATGTAATTTAAATTACCTATACATAACACATTTTTTTGAGGTCGGACGTGCAGGAAGATTTTTTTAATGCCTTTTCATCTTACTTTCAACTCGACTAGACCTTCTCGCTGGTTTTTCACTTTTTGCGTGCAGTTCTCCCTTAAGGAAAAAATGTATAAATTAGTTTTACCTAAAATTTTCCTCGCAGCGAGTTCTTCCTTTAACCAGAAATAGTGAAGTAGTTCCTCACATATACATTTAATATATGGTACAGATTATCCTATATTCGGCACTTTTGCGGGGTATCTCCCTTATTTTTAATGATAGAGGGTTGCGGTTTTCGCGAGTGTGCTATATTTTTGTGAAATCAAAGACGCCACAAGCAGAATTTTCATAGGCTCTCGTATCCTAGCTATCTGGTAACTTATTAAAAAGGCGAAAACTTTTCCTTATATGACTTTTTCCATAGAATTTAGTGCCGCTTTCACAATAAATATACGGGGTCAGCTCAAAAAGTTATGGGGCCCTATTTTATTTTTTTAAATGGGACACCCTGTATATTATTAGCTATATTTATTAGGATTAATGTGAGCTTTTCAGAAATATACGATGTGACATAGAAATATGAACACTCAGTAAAAATAATTTTATTTTGAAAAATATTTAGTGTATACTTTTAAAAGGAAAGTAAAAATTAAAACTTCTCTTTTATCAAGTTACGTGTTCGAGCGATTTTTAATAAATGAAATTTTTCTATTACCTACATATTCTGACATTTAAAAAAGAGCCTAAATTTGCAATTTTTCAGAATTGTTTTTAAAGTTTTTTAATATTTTTATTGAGTAGAGCAGCATAACTTACAACTGTCTTGAAAATTTGAGATTGACCTCGAAATAAAAGAAATATTAATTTCTGCCAAAAATCATAAAATTTAGCAAATTTTTGAAAAACGGACCAAGACTTGGTATTTTAATTTGTTATATCTTTTGTGATATTTAGATTATTTAATCAAATTTTTCAGTAGAAAGTAGAAACTCTGAAAAAAATTCTGACAAAAAGTTATGAATTTAGGCCCCTTTTTAAATGTCAGAATATGTAAATTTCATTTAAAAAATCGCTCGGAAACGTAACTTGACAAAAAGATGGACGATTTTATTTTTACTCCTTTAAAAATTATGCCAAATATTATTGAAATAAAATTATTTTTGCTGGGTGTTTACATTTCTATGTCACGTAGTATACATACATGTATGTAGATTTTCTGAGAAATAAGCTCGAAATTCGGGGCTTTCTAAAATTTTCTTTTGTGTCCAATTAGTAGATATAGTAGGCTATGACTAATTTGTTTCGAAAAAAAAGGAACATGTCAAAAATTTTGCGATTTTGTCAGTTTTTGGTTAATAATGAAGTAATTTTGTTGTTTTGGTATTTTTATTTAACTAAGGTATTTAACATACTTTTTTTACATTAATGGCGGTCTACGAAAATTAGGAAAAGTTTGATATGTTGGTTTGTTTCATACAATCTAATGAAAATCTTCCAGAAGCTTCAGGATTATATTTACAAAAGTAATCTCAGGATCTTTCAATTTTAGATTTTAACTGCATATATGTACATATTTTCAGAAAGCCCACATTATTCCTAATAAACATAAAGAATAATATACAGGTTGTTGACCTGATCACGTATGCTTATGTTGAAAACGGTACTGATTTCTACGAAAAAAGTCATATAATGAACACTGTTCGCCTTTTTGATAAGTTATCAGATAGCTGGGATGCGAGGGGTTCCTGAAAATGTAACATTTTCAAAAAAGTTCTATATTTAAAAACCTAAAAAGGCTTTGAAAATTTAACGCCATCTTTACTTTCACAAAAAAGTAGCAAATCAAAAGCAGAGGCGCCGAAAATGGAATATCCTATACATTGGCATATTCCAAACAAAATGGAGATTCACTATGAGTAGGTTTGCGCTTAAGACCGGTTTTACCTAATTACCTGGAAGGTCTCGCATAATGAATCATTTCTGTCGTCTAGAAAAATCACACAATTTGTACATGCACAGGATAAGTTTATGCCTTATAAATTAATTTTCTAACAAACCGTATCTAGTGTGTGATTTAGTTACAAGTTACAAAAATGTTGCGCAGCAAAAAAGTTTTTAATTTTTTAAATAAAGCTCCGTGTATATTAATTAATTTTTGAAATCTGCAGGTAATTCAAAAACTTTTTTCAAAATTTATTAGTTTTTGAGGTACTGGGAATTCTTTAAAAAAATTAGTAGAATCAAACATGTTTTTGCTTTGTTAAGTACCGTCCTTATTTTGCGTGAAAAAAATCTTTTTCCTATGAAGATTTCAGATCAGAATACTGAAGTTGACATAAAACTAAGAAATAAAAATAGATGTTACTTGAAACATTAGAATACATTTTTGTTACATATATTTTTTATTCTTTTGAACTTATATATGTATAAATAGAGAAGGATATGATTTTATTATATTATATAGAATGTTTAAGTTAAGTAAATACAAAAAAGCGTGTTGTTTTTAGCACGGAAACTACACCTATGTACTGCTATACAACATGATCTGTTCAGTAGTTTTAGACATATACATATACCATATACAGTCGATACAAAAAAAGACAATTTACCGAAAGTAGTTTTAGACAAATCCCTTAAAAATTTGCACCTGTATTTACTAAAGAGGCTTAAATTTAGACCAGGTATAACTTGAAAGTTATAGGTTTAAGGTGACATTTTTAACAATTGGACAAATAATGTTTCTAAATTTCACAATTTCAAAATGACAGTGACATAAACGAAACATAACTGGCGAACATGTACCATGGCAACTAGACCTTAAACCCTTTTAGTGAATACGGGGTAAATGTTTTAGTTTGCAACCGTTTAAGCAGAAGCAGTATAGCAGTTTCCAAACTAAGAGGAAACAAATTATGTGAACATTCACAGGTCTGGAAACCTTTTGTTTCCCAGGTACCTATAAATAACGCTTACATATTAACATCCTGTATATCGAGAATAAAACATTTGTGTACTATTTTCATATACCTTTTTTCTCTATTTTGAAAAGTAAATTGAAAATACCTATTTTGTGCCATTCCGTGTGTCTCATGTGTTTTATATTGAATTTGCGCGCAAGGTTTATTACACATTTTGAACCTGAATACGAGAAAATCCATGCATTTATATGTGTTACCCTCTATCAATAATATTAATTATTGTTTAACCTCTCACCAAGGCAATGTAATCAGCCGCATAACTGATATTATAATATATAAATCGAGTTAATTTATTAGCCAAGTCAGATAAGAGACTTACACCAACTACTAGTCCTCAATATTAATTAATATGGCATTTACCCCTTAACCCAAATTGCTTATTATATTCTAGTTAGCATATGCAATTAAGTTTACAATCCTAATCATCTAACGTGATTAGGATATGTATTTTGGTATTCACTACTCGGGAACATATGATATCCATTTTAGAAATTTAGAGTGGGTTTTGAAACTAATCCCTATATTTAAAATATAAATTCGCTTGGTCTTTGATTTCGCCCGTATCTGCAACTTGCTCAATTGTTTTAAATTTTTTATGTTCATAGATATGATATTAAAAATAAATTAAAATATTTTAGGAGTGGCTTGAAAACGCCCACAGAATTGCCCAGTAAGTAAAAAGGAATCTATCGTAGGTAAAATATAAATGTTTTAGAAACCTTGATTGTCTGGATCGTGACTTGATGAAAATCCATTATCAACAATGTAAATAAAACACTTTAAACTGTTTTAAATTTTTTACTTGTATTCACAACTTGTGACATATGTTTCGCTAACACTGTAGCTTCGTCAGAAATTTATACTTAAACTAACACTTTGCGAAGCTACAGTGTTAGCGAAACATATGTCACATCATACATATCTTACTATTTCTATACCAAAAAAAACTATATATACATTTGACCTTAACGCACCACAAAAACAAATGCGGGAAATAACCTTTTCTACCTATCCTCCATTTCAGTAATTTTCTCAAGCAAGATAGGAAAGTGAAATTTAACAGTGTTAGTTTGTGCTTATTTGCAAAAGATAGAGGAAGTGGGGAGTTTTAAAACACTGACTAGTCAGAGATACTTTTGGTCTGACATATGGATCTAAAAGCCACACTGTCAGTTATTAATTCTGATCTCATCCATTAAGGCCATTTTGAGGTCAGGCCTATTCGTATGGTTGACAATTATTATCTCTCTGCAATACTTTATGGAATACTGGAACAAAAGAAAATCAAAAACTTTTAAAAGATTTTCTATCTACTAGTTGTTAGCCTTCTTGAGTAGTGATGAAGCAATAGTTTTTTATTATTTTAAATAGCTGAATATTTTTTATATTTTAGTATCACCAAAACTATTTCCAGTTAGATTAATTATAAAAATTCTGATATTAATGCATTTGCATCATAAGCTTCTTCTTCTGACAAACGCGGTATTCCTATGAAAAAACGGCCCGTAAATTAAAGGCTCCCCGGGTCTCAAATACTCTTAGTTGGCCCCTGTCACGCAATAGAAGCCACTGTTTTATTTGGTCCTATTAATCCAAGTGGACAAACAAACACAACTTCAATGAAGTAAGGTAATAAACAGAGCCAATTAGGTATAAATGGAAATGTTATATTTATTTCAGAGTTAATTCGCTACGTAATAAATGAAAAAATCGCCATCCTACATTTTTGCAATATTTTGCATCTTGTACTCTCAAGTCACCAAAAAGGGGGTAGTAGCAAATCGTTATAGGGATCCTCATCCAATATAAATAAAATATTAGAAGGAAAGGGTTCCCACTTCCATCTATATATCTGTCCCTATATAAAGTACCCAGCAAAGCGACAGAGTCAGTGACAGCAGCTATTAATGGCAATCAGTGTATACTTACATTGTTAAGGAAAACGTCTTTTTTACTGTGCATATAAACTTTCATATACTGTCATTAATAAACAGAACTCTAAATTACTACTACTACTACTTACTAAATGTACAGATGAATACACACATTTCAATTAACAAAGTTAAAAAACATTAAGTTCTTTAGGCAACTTAAAATATTTTTTTTATGCTAAATGTGTTAAAAACACCGATGTTCTAAATATTCTTCTTCTGCTTTGATGAAGGCCATTTATTAGCAATATTTCCCGGATATTAGCGAATCTAATTATCTCTGCAATATTTTCAAGCCAATTTCCGACTAAACTTGAAAGAATCATTGTAATGCCTGAAATTAAAACATTATAGGCCCACATAATTTTTTAGTTATATATATAAGATTTTTGAAAAAGTGACACATAGTGTGCAGGGCAACATGGGTTTCGGGGCAATTATCGTGCACCAGAAATGGGTTATTTAAAAAAAAAATTAGTGTCTTCCAAAAGCTCTCTTTAACAACGGAGAAAAGTTTCTGGGGAAATGCATCATTTCCATTTTCCACACTTTAGAATACCTGAAATCAGTTACATGAAAACTTTGCTTTGCTTTTCATTCCAAACACTTAAATGACATGCGGAAATTTGTCGTTTCCATTTCCCGTGGAAATTTTTTACACTTTAGAATACCCGAAATAAGTTACATAAAAAATCTGCTTTCAGTGCCTTCTAGAAGCCTTCCTTGACCATAGGAAGTAAAAATGCGGAAATGTATCATTTACATTTTCCACACTTTAGAATAGCAGAAACCTCTTACATGGAAACTTTGTTTTGCTTTGCATTCTACATATTTTTCTAAACATAAAACTGCCAAAATTGTCCTGCGGGTATATGTAATTTCCATTTTCTAAGGACATTTTGTAAACTTTAGCTAAAATGTCAAATTTTCACCAAATATGTTTTTAGCTTCTATAAAGTCTCCTGAATGCCGCAAATTAAAAAAAATTATCTACGAGAACTCTCAATTTTTATTTTATCTATTTAGTTATCTGTTTTTAACTTTTTTCTTCATTGAAATGTGGTACATTCACAACACATTTTTTTTACTTCGATAAAGCCTTCTGAATGTGGAATTTAAAAAAAATAATGGTTTATGGCTTTAAAGATGGTTTTATCAATGAACCGGGCTAACCTAATACCTAACGGGAGAGATCCACCTAACAGTGTAGGTTTTCTTGAAGAAAATCCTTGTTTTAATATAGACCCGGAATTTTGTTGCTGCGTTACCGCGCGCTTTCTTTACAGCAAACCGATCCTTACCTAACCTAGTTCTCATTTTTATTGTAGCTTATTGCTATAAAGCCTTCTGAATGTAGAAGTTAAAAAAGTAATGTAATTTTATAATTTAAATAAAAGTTTGTTTTTAATGATGGTTTTATCGACGACCTTGAGCTAGACCAACACCTAACGACATACCACCTACTAACAGTACATGTTTTGTTAAAAAAATCCTAGTTTTAATATAGGCTCGCAATTTTGTTGGCGCGTTCCTGCGCGCTTTCTTTCAAGCAATCTTAACCAATACTAACATAACATAGTCTGCATTTTTATTATAGTTAAAAAATAAATAAAATTTGTCGTTTCCATCCAAATATCTATATATATCTGATTTCCTAGAAGAATCAAAATAATGAGGAATTTCCTCCAAAACATTTTTGCATTTTTATGTTCAGAAAAGAGTTTGAAATGGAAAACGAAGCAAAATCTTCATGTAACTGATTTCAGGTATTCCAAAGTATAGAAATTTCCTCGAGAAATAGAAATAACACATTTCCTCAGAAACATTTCTGAATTTTTATGTTAAGAAAAATGTTCAAAAAACCAATCCAAACTTCTTGGTTATGTAAGTGATTCCAAGTGTTCTAAAATGTAAAGAATTTCCTCGGAATATGAAAATAAAAAATTTCCGTAGAAATATTTTGGCATTTTTATGTTCAGAATAATGTTTGGAGTGGCAAGCAAAGCAAAGTTTTCATGTAACTGATTTCAGGTATACTAAAGTGTGAAAAATAAAAATTATGCATTTCCGCAGAAAAATTCTTATTTTCTGCTATTAAGAGAAGCTTCTAGAAGATATAAAACTAGTTGGACCTTATAACTGATTTCAGGTGAACGAATGATGATCCTGTGTTTTTAAAACGTGAAACAACTCGCACTGATCTTAGTTAACCCGTGTGTTAGTTAGACACTTATAAATATAAAAGTTGTGATTTCTCTGGCATTTGAGTTAACACGCGCATTTGAATCAGTGGACAAAAAAATTATTTCAATAAAATGTAACCTAGGCATCGTCCTTTATATGTTTTCCGTTAATTTATTTGACTTTTGTCCGTAACGTGTAAGTTACTTTTTGTCAGATTCAGAAAAGTTTGCTTTTTGGCCCCAGCCAAAAAAATATTCAAATGCTTCGCCTGTTGCCACTCTTTAAACTTAAAATATATAAATTGGTTCCTTTATTTTGATTTTTCTGGCAGTAATAAAGCATATGCATTTTCAACTATTGTACGAGATAAATCAATTTTACCTTTTTTGACGTTGATATTTTTGTTTTGTTTGTATTTGTTTCGTAGCCTGTTTCATAGTTACGTCAATTTTAACAATGCGGCAGCAGACAATATTAGTTAAAAGTACCTGTATTGTTTAAATTCATAATAATCATATTAAGTTATAAAAATTGTTCAAGTAGTTATATAATCTTAAAAGTACAAGTAGCACAAAAAATCTCATATGCACTTATAGCGTGTAGTTTTTTGACCTCGAAAACTTACAGACTGTATCCAGACCAAAAAAGTTACACTTTCGAGCTTCGATAAATAAGTACCTATTCCTGCTAATCGACAATCTGCCGTCAAAATTGGATAATCAATATCTGACAAATTTAGTTAAAATTTTGGCACTCATCAAGAAGGTATTCTCGGAATATTGATTTCCGTATTGTTTATTAATGACCCTTCGATTTATATAAGTATAAAGGGCGTATTTCCTTTTGTTGATATAACTATCATTGTATGTAAGATAATTTGCTAAAATAGTGTTTAATTAATTATCTAGATTGTGCTACTCAAATAAACTTATGGTTGATGATAATTTTAAAAACGTTAAGGAAATATCGTTGTGAACGTGACTTATAGTTTAATGTGCATAACTTTGAAGCAGCATATTTTGGGAGTCACTAGAGAATGCAACCTAGTTTGGAGGAACTATATTTAAAAAAAATGTAAAATCTGAATAAAATTAATGTTTGGCTTGTAATCTAATTTTTCTACTTCCATGAACTGTTAATTATAATTTTTAAAAATTTAGCTACTCATCATAATTATTAAAGTGTATACTAGTAATAACATTTTTAGATCGCTTGTATGCATTTAGAATAAAATTTAAACGCTAAATTTGTCTGAAGTTTTCACAGTGTTGATGAATTTATTCGTCTTTTAAAGAATCACCCAAGCAAAAAAATAAAAAAGTAGGTAGAAAGACAGAGGTATTGCAGATACTATTAAAAATATCTAAAGATACATTTATTTATTTCGATTTTAGGCACCTACACTAGCCCTTTGAGGACTGATTTGAATAAAATACGAAAAAAACAGTTTCTACCAAAAACTTTTTATTTAAATTGTTAATTAATCACAAAAAAGTAGAAAAAACTAAACTGGACTAACCACTAGTCGTTCACTACGTTTCTTGAGGAAGAAATTATTTAAAAAAAAAACAGTTTCTACCAAAAATTATTTTTAAACACACAAAATCAAATTTAAATACAAAAAAGTAGAAAAAACGTAACTGCGTCGTTTATAAAAAAAAATAAGCGGTAGTTATCTAGACTAATCACTAGTCAGAGTCACTCACTATGGTTTGAGGAAATCGAGAAAACAGTTACGTAGGTCTTTCAGACACAACCCGACATTACACGTTGAGCACTTCCATACCGTGCGATGAGGTTTTTTACGACTGCTGCATTGAGCACATCTAAGGGAACTGGTGTGGATGGGCATATGAGCATTTTCGTCATATCTTATTTCTTGAAGCACAATTGTTTTAAATTTATTCGGGGGTTTTTCTGTACTTTTCCGACCACGTTTGGCTTGTTCTGGATCTGCACCAACTAAGCCACTTACTACAGAAAGGCGGAACTGTTTTAAAGTCATATTGTTAGAAATTCTTGCTTTGAAGATGATGTACGAATTAATCATTGTGGCATCCACAAAGTACCAAAAAATTCGGTGCCACCACTTTCCTGACTTCCTCTTTACTTCATAGAGCGATATCAACATATCAAACTTGTCGACATACCCCATGTGACGATTATAATTTATAACAAGGGATGGACATACAACATCTTCTTTAGTGCCGTCGTTTTTCTCCTAGAGACAGTTTTAAAGTTGGTAGGATTGTGAAAATTTGAAATGAAAAGTACGCCTTTTCTATCCATCCACTATAGGCTACAATTCCAGTTGTAGATATTCTCTAGTCAGATTCCCCTCATTTCAAAAGCTTATCGTCATGTAAGTCGGTTGGCATATTTTTTCTATTTTTTCTTGCGGTTCCACATGCATAAATCCCCTCCGACAGTAAAGTATTTTGTAGCTCAACCAAGTTAAAAAAATTGTCAAAATATAATTTATGATTTTTGCCAACTAATTTTCTGGACAAATCTTTTATAACCCGCGCACCCAAGGACTTTTCTGTAATATTTGCAAACTTTGCCTGTATAAATTTGAAACTCTGACATATATCCTGTTTCGTCACTCCTTACCGAAACCTTATACCCTCTCTTTATCGGTTTCATCGGCATGTATTGTCTAATGCTACTTCTTCCTTTATATCGTATCATAGATTCATCTATGGGTTGAATTGCGTTCCTATTCAAATGTAGGGTGCTTAGCAACCAGCCAAAGCAATCCCTGGATATAGCAGTATTTATAAAGTCATCTCTTAGTTCAATTCTGGATGACCAATAATCACGATAGCTGGGTATAGGTTTTATTCCCATTAGGAGGTTCAGGCCAAGGAACACTTTGATTTCGGATGAGCTTCTTGGAACAAATAAGTTACAATTACCACCACGTTTTTGAACGGCATACAGATTAGTTTCAAATATAATTTTATCTCTCTCTTAGGTCCAACGTAAACAAATGTAGAAAAATATCTGTAGGAGTTGCTACATCGTCCGGTAGAACGGGTCCAGTTTTTTCAGTAATTGGGTCAACCTGTGTGCATAATGTTGTCTGATTTGTCCACTGCACTGTACTATTTCGAAGTTGTAACTGTAATTGCGCCGGCGGTATTTCGTCATCAGATTCCCATTCATCGTTGGTTGTATTTACAGTTCTATCTATGTCAACGTTCATTGCCATAATATCAAAATTTTCATTATCAGAAGTTTCACCATCGGCATCGCCAGATGCTTTTCGTTCACAATCAGATGGTATGTCAGTTATTAATTTGTTAAACTCATTGGAAGGCAGTTTTTCCAACTCTACCCACGTCCAATTATCTTTAGTTGGACCTGGAAAAAAGTATGAAATTGTAAAAAAAAAACGCGAAGGATAATCTACTAACGCAAAAACGTAGTAAATATCCATTTGACTTAGAAACCACCTAAAACTTTTACATTCTACGACTATATTTCAAAATATTTATAAGTTTTCCGGAAAAAAAATCCTCCCAAATTTGTTTACCGATACATAATTCCAAGAAGTATTTATGCCTGGTGGTTAGCTCGTCAAACCACACATTTTATTTACAAATAAAAAAGTAATCTACTTTATAAATTGATTACTAATGCCAGATAAATGAATTCCTACCAGACAGTTATAAAAAAACATGTTTATACCTGCCATTTCCATTCAAAACTGCTTCAAAATGTAATGCACATACACTTGTGTACACCGTAACCAAACAACCAGTTCACACTGACGTAATATGATAATAAAATCTCGATCTATAGGCATCTGAAGCACATATGTATTTATTTCTGCATAATTCGTTATCTAGGCAACACACTACGCATTGTAGGTAGTCCAAATAACCGGTATGCGTTTATGGTAGAAATAAATTAATTTGTGGTTAGCTAAGCTAACCAGTGGTCCTGGGTTAATATGAATTAAATTTTACTTTTTTTTATGTTCGGCGTGTTTGGTTTTACTTTTGTAGTGCTCGATACTAAACGAAAACTTGAAATTGAATTTGTTACATAGCAAAATGTAAGTACTATTATAAAACTACTCCTAACTCCACACCAACAGTTGCAAGTGGCACTTTATACTGCAAAAGTGTATCTAGGGCGCGCTCTATTTATTAGTTTTGTTCATGGATAGTGTTATATATGCGATGGCAAGAGAAATGTGCTCTGACTCTCCCTTCGCTCCCTTTTATTATAAAATGTAGAAGTATTATTACATTACCAACGAAAATATTTGTTAGATAATAGCAACGACATGTAGTTATAATGTTTAGGTTACATATTCCAATTTATTTGGACATGTTAATTAAAACGAAAATTAATTTGATGGTACGTTGGTTATTTTGATGGGGTTATATAGTGTAAACCACATCATTACCACTCTAAATACATTATATTTGTAAATCATATTTAACCGAGCCTGGAAATTGGGAAACGTAATTATCTAGTTTTAAATAAACCTGTTTCTAAACCACGAAGTGATGAAAGAGTATAGTGAAACCGACGAACCTTTTATAACAGTTTTAATAGACATTTTATATTGTTGACGTATAATAACCTAGGTTCACAATTTTGCAAAGAAAATAGATTTGCTGTAATTCTTTTTTACTGTTACACTAGAGAGTTTTTAAATTGTTGCTGTTTTAGCAAAAGGATAAACATTTTTACCTCCCATATCTTCTTCTTCTAGTGCCGTCCTCTATCGAAGGTTGGCGATCATATTGGCTATTTGTATTTTGGAAACTACTGCACGAAATAGAGATTTAGTACTCTTGCCGTAGCACTCTCTTAGGTTCTTAAGCCATGATGTTCGTCTTCTTCCTGACGCTCGACGTCCCTCTATCTTTTACTGCATGATAAGTTGCAGTAGGCTATATTTCTCTCCTCTCATCACATGCCCAAAGTATTCCAGCTTTCGTTTTTTAATTGTATCTAGAATTTCCGTGGTTGTATTCAGACGTTGTAGAACTTCAACATTGGTTACTCTCTCCATCCACGATATCCTTTGGATTCGTCTGTAAACCCACATGTCAAAAGCTTCGAGTCTTTTGCAGTGTATACTCAAGAGGGCCCATCCCTTCAATCCGTATAGTAAGATCGGAAAGACATAGCACTTGATGAGACAAAGCCTTAGTGTCATACTTAACTGGCGACAGATTAGTAGCTTCCTCATTTTGACAAAAGCGTTCCGTGCTTTCTCGATGCGGATTTTTATTTCTTGTCTAATGTCTCACTCGGTGTTCAGCTTGCATCCAAGATAGTTGTATTTGATAACACGTTTGATTTCCCAACATTATTTGTACATTGTCGTCGATAGTTTGCTTGGTTACAATCATAAATTTAGTTTTTTTTGGTGTTCATTTTAGGACCATATCTGTTACTCGCTCCATTGACAGTTGTTAACAACCACTGGAGGTCCTCAGGGGAGCTACCGAGCAATACGGTATCATCAGCATATCTAATATTATTAATTGGAACACCATTGACATATACTCCTTGCTCAATGCTTCTGATAAAATATACTTGGAATACATATTGGAAAGCACAGGCGGTAACACGCAGCCCTGTCTAACATCCCTGCGAATTTCCACTTCCTCTGTCTGGTCATCCCCAAGTTGTACAGAAGCAGTCTGATTCCAATACAGATTGGCAATGATTCTAACATCTCGTTCGTCTAGACCAATGTTTTGTAATATATCTAACATTTTGGTATGTTGCACCCTATCGAAAGCCTTTTCGTAGTCTATAAAGCACATGTAAATGGACTTGTTCATATCTAGACACGTCTGAACCAGGACTTGTATGCTGAAAAGAGCATTTCTCGTTTCAAGACCGTTTCTGAACCCAAATTCAGTGTCATATAGGGTTTCTTTACATTTTTGATGCATCCTATTATGAATGACTTTGAGGAACAATTTAAATATATGGCTCATAAGACTTATAGTGCGGTATTCTGCACAGCGTTTTGCGTTGGGTTTTTTTTGTAGTACAATAAATGTCGATCTTAACCAGTCTTTTGGAATTTTTCTTGTACTGTAGATGTTATTGAATTCTGTTAGGGTTAACGCACTATCTTTGTCGGCAATTTTGAGATGGTCTACATATACCTAATCTGGCCCTGCAGTCTTGCCGTTCTTAGCTTGTGTTATGGCCTGTAATACTTCTTCTTTCAAAATGGGTGAACCAGTTTTTGCATTTTGGAAGTTATGTTGGTCAGTACGATCGTCACTGAAAAGATTCTGTACATATAGTTTCCATGTATTTAATATTACACTCTTGTCGGTTATGACTTGACCATCGATACCCAACAGTATTCCATTGCGTTTTCTTTTCTTACCTAATGTTTCCTTGATTTTCGTATCTCACGATTTAGAGCTTTATATCTGATTTGATCCGATGATTTGTATCTTCTTCGTTGTTCCATAAGATTCAAGATTTCATCTGTCATCCATTCTTTGTGTTTCCTTCTGTTGTTGTTACTGGATAAATGTGTATTGGAAACTTGGGTAATTACTTCTTTCACATTGGTCCATGCAGAGTCGGTATTTTCTGGGAGTTTATTCACTTGTAATTGATTCAGCTTTTGTCTCAGATGTTCTTGAGCTTCGAGTCTCGTTGTAGGTTCTCTGATCTTTGATGTGTCATATCTTTTGGACTTCTTCTTAATTCTCTTTAGTTTGAGTTTCATCCTTCCAATAACTGGGTTATGATCAGAGTTGATATCAGCGCTAGGGTATGTTTTGACCCAAATAAAGGTTTTCGGAAACGTTGGTTTATCAGAATGTAATCAGTTTGGTTTCGAACTATATGATCAGGCGAGTCACGAGGTGATCTCCATGTATATAGTCGCCTAGGAGGAAGTTTGAAAAATGTGTTTGTAATTACGAGTTCTCTTTCCTGGCAAAATTCTAAAAATCGATCTCCTCGTTCGTTTCGCGTACCCAGTCCGAAATCTTCAGCAGTATTTCCCGATTTTCCTTGTCCGATTTTGGCGTTGAAATCTCCTATGATGATATTTATTTCATGATTTTTAAGCGATCCTCTGTCACTTTCGATTTCGTCATAGGATTTTTCAATATCATCCTCGCTTCCATCCGTAGTAGGAGGATACACCTGAATAATATTAGTGTGGATTACTTCGTAGTTGTAGCAAAGCAACTCTATCGGATATGGGGAGAAAATTTATAATAGTCGTCTTGATAGTGTTGGGAATAATAAAAGCAACTCCATTCCTATGGTGAGGGTCATCGTTGCCACTGTAAAATATTGTGTGAGTAGTCGTTATTGTCTGTCCTGTTCCAGACCATCGTGTTTCGCTAATTCCTAGGATGTCGATGTTCAATCTTTCCATTTCAAGTGTGGCAATTGCCAATTTTCCTCCATCAAATAAACTTCTAACATTCCATGTAGCAATCTTGATGGCTGACCCGGAGATTCTTAGCACCATTTGACTATTTAAAGCCTGCCGGGGACTGGGGGCCGTTCCATTACCGTTTTCAGCCATTATGATTTTACAAGGAAACACAAATAATACGGTGGTTTTCCGTTGCCTTTCGTATCGCAGTGTACTGGTCATACCGTTGTTGCAACTCTGCCCAGCATTTTCCATCTTCTGAACCTTGCCGACGTCTTTTGTCTTCAGCTCCATAGTGGTACTGACTCTGCTGCTTCCCAGCGCCAGGAATATTTATCGACTATCCAGTCTAGAGCTATAGTGTTCTGCGCTAACAGGGTTACCTCTGGGCGGTTGTGGCTCTTCATCACGCACTATGGTCTTGATTAGAGAGAGGCTATAAGTCACTCCTGGACAAACCATCGCATTATCTAGCCCTAAAGGTATGGAAGACCAGTGCCCAGTCGACCCAGAACAAAGCTGCTACCTCTCATAAACCTTCTCAACCTCCCATATAACCACCAATATATTTTATTATTAACACACTATATATACTATGTAGAAGAAATATTGGAATCGCAAACATTTTTGAAATATATAAGTCCGATTTTTTAGACGTTTTAGAGATTACGAAAAACATATTTTTAGAAAAAAATATCTACGGATGTGGGTGTCTATGTAAATAAAATTTTGTCCAACGATAACTTCAAACCAATTCATTTGAAATTTGCACAAAACATGGTTTAGGTTAGTGTCTCGCGAGAAATCTATTTTGGTTGAAATTAGCGAAGTTTTTCGATATTTTTAAGGGGTATTAATACGTAAAAAATCATATTTTGAGAGTTCCCAAACCGATAGTTGTCAAATTTAAAACAGAAATAGTTGAAGTAAATGATTTGGAATTGAAAACTTGTGAAAGTCAGTGGCGTAGATATTTGATTTTTTTTTCGATTATATATAAATTATAGTTTAAAATAATTAGAAAATACGCTTTTGTCAGTAATGCAGTAAAAAGTAAAAATTAATATAATTTAGTTAAGATATTTTGCTACGATATGTACCAGTGGTTGCCAATCTTTTTAATGTGTTGACCTACTTCGAGAGTTTTGTCTGTAAGAGACGTAAGCCATCCGAAATTAAATAATGCACAGTTGTATTCCACATACATTCATTTCGTTTATTTACATAAAATAATAAAAATAATATTATTTTAGTACGAGTGCATACTGCTCATAAAAAATAACCAGAGGTGTTTAGAAAGTAAACAAAATTTTTATGCTATTTACGGCTACGATACGATATGGTTTATGGAACTAAAACACTATAAAAGCAACAAAAAGAATAATGCACTATTTTAATTCATGTTCAATGAGACGGCTGACATTCAGAGTCATTAATAATGTTTGCAGTATAATTTGATACAGCCATTCGAATACAATTATCCAAATGTTCATCTGTAAATCGATTGCGGTATTTGTCTTTAATTAACTTCATATTTGAGAAAGAGTATTCACACAAATATTTTGAACTAAATAAGGCCTTTACTTTCAAGGCAATGCGACCTAAAACTGGGTATTTTTCTTGACATACTAAAGGCCGGATACATTTTTTATTTGAGTTAACCAATCTTAAAGTTAAATCATTTTGAAATGCAATTTCCATGAAGGGTAAAACAACAAATTACGCCACTAAAGCAATTCTGTTGAAGTCCTTAAAGCGATTTTTGAAATTATCCTTCAATTATTTCTACGTGATATTTAGATTGAGATATCTTTTCTGAAAGAATAGGAAAATGCTTGGTATTGCAGTTAATTAGGTTTTGTTCTCAAAATGCAAGCTTATTTATAAATGAATTTATGTCAGATATCATTTCCGCTAGTTGTTTGTCTTTACCCTGAAGCTACAAATTAAGTTCATTTAATTTTTCTGTAATATCCACCAAAAAGCCAAACTCTCTAAGCCAAATTAAATTGTCCAGTTCCTGAATCGGTTCATCGCGTTGTTTGAAAAATGAACTATAGCAGGTAAGATATCATTAAAACGTTTTAGCACTCGTCCCCTACTCAACCATCGAACCTCAGAGTGAAGAAGTAGTTCCTCGTATGGAAAGTCAATTTCATCGGCCAAGGTTTTGAATAACCTTGTAATGCTTGAGCTCTAATTCTGTTTACAGTTTTTACCACCAATTTCATAACGTTGTTTAGTTTTAAAAAAAATCCACATAATGCTTGCTGATGGATAATGCAATGGTAAGAGAGAAATTGGGGAAAACTTTCATCTTTGCGAAATAACGCCACGAGGCCCTTAGCACAAAATTGTCAAGCCTACTACTTTGATATTGGAATTTTCTCAGTGGAAATAAGATTAATGGGACGAGAAAATAAGTCTTGTCCAGTAGAATGCCCTTTCAGAGGAATAAACTTGAAAAGATCTTCTTTAACCGTAAAATTACAGAAAATCATCCTAATGAACACGGCCATTTGGGAGGTGTCAACTACGTCAGTCGATTCGTCCAATCGTAGTGAAAAATAAACACAATTATGCAAGTCAACTGTGTAACGTTACACTTTTACAGTAACTAATTATGATTTTGCTAATTATATTTTGTCATTCACCAAGATGTCAGGAACTAAGTTTTTGGAAGTTATTTAGATTCTTTGACTATTTTCATTATTATAAGTACTTAATATTGTATAACTGACAGCTTGGTATATTATATACATTTTATGTTTTATATTTACAGATGCTGAGGGTCTGATTGTTGAAGCTTTCTTTAATGCCCACATATAAAAGGGCCATGTTTTTATAAGAATTTCATTATTAGATGTTCATTCACCTATAGTTTTCTATTATCTTACCTTCACATAATTTTGATCAGAAACAAATCCGTTATAAAAAACCTAGTTGGGTATGAGCTGTTGTGATACAAACTAAACAAGATATTTCCAATATTTCCATTGTAGCCTGGTAACGCTAAATAAATTAGAAACATTTGGTATATACCTCCAATTTCGTTTGTCGCCTTTTAAAATCTCGGTCAGTTCATTAAATTATTTGTCCTTTTGATAAAATGTAGTTTAAGATGTCACCTATATTGTTAAATGTCCGGTAAACACATGTCAGGGGTTCATTAAACAAGGGTTTGTGTTATTTATTTAAGTAGTTCTCCAAATGGTTGGTTTAAAAAGCCTTGTTTATTTTCGTTTTATAAATTGGGTTAAGTGACAACAAAGTTTGACGTTTTACTGTGTGCGGCGACGCTAAAATCCTTGCTTTGGCCTTTTCCATGAATGACTAAAAGCCATACGATTCCGTCCGACCACTTTACTTTCATTTTTATAAAAACCTAACATTTTAAAGATTTAATTATTTAGGACGAGGCTTACGTAAAGATTAGAGGAAAATATTAAAAAATAACAGCATAAATTATTCAAAAATTAATATTTAAATTTAATGTATGTTAAGATTTATTGTAATAAATAATGTATTCTGAGTTGCCTATCTTTTTAAAAATCTTTTATTTTGGTCAAATAAATAAGGGGGAAAGAGACAAAATATAGGGACATTAAAATCAAGTTTTGCATGGAGCACTTTCAACAGTTTAGTTTTTTGGCCAAATTCCTACCTTTTTTTAAACATTTTTTTTCCTTACTAAACCTTAGCTGAAAATCGTCTTGGAACGAGTTCGTTCTATTTCGTTTTGACTGTGGCCGTAAAACTACCTTTAAAAAGGCTGGTCCTGTTTTATAGTTATTTTAAATTTTGTGTTAAACAGTGGTCAAATAACAGCCAGGTAATTATTATTTTAATTAATTTAGCAAGGTTCTTTCATTTAATTTTAATTTATACAATAGGCTACAATGGATTTTTTCTCTTTTTTACAGCTCAACGGCCACATAGCAAATAGCACATTTTAGTGCACATTGAACTTATTAGCACATAGCACATTGCTATTAAAACCTTGCATCTTAGCGCACGTTTGCTTTTTATAGCCTTTAAAGCATTTGGAACATTTTTGCACCCACATGATTGTGAGGTACTTTTCACGAGAAACGATTGGTTGAAGCAAATAACCCTAAAGTTTGGGGTTACCTTTGAAGTTGAAGCAGTAATTCTACATTAAGAAAGAGCCCCCTCTTTACCGAAGAGGTGTTGGAATTTTACCTCTAGCCCAACAAGCAAGCCCCAGTAACTCCAGTTTTCCTGCCAGTTGGTGAGATTTTTAAAAAAAGCTTTATATTACAGTAGTACCTTTTATTGATCAATTTATCTTTTTCAAATTACCACACATATTTCTATTTAAAAACAATTTAAACTACATTCTCTCGTTAACAAGTATTTTTTTTAAATAAAGCAAATCATAATATTAAATAGTGTTTTACTGGTTGTTTCAGTACCTTTACGAACACACGGGTAAGGGGTGTATGAAGGCAGTGCAGTAAGTTCTGTTTTACGTGTGTTGGCGCCCTTCTTTCATATTTATAATTTTCACTTGCCTCCTTCATACACCAAAGAAAAGGATTGAAAATTTTGAACTCCCCCAAAGCCGAACTACCGTATAAGCTAGCCAACGGGTCGTAAGTGCAAACTTTTATTATTGCACTTACGTAAGAACTCTTTATAACGTGGCTTTTATAACACCGGAGTTTACGTTATAACTGTAAAAAATATCATTACTCATTACTTCTACTCGTCTCATCACTGTATTAGCTATTAGCTGAAAGTTGCAGAGACCGTATTGAAGACACTATCTCGTCTTTATTTCTAAAGCTGGCAAATAATGAATCTGCAGCTTCTAAAAACGGCTGTTTTATCAATTCCCCGTCTTCATAAGGTTTCTTTTTCTGTGCAATTATCTAGGACACAGGGTATGACGCTTCAGTTGCGGCCTTATTTTTGTCGACTGTTCCTAAAAATACTGATTGTTGTCCAATTAACTGGTTTCTTAATTGTTTCAGTTTTTCCTTTCTGGCGGCAGAATGTAATGGGAATGATTTCTCAAAATTTGAATGTACAGTTTTATGATGCCTCTCAATATTTCCTTTTTTAGCAGTGAAGCCAGAACTATTACTTAAATAACATACATTTTTGCCTTTAGCATCTGTGAAAAATACTGCTTCTTCCCATTCCGAATGGAAATGTTTTCACTTTCTTACTATTACTTGCCATATTTTTAATTGCGGGCCAACGCTAACCAAACCGCTAAATTTTGTCTCGTTCAGTTTTAAACTGCGCCTAGCCGTCGCACCTCACGTATTTATATCGTTCAAAGCAAGCCAGATCGTTCTCGAACCCAAGCGCAATGTCGCGCTGATTAATTCCAGTCGATTCTAGCGGGGTGACGTCGCATCGGCTACATATCGTTTACCGTAGTGTTACAGCCGCGTTTAATATGATAATTTGCGCATATTTAGGGAATGTAAATCTCTTATATTTAAAAAATGTTTTGCGAGGGACGAGTTACCAGAATTTCCCTTGTGAGCTACAGGTAGCTCGCGATCGACGGGTTGGCGACCGCTGATATATGCATTCTACCCTTATAGTATTTATCTGCATTGCACCACATTAAATGAAAATATACTTAAATTCTTTGAATAAGGTCTATATTCCTTTATGTATAATGACCTACCAAATTTTTATGACTATTTGATTCACCGAATGAGCATTTTCAAGAGCATTTTATTGCATGTCTAAAAAATATACATAATATACGGATTAGTACTTTTCAACAAACATACGCAAATATTTAACATGTACTATACGTAACAAAACCAACATTCATAATACTTAACTATTGAACAATTAATTAATTAAAATATTTTTGTACTCACAACATTTAATAAAACAACAAAATAAATTTTATATGTACCTTACCTTAGAAACGACAATATTATTTACAGTAATAATTTTGATGTTGTTGAAAGTTTTAACTGATGGTGAGATCTATATAAATTCCGTAATTATAAAAACCATTATCTTGATTTTTTTTATTTTATTAAAAACCTACGTATTTTGGTATACAGTGGATGGCTGAAAACATGTATAATTGTTTATTTACAGTTGTTATTTAAATTGAATTTTAGTGGTTTGAAAATCATTATATTATTTTAGGTTATTTTTTTATTATTAAATTTAATTATTATTTGATTAGGTTGTGATAAATTTGACTTAGATTTTATATGTCCTTTTTGTCATTTACTGCATTCTGATCTTTCTTTATATAAATCATTTCTTTAGTTGCCAATTTATGATAATTGCTCTCTCGACTTAAAATTTTTGTTTCGGAAAAGTTGAATTCATGTTTTTCACTTTTTTCGTATTTATGTAAGGCCGTGGAAGCGTTCTTTGTATATTTATGGGCGTTTAACCGATTTTCTAAGTATTGTGTGGTCATACCTATAAGTAGATATCAAATACGGGAACTGGTTCACCCCCCACCACTACTCCTGACCTTGAGAGCCCAGGTGTGCTGTGTAGTTTGGCCTTGAGGCGATGTGACGTCATATGACCTTGAGCGCGCATCACGCGGCTTCGAGGCCATGTGACGTCACATGACCTTGAGCGTGCACCAAACTTTTCGTTCTTTGATTTGGGAGCCCAGGTGTGCTGTATCGTTTGGCCTTGAGGATTTTTAACATCATATAACCTTGAGCGTGTATAAAACTTTTCGTCGTTGCATATTGTTTGGCCTTGGGGGTGTGCGACGACAGAGGGTCTCGAGTGTTAAAAGCTATTAAAGCCAGGTATTCTACCCATAAAATTGAAGAGAGGCACTCTGTGCGGTCACAAGGGATTTCATCATTAAGTTAATGTTTGGTATATTCTTTCTCGGGCACTAATACTGGCAGATCATTATTTAAATTTGGGTGTTTAGAATAAACAAAATTTGGAAATATTTACTTAAGACATTTTAATAATTATTGTATCAAATAGGGATGTAAAAATTAAATGTACCAAGCAATAGCGGATCAATATTTAAATTTGGGTGTTTAGAATAAACAAAGTTTAGAAATATTTGCTTAATTTGGTATTATTTTCTTCTTTTAAATTTGGGTGTTTTAGAATAATTAAAAGTTAACGTTTGACGTATTCTTTCTCGGGCACTAATACTGGCAGATCATTATTTAAATTTGTGTGTTTAGAATAAGCAAAATTTAGAAATATTTACTTAAGACATTTTAATAATTATTGTATCAAATAGGGATGTAAAAAATTAAATGTACCAAGCAATAGCGGATCAATATTTAAATTTGGGTGTTTAGAATAAACAAAGTTTAGAAATATTTGCTTAATTTGGTATTATTTTCTTCTTTTAAATTTGGGTGTTTTAAAATAATTAAAAGTTAACGTTTGACATATTCTTTCTCGGGCACTAATACTGGCAGATCATTATTTAAATTTGGGTGTTTAGAATAAACAAAATTTAGAAATATTTACTTAAGACATTTTAATAATTATTGTATCAAATAGGGATGTAAAAAATTAAATGTACCAAGCAATAGCAGAGCAATATTTAAATTTGTGTGTTTAGAATAAACAAAATTTAGAATTATTTATTTAGAATAAACAAAATTTAGAAATGTTTACTTAAAACATTTTAATAATTATTTTATCAAATAGGGATGTAAAAATTAATTGTAGCAAGCAATAGCGGATCAATATTTAAATTTGGGTGTTTAGAATAAAACAAAGTTTAGAAATATTTGTTTAATTTGTAATATGTCTTCATAAAACAACGCATTATTAATACAAAATACATAATAAGAATAATAATAATAATAATAATAATAATAATAATAATAATAATAATAATAATAATAATAATAACTATTCTAAACAATAATAATAATAATAATAATAATAATAACTATTCTAAATACCTATTCTAACATGCTTGTATCGTTTAATATTAATATATAACCATCATCTTGCGGTATATAGATGGGTGATGGATTGCCCCCATCATCATTACACCCATTGCCCCCATTAGTCAGATCCCCATTGCCCCCATTAGTCAGATGGCTGTCCAAACCAACTTGTGCATTATCCACATAAACATTGCTCCCATCAACTGGAGGATTGTCCTCCTCTGAATCTGTGTCGGACTCATCGCCCATATGTTCTAATGTCATCATATCATTGATGGTGTGCTAGAACAATATAATAGAAATTACAATCAAATTTAATTATGTCATAATCATCTAATTATCTTATTAATGGATGCGTAGCGTGACACAAAGGGGTAGATTATACTAAAAGTTGTACCATTGCTGTAAAAATACGTTTTATTTGGTGGAACATAAATATTTTTCTTAAATCAAACCAGTTTCACACTATGATAAAAAAGAAAGGTTTTGTATTAAATTAAAATTTCACAGAAATGTATCACAAAACAATTCGCTACACATTTCCTTTCTACATTTCAATTGTGTGGGGAATGTGGTATCATCCATACATTCTTACACTACTACTACTAAAACAATTGATTTAAAAAATTAGGTCTTGGAGATTTTTCTTCAAAATAAAGCATCAAGCTATGGACTTTTGACATAAACTAACAAGCAAAAAAATGCAATAATAAAAGAAAAACATTTATTATACAGGGTCTTTCCTAATAAGTGTCCGATATTTACAGGATAATTCCTCCAAAAGTTCCCAAAGAAAAAATAAAATCTCATTTTTTCTTCAAAATAAAGCATCAAGCTATGGACTTTTGACAGCAAAAAAAATGCAATAATAAAAGAAAAACATAAATTGGTTGTGGAATTATAGTTAATTTTGCTTGCGGTCACCTATCCACATAAACAATATAAAAAATTATTTCCTTTCTACGTTTCAATTGTGTGGGGAATGTGGTATCCTCCATACATTCTTACGCTACTACTAAAACAATTGATTTAAAAAATTAGGTCTTGGAGATAATAAGTAAACAAAGTGACATATCAGCTATAATAGAAATTCGTTTATTATACAGGGTCTTTCCTAATAAGGTAGAAATTAAGGTTATGTATTTTTTAGCAAATGTATGTCCTCAGCAAACAGCGTCTTGTGCAGCTGTTGGTTCAGATTATTTTATGAAATTTTAACCACAAGTTAAAAAGACTACCTCCTAACGATATACGGTGCCGAGAAGATTCAAATTTATACACGGTGTCTCAGATCATTGGACATTTTATAAAATTTTCAATTCGCAATATCCAAGTTTTTTAAATGGATCACCCTGTATTTGATATTTTTTTCTGAAAGAGGCTTAAAAATCTTTGTTATTATCAAACTTTTGGACTGGAGTAAGTTTGGTTAAATCACAATATTTTCACCCAAAGAATCTGCAGTTATGCTGTGTACCTTTAATTAGCGAAAACCCTGTATAATAATTAACCTGTCCTATATATTTTTTTTCTGAAGGAGGCTTAAAGTACCTATCCACTGATATATACATGCCCTATATCTAAATCTAATAGTTAACGAAATACATAGAAATATATGAAAATTTACAACTAATTAATGCTGACTATAATGTAAAGCCTTAAATCTATAAAGATAATTAAAAGAACGCTTCAAGGATTTTTAATTTTCCAATATCCAAGTTAATTGGGTCATATATGTATATATACAGGGTGTTCAGCTAAGGGTGGTTTTCGGCCATATCTCCGAAAGTATTTGCCCTAAGTTATTGGGGAAAAAATCGAATAAGTAAATCGCCAAAAATAAAAAAGCTGGAAAATTATTTTCGACGCGCAACAACAACCGTAAAAATAAAAAACACGGTTTTTTTAAATAGTTCCAATTAATCCTTATCGAAATTATTTTTTGTGATCTAATAATTCCGCATTATACAGGGTTTTTCCTAATAAGGTAGAAATTAAAGTTATGTATTTTTTAGCAAATGTATGTCCTCAGCAAACAGCGTCTTGTGCAGCTGTTGGTTCAGATCATTTTATGAAATTTTAACCACATGTTAAGAAGACTACCTCCTAACGATATATGGTGCCGAGAAGATTCAAATTTATACAAGGTGTCTCAGATCATTGGACATTTTATAAAATTTTCAATTCGCAATATCCAAGTTTTTTAAATGGATCACCCGGTATTTGATATTTTTTTCTGAAAGAGGCTTAAAGTACCTATTATCGGGAAAAAATCGAATAAGTAAATCGCCAAAAATAAAAAATTTATACAAGGTGTCTCAGATCATTGGACATTTTATAAAATTTTCAATTCGCAATATCCAAGTTTTTTAAATGGATCACCCGGTATTTGATATTTTTTTCTGAAAGAGGCTTAAAGTACCTATTATCGGGAAAAAATCGAATAAGTAAATCGCCAAAAATAAAAAAGCTGGAAAATTATTTTCGACGCGCAACAACAACCGTAAAAATAAAAAACACGGTTTTTTTAAATAGCTCCAATTAATCCTTATCGAAATTATTTTTTGTGATCTAATAATTCCGCATTATACAGGGTTTTTCCTAATAAGGTAGAAATTAAAGTTATGTATTTTTTAGCAAATGTATGTCCTCAGCAAACAGCGTCTTGTGCAGCTGTTGGTTCAGATCATTTTATGAAATGAGAGATATCAAAACGCGGTTTTCTCCAGAATTTAGGTAATTTTTCCCTCTTTAAACTAACTCTGTTGAAAGCATACTGTTCCGTTTGGTTTTTTCGAGAAAATCTCTAAAAATTGAATTTTGTTTAAACAACGCCCTCTAGTAGGTGTACCAACAACTATCAAAAACGTCAAAAATGACAACAATTATAAGAGCATTAAATGCTCTTTCAAACAAATACCCACTTGAATACCATTAAATAAAAGATGTAGGAGGCAGAGCACTTTGAAAATTGATTTATTTATTATCTTCCCCCACCCTTATTATCGGAAATATGACAAATCGCCTTAAACAAAACTGACGCAGATTTGGTTGGAGTTTTTGTTGCTCTTATTAAAATGTTACCTCATATTGGGTATTTTCGAATAAAAAGTTGTTTTTTTATTTTCTATTGCAGGTACGCCGTCTTGTGGTAGTTTTACAAACTTGGAAATATTTTCCAACAATTTCTCTTGGCCACTTTAGTAACGAAAAAAAATTTTTTTGGGAGGCTGTAGCATCCATAGTCTGAGAAAAGCTACCCAGCCACCCTTAGTGGGACACCCTGTATATACATATATGACCAAACTAAAAAAACTTGGATATTGCAAAATTAAAATCCTTGAAGCGTTCTTTTAATTATCTTCATAGATTTAAGGCTTTACATTATAGGCAGCATTAATTAGTTGAATCTTTCCATATAATTCTAGATATTTCGTTAACTATTAGATTTAGGTATAGAACATGTATATATCATTGATAGGTATTTTAAAACTCTTTCAGAAAAAATATCAAATACAGGGTGATCCATTTAAAAAACTTGGATATTGCGAATTGAAAATTTTGAAAATATGATCTGAGACACCCGGTATAATTTTAAAACTCCTAACCATCATAGATCGTTAGAAGGTAGTCTTCTTAACTTGTGGTTAAAATTTCATTAAATAATCTGAACTATCAACTGCACAAGACGCTGTTTGCTGAGGACATAAATTTGCTAAAAAAATACATAACCTTAATTCCTGTCTAAATGACACAAAATTTGAATAAGAAGTTCTTATAAAAGTTACCTTTATTTCTTTCAGGGAATCTAAAAATGTAAAAATATACAGGGTGTTCCATTTAAAATTCAGGGTTTGAAGTCGGTACAGCACTTTTCGAATACCCTGTATTAATAAAACTTAAAAAATTTAAAAAATTCATTAAAACCAAGAAATATTTTTACCTAAAGTATCTGCAGTTATGCTGTGTGCCAGTAATTAGCGGACACCCTGTATAAATATTTTTTAAGATATTTATTTAAATTTTAAAGAGGAATTTTTGCTTTCTTTTTTGTATTTTACCACATTTATCGCTATTAAATATGTGAGGATAAATATGCATTCCAAAAAAAAAAGCAATACAACTGAGCGATATTATTTAAAATGTTGGAGTGGTTCGGGCTGTTATAAACATTTCAATAATTAAAAAAAAGCAATACAACTGAGCGATATTATTTAAAATGTTGGAGTGGTTCGGGCTATTATAAACCTTTCAATAATTAAATTGTATGGGGTCCTTAATTTCCTATGTTTTAAATAGAAAGTGTATTATAAAATGTCAACTAAAAGGCATTGGATAAAACGAAGTTAATATGTTTAAAAAATTGTGGTTATTTGTCGGCAAATTGGAATCATGATATCAATTTCGTGGATATGGAGAAAAAAAATGTTTATATTATGAAGAAAGTTTCTAAATAAAGAAATAATTGTACCTATTTTAAATAACTAAATCCAACTTTAATAATCCAAGACCGTTTAAACTAAATTTACACATACTGCACACATATTTTTGGAACGAAAATTTCCGAATGTTTAAAAGACGGTTATACAATACTACATGATCACATTGGTTGGCTTTAAGATAAAACCAACGGTTATTTGAAAAATAGGATCGGTCTGCTATATACTTGCGTGGGCAGAGTTGCCGACTTTAGCGCGAAAACTATCGATTTTTCACACTTTTTCCTTATAACCAAAAGTGATAGTATTTGGATAGGGACAACTTTTTTATTTGAAACTTTTTTTTTTCGCATCGTATTTTAATGCAATTAAAATTTTAATTTCAACACTTTTCTATTTTACATGCGAAATATGATAACACTATCTCTGTTGGCTACCGAGAAACCATGTGATTACAAGCATTCTGGAACACTGTGTACATAAAATATGTTTAAAGAAAAAAATCCGCAAATATCTAATATCACAATATTTTTACAAAAAAAATGGCAGTTATGATAGGATCATGTGGATAATTAAAAATTCAATCTCTAAAAATTATTGGTAACAGCCTTAAACATGCATTAAAAATATCATCTGTTTGAGCCTACATAAAATACGGTTAAATAACTCATGTAGATATTTAAAAATTCAATCCCTAATTATTAATAATAGTCCTAATCTCTAATTATTATTAATAGTCCTAAGCACGCATAAAATAACATCCGTTGAACTCACCTCTATATATGGGATATCCTGTGGGGATACCTCTTTTACGATGATCTGACACATTTTTGACTAATATATATCTAAATCTATTTATCAATTTTTCGTGTGCTGGGTTTGAAGTTAAAAATAAAAATACCCTCATATATATATATATATATATATATATATATATATAGACATGATTTTAAGCCTTTAAAATCTAACGGCACTACTTTTAATGGTTTTGGTCATTTTAAAGAAGTTTTTTTGCCTATTGAGATTTATGTGACAGCTGTTTATTTATGGTAGGTCTATAAAACGGTCAGCCCTTTGGCGTTGCACAAACGAATACAAATATGAGTGCTTCTTGGAAGTCAAATACCAAATGTATTTTTAGTTGAAAAAATAAAAGCAGGATACAACAAGTATTATACATACACTAATAATATGCATCCTTCGTTAAATGTTAATGTGTGATAGATGTCCCAATATGAATTTTAATATTTCTAGATGTTGTAACAATATATAATACATAATATTTTTCTTTATCTTGAATAACCAAAATACCAAATTTAATTAGTCGAAAGAAATACATCCAGTAAAATATAATCTCATTAAAATTTTTTCGAGTTTGTAAATTAAAACAAAAAAAACATGTTTGAACTAAATATCGTATTTCCGTGTGTTAAAATCTCTAATGTCTATGTTTAAAATAATGAAATTTTTATTGTGGGGAAATGCAATCTAATATTTTGTTTTATTACCTAACTAAAATTATTTATATTATGTATAGTAAATAAGTTTTTTTTTTTCGGTTTTGTGATACTTAACTATTATATGCAAAAATCGGGCTATCTTGGTTCTACATAATGTAAAAAATTTTGAATTGTATCACGAGCTTATAAATATGAATGTTTTTTTTCCTCTGCATACCATACACGTAAAAAAAGGAAATACGAAGGTTTGAATAATTTCACTGACACGAAAAGAGTTTTCTTTGAATAAGCTTTTTTTCACAGGACAATTTTTACGATTTTTTAATAAAATACATTATATATGTAAATATACCTTCAGAGATCAATTAGAAACTTGAATCGCTTTTAGGAAAATCTACAAACATTTTTCCCCAATATTTGGGAAATAACCTAAACAATTATTGAAAGTTTTATAATGTGTTTATTTATCACCATAAATAACCGATTTTCATACGACAATTTTTACGATTTTTAATAAAATACATTGGATATGTAAATATACCGTCAGAGATCAATTAGAAACTTGAATCGCTTTTAGGAAAATTATTATTTTTAGAAATAGAAGGGATATTTTTTAAATATTTTACAGCTTTTTATCTAGGAAACTGTTCAACGGGGCATCCTAAAATTAAAAGTTTTATAATGTGTTTATTTATCGCCATAAATAACCGAGTAATAAAAGATATTATTTTAGATGGGTATAATTTTACAGCATTGGAACTGGTCAGCAAATAGCTTAGAGGTAAAAACCAATTACAACTTTATGGTTTATGGTTTTAACCCAAAATTTTGTGTACAGCATAATATCCATCTAAAACATTCAATCAGTCTCTAACAATCGTTCAGTTTGAAAGGTCAGTTTAAAATACTTCGTGGCATATAAAAAAATGAGTTCATTCAGTGAATTTGGTGGTTCAGTCAATAGTTTGGTTCTTGGTGACTGTATTGACTCACTCGCCGAGAATAATTTCGATATTGTAAACTTAAGCCTTCTAACACCTGACGCATTCGAAGCAGAGTATGGTGATGCCAACAACAAAAAAATGGACGAGACCATCGGTGGCTGCTTTCCATTAGACCGACAAGAAAAACCGAAGCCCGCAGTGAATATAATTATCGATATAATAATAAAGGAGGCATCAAAACCTTCAATACTGAGGGACGCCCTTATGAATGGTTCGGGGGCGGCACAAGGTAAAAAACATAAGGTGGAAAGCAGTCAACCACAACCATCAACATCTGGGTTGGGGGAGCCGGTGTCACCTATAATCCAACAAAGAAGAAGGATTATAAAGAAACGGAAATTGATGACACCAAAAAAAATTGTTACCGACGACGACCAACCCGAAGATGTGTTTCCAATTAATCTGGGACCATTTTCCCAAGCTGAAGACGTTGAGGAAATGGTTCGAGTCGACAATTTGAAGACGACATTGTGTGACAAAATAGATCGGTGTAGGAGAGAGGCTGTGTGGTGTAGGGAAGAGGCCGCGCGGTCTGCGAGAGAGGCTAGCGACTTGGAGGCTCAGCTGGAGCGGTGTAGGGAAGAGGCCGCGCGGTCTACGAGAGAGGCTAGCGACTGGGAGGTTTGGCTGGAAAAGTATAAGCGACGTCTCTCGTTCATATGCAGGTAAGGCAATTTTCCTAAAAGCGATTCAAGTTTCTAATTGATCTCTGACGGTATATTTACATATCCAATGTATTTTATTAAAAATCGTAAAAATTGTCGTATGAAAAAAGAACTCATCAAAAAAAAAATACAATAATAGTGACATATTCTTGTTAATCATCCCCGAAAACCATAGTGCGTCAAATTTTAGGATGCTCCGTTGAACAGTTTCCTAGCCTAAAAGCGATTCAAGTTTCTAATTGATCTCTGACGGTATATTTACATATCCAATGTATTTTATTAAAAATCGTAAAAATTGTCGTATGAAAAAAGAACTCATCAAAAAAAAAATACAATAATAGTGGCATATTCTTGTTAATCATCCCCGAAAACCATAGTGCTGAACAGTTTCCTAGATAAAAAGCTGTAAAATATTTAAAAAATATCCCTTCTGTTTCTAAAAATAATAATTTTCCTAAAAGCAATTCAAGTTTCTAATTGATCTCTGACGGTATATTTACATATCCAATGTATTTTATTAAAAATCGTAAAAATTGTCGTATGAAAATCGGTTATTTATGGTGATAAATAAACACATTATAAAACTTTCAATAATTGTTTAGGTTATTTCCCAAATATTGGGGAAAAATGTTTGTAGATTTTCCTAAAAGCGATTCAAGTTTCTAATTGATCTCTGACGGTATATTTACATATATAATGTATTTTATTAAAAAATCGTAAAAATTGTCGTGTGAAAAAAACCTTATTCAAAGAAAACTCTTTTCGTTTCAGTGAAATTATTCAAACCTTCGTATTTCCTTTTTTTACGTGTATGGTATGCAGAGGAAAAAAAACATTCATATTTGTAAGCTCGTGATACAATTCATAATTTTTTACATTATGTAGAACCAAGATAGCCCGATTTTTGCATATAATAGTTAAGTATCACAAAACCGAAAAAAAAAACTTATTTACTATACATAATATAAATAATTTTAGTTAGGTAATAAAACAAAATATTAGATTGCATTTCCCCACAATAAAAATTTCATTATTTTAAACATAGACATTAGAGATTTTAACACACGGAAATACGATATTTAGTTCAAACATGTTTTTTTTGTTTTAATTTACAAACTCGAAAAAATTTTAATGAGATTATATTTTACTGGATGTATTTCTTTCGACTAATTAAATTTGGTATTTTGGTTATTCAAGATAAAGAAAAATATTATGTATTATATATTGTTGCAACATCTAGAAATATTAAAATTCATATTGGGACATCTATCACACATTAACATTTAACGAAGGATGCATATTATTAGTGTATGTATAATAATTGTTGTATCCTGCTTTTATTTTTTCAACTAAAAATACATTTGGTGTTTGACTTCCAAGAAGCACTCATATTTGTATTCGTTTGTGCAACGCCAAAGGGCTGACCATTTTATAGACCTACCATAAATAAATAGCTGTCACATAAATCTCAATAGGCAAAAAAATTTCTTTAAAATGACCAAAACCATTAAAAGTAGTGCCGTTAGATTTTAAAGGCTTAAAATCATGTCTATATATATATATATATATATATATATATATATATATATATATATATATATATATATATATATATATGCGGGTATTTTTAGTTTTAACTTCAAACCCAGCACACGAAAAATTGATAAATAGATTTAGATATATATTAGTCAAAAATGTGTCAGATCATCGTAAAAGAGCTATCCCCACAGGATATCCCATATATAGAGGTGAGTTCAACGGATGTTATTTTATGCGTGCTTAGGACTATTAATAATAATTAGAGATTAGGACTATTATTAATAATTAGGGATTGAATTTTTAAATATCTACATGAGTTATTTAACCGTATTTTATGTAGGCTCAAACAGATGATATTTTTAATGCATGTTTAAGGCTGTTAACAATAATTTTTAGAGATTGAATTTTTAATTATCCACATGATCCTATCATAACTGCCATTTTTTTGTAAAAATATTGTGATATTAGATATTTGCGGATTTTTTTCTTGAAACATATTTTATGTACACAGTGTTCCAGAATGCTTGTAATCACATGGTTTCTCGGTAGCCAGCAGAGATAGTGTTATCATATTTCGCATGTAAAATAGAAAAGTGTTGAAATTAAAATTTTTATTGCATTAAAATACGATGCGAAAAAAAAAAGTTTCAAATAAAAAAGTTGTCCCTATCCAAATACTATCACTTTTGGTTATTAGGAAAAAGTGTGAAAAATCGATAGTTTTCGCGCTAAAGTCGGCAACTCTGCCCACGCAAGTATATAGCAGACCTATCCTATTTTTCAAATAACCGTTGGTTTTATCTTAAAGCCAACCAATGTGATCATGTAGTATTGTATAACCGTCTTTTAAACATTTGGAAATTTTCGTTCCAAAAATATGTGTGCAGTATGTGTAAATTTATGTAAGTTTTAAACGGTCTTGGATTATTAAAGTTGGATTTAGTTATTTAAAATAGGTACAATTATTTCTTTATTTAGAAACTTTCTTCATAATATAAACATTTTTTTTCTCCATATCCACGAAATTGCTATCATGATTCCAATTTGCCGACAAATAACCACAATTTTTTAAACATATTAACTTCGTTTTATCCAATGCCTTTTAGTTGACATTTTATAATACACTTTCTATTTAAAACATAGGAAATTAAGGACCCCATACAATTTAATTATTGAAAGGTTTATAATAGCCCGAACCACTCCAACATTTTAAATAATATCGCTCAGTTGTATTGCTTTTTTTTAATTATTGAAATGTTTATAACAGCCCGAACCACTCCAACATTTTAAATAATATCGCTCAGTTGTATTGCTTTTTTTTTGGAATGCATATTTATCCTCACATATTTAATAGCGATAAATGTGGTAAAATACAAAAAAGAAAGCAAAAATTCCTCTTTAAAATTTAAATAAATATCTTAAAAAATATTTATACAGGGTGTCCGCTAATTACTGGCACACAGCATAACTGCAGATACTTTAGGTAAAAATATTTCTTGGTTTTAATGAATTTTTTAAATTTTTTAAGTTTTATTAATACAGGGTATTCGAAAAGTGCTGTACCGACTTCAAACCCTGAATTTTAAATGGAACACCCTGTATATTTTTACATTTTTAGATTCCCTGAAAGAAATAAAGGTAACTTTTATAAGAACTTCTTATTCAAATTTTGTGTCATTTAGACAGGAATTAAGGTTATGTATTTTTTTAGCAAATTTATGTCCTCAGCAAACAGCGTCTTGTGCAGTTGATAGTTCAGATTATTTAATGAAATTTTAACCACAAGTTAAGAAGACTACCTTCTAACGATCTATGATGGTTAGGAGTTTTAAAATTATACCGGGTGTCTCAGATCATATTTTCAAAATTTTCAATTCGCAATATCCAAGTTTTTTAAATGGATCACCCTGTATTTGATATTTTTTCTGAAAGAGTTTTAAAATACCTATCAATGATATATACATGTTCTATACCTAAATCTAATAGTTAACGAAATATCTAGAATTATATGGAAAGTTTCAACTAATTAGTGCTGCCTATAATGTAAAGCCTTAAATCTATGAAGATAATTAAAAGAACGCTTCAAGGATTTTAATTTTGCAATATCCAAGTTTTTTTAGTTTGGTCATATATGTATATACAGGGTGTCCCACTAAGGGTGGCTGGGTAGCTTTTCTCAGACTATGGATGCTACAGCCTCCCAAAAAAATTTTTTTTCGTTACTACAGTGGCCAAGAGAAATTGTTGGAAAATATTTCCAAGTTTGTAAAACTACCACAAGACGGCGTACCTGCAATAGAAAATAAAAAAACAACTTTTTATTCGAAAATACCCAATATGAGGTAACATTTTAATAAGAGCAACAAAAACTCCAACCAAATCTGCGTCAGTTTTGTTTAAGGCGATTTGTCATATTTCCGATAATAAGGGTGGGGGAAGATAATAAATAAATCAATTTTCAAAGTGCTCTGCCTCCTACATCTTTTATTTAATGGTATTCAAGTGGGTATTTGTTTGAAAGAGCATTTAATGCTCTTATAATTGTTGTCATTTTTGACGTTTTTGATAGTTGTTGGTACACCTACTAGAGGGCGTTGTTTAAACAAAATTCAATTTTTAGAGATTTTCTCGAAAAAACCAAACGGAACAGTATGCTTTCAACAGAGTTAGTTTAAAGAGGGAAAAATTACCTAAATTCTGGAGAAAACCGCGTTTTGATATCTCTCATTTCATAAAATGATCTGAACCAACAGCTGCACAAGACGCTGTTTGCTGAGGACATACATTTGCTAAAAAATACATAACTTTAATTTCTACCTTATTAGGAAAAACCCTGTATAATGCGGAATTATTAGATCACAAAAAATAATTTCGATAAGGATTAATTGGAACTATTTAAAAAAACCGTGTTTTTTATTTTTACGGTTGTTGTTGCGCGTCGAAAATAATTTTCCAGCTTTTTTATTTTTGGCGATTTACTTATTCGATTTTTTCCCGATAATAGGTACTTTAAGCCTCTTTCAGAAAAAAATATCAAATACCGGGTGATCCATTTAAAAAACTTGGATATTGCGAATTGAAAATTTTATAAAATGTCCAATGATCTGAGACACCTTGTATAAATTTTTTATTTTTGGCGATTTACTTATTCGATTTTTTCCCGATAATAGGTACTTTAAGCCTCTTTCAGAAAAAAATATCAAATACCGGGTGATCCATTTAAAAAACTTGGATATTGCGAATTGAAAATTTTATAAAATGTCCAATGATCTGAGACACCTTGTATAAATTTGAATCTTCTCGGCACCATATATCGTTAGGAGGTAGTCTTCTTAACATGTGGTTAAAATTTCATAAAATGATCTTAACCAACAGCTGCACAAGACGCTGTTTGCTGAGGACATACATTTGCTAAAAAATACATAACTTTAATTTCTACCTTATTAGGAAAAACCCTGTATAATGCGGAATTATTAGATCACAAAAAATAATTTCGATAAGGATTAATTGGAACTATTTAAAAAAACCGTGTTTTTTATTTTTACGGTTGTTGTTGCGCGTCGAAAATAATTTTCCAGCTTTTTTATTTTTGGCGATTTACTTATTCGATTTTTTCCCCAATAACTTAGGGCAAATACTTTCGGAGATATGGCCGAAAACCACCCTTAGCTGAACACCCTGTATATATACATATATGACCCAATTAACTTGGATATTGTAAAATTAAAAATCCGTGAAGCGTTCTTTTAATTATCTTTATAGATTTAAGGCTTTACATTATAGTCAGCATTAATTAGTTGTAAATTTTCATATATTTCTATGTATTTCGTTAACTATTAGATTTAGATATAGGGCATGTATATATCAGTGGATAGGTACTTTAAGCCTCCTTCAGAAAAAAAATATATAGGACAGGTTAATTATTATACAGGGTTTTCGCTAATTAAAGGTACACAGCATAACTGCAGATTCTTTGGGTGAAAATATTGTGATTTAACCAAACTTACTCCAGTCCAAAAGTTTGATAATAACAAAGATTTTTAAGCCTCTTTCAGAAAAAAATATCAAATACAGGGTGATCCATTTAAAAAACTTGGATATTGCGAATTAAAAATTTTATAAAATGTCCAATGATCTGAGACATCGTGTATAAATTTGAATCTTCTCGGCACCGTATATCGTTAGGAGGTAGTCTTCTTAACTTGTGGTTAAAATTTCATAAAATAATCTGAACCAACAGCTGCACAAGACGCTGTTTGCTGAGGACATACATTTGCTAAAAAATACATAACCTTAATTTCTACCTTATTAGGAAAGACCCTGTATAATAAACGAATTTCTATTATAGCTGATATGTCACTTTGTTTACTTATTATCTCCAAGACCTAATTTTTTAAATCAATTGTTTTAGTAGTAGCGTAAGAATGTATGGAGGATACTACATTCCCCACACAATTGAAACGTAGAAAGGAAATATTTTTTTATATTGTTTATGTGGATAGGTGACCGCAAGCAAAATTAACTATAATTCCACAACCAACTTATGTTTTTCTTTTATTATTGCATTTTTTTGCTGTCAAAAGTCCATAGCTTGATGCTTTATTTTGAAGAAAAAATGAGATTTTATTTTTTCTTTGGGAACTTTTGGAGGAATTATCCTGTAAATATCGGACACTTATTAGGAAAGACCCTGTATAATAAATGTTTTTCTTTTATTATTGCATTTTTTTGCTTGTTAGTTTATGTCAAAAGTCCATAGCTTGATGCTTTATTTTGAAGAAAAATCTAAAAGACCTAATTTTTTAAATCAATTGTTTTAGTAGTAGTAGTGTAAGAATGTATGGATGATACCACATTCCCCACACAATTGAAATGTAGAAAGGAAATGTGTAGCGAATTGTTTTGTGATACATTTCTGTGAAATTTTAATTTACTACAAAACCTTTCTTTTTTATCATAGTGTGAAACTGGTTTGATTTAAGAAAAATATTTATGTTCCACCAAATAAAACGTATTTTTACAGCAATGGTACAACTTTTAGTATAATCTACCCCTTTGTGTCACGCTACGCATCTATTAATAAGATAATTAGATGATTATGACATAATTAAATTTGATTGTAATTTCTATTATATTGTTCTAGCACACCATCAATGATATGATGACATTAGAACATATGGGCGATGAGTCCGACACAGATTCAGAGGAGGAGAATCCTCCAGTTGATGGGGGCAATGTTTATGTGGATAATGCACAAGTTGGTTTGGACAGCCATCTGACTAATGGGGGCAATGGGGATCTGACTAATGGGGGCAATGGGTGTAATGATGATGGGGGCAATCCATCACCCATCTATATACCGCAAGATGATGGTTATATATTAATATTAAACGATACAAGCATGTTAGAATAGGTATTTAGAATAGTTATTATTATTATTATTATTATTATTATTGTTTAGATTAGTTATTATTATTATTATTATTATTATTATTATTCTTATTATGTATTTTGTATTAATAATGCGTTGTTTTATGAAGACATATTGAGTTTTATTTAAAAGAAGACAATAATACCAAATAAAACAAATATTTCTAAACTTTGTTTTATTCTAAACACCCAAATTTAAATATTGATCCGCTATTGCTTGCTACAATTAATTTTTACATCCCTATTTGATAAAATAATTATTAAAATGTTTTAAGTAAACATTTCTAAATTTTGTTTATTCTAAATAAATATTTCTAAATTTTGTTTATTCTAAACACACAAATTTAAATATTGCTCTGCTATTGCTTGGTACATTTAATTTTTTACATCCCTATTTGATACAATAATTATTAAAATGTCTTAAGTAAATATTTCTAAATTTTGTTTATTCTAAACACCCAAATTTAAATAATGATCTGCCAGTATTAGTGCCCGAGAAAGAATATGTCAAACGTTAACTTTTAATTATTCTAAAACACCCAAATTTAAAAGAAGAAAATAATACCAAATTAAGCAAATATTTCTAAACTTTGTTTATTCTAAACACCCAAATTTAAATATTGATCCGCTATTGCTTGGTACATTTAATTTTTTACATCCCTATTTGATACAATAATTATTAAAATGTCTTAAGTAAATATTTCTAAATTTTGTTTATTCTAAACACACAAATTTAAATAATGATCTGCCAGTATTAGTGCCCGAGAAAGAATACGTCAAACGTTAACTTTTAATTATTCTAAAACACCCAAATTTAAAAGAAGAAAATAATACCAAATTAAGCAAATATTTCTAAACTTTGTTTATTCTAAACACCCAAATTTAAATATTGATCCGCTATTGCTTGGTACATTTAATTTTTACATCCCTATTTGATACAATAATTATTAAAATGTCTTAAGTAAATATTTCCAAATTTTGTTTATTCTAAACACCCAAATTTAAATAATGATCTGCCAGTATTAGTGCCCGAGAAAGAATATACCAAACATTAACTTAATGATGAAATCCCTTGTGACCGCACAGAGTGCCTCTCTTCAATTTTATGGGTAGAATACCTGGCTTTAATAGCTTTTAACACTCGAGACCCTCTGTCGTCGCACACCCCCAAGGCCAAACAATATGCAACGACGAAAAGTTTTATACACGCTCAAGGTTATATGATGTTAAAAATCCTCAAGGCCAAACGATACAGCACACCTGGGCTCCCAAATCAAAGAACGAAAAGTTTAGTGCACGCTCAAGGTCATGTGACGTCACATGGCCTCGAAGCCGCGTGATGCGCGCTCAAGGTCATATGACGTCACATCGCCTCAAGGCCAAACTACACAGCACACCTGGGCTCTCAAGGTCAGGAGTAGTGGTGGGGGGTGAACCAGTTCCCGTATTTGATATCTACTCCTATATACTTTTTAGGATGATTTATGCAAGGCACAGAATAAATTACATTTGATTTTTTCTTTTTCGAAATTTCACTTTTTAGAGGAGTGTATAAATTTGTTAATAAATTATGTGATTTATGTCATATAATTATGTCATATTTGGATAAACCGTGTTTTAATTTTTCTGACAAATAAGCTGTGTATGGCATTGGTCACATATTTTGGCTTAATTCGTATCTTCTACGGCAAATATTCCACTTACCCCTTAAGTGTGACATTTTTCAATCACACCACCTCGATTTGTATTTTCAGATATAACTCAGAAACTAGACAGGCATGAAATAACTTTAAAGGGTAGAGAGACACAATCGGTAAAAGTAATTGGAGTATCATCACATAGCAACTATTAGTAGTTTAGAGGTCCAAAGCAGTTTAGATACTCAGTATGGCTATAGAAGGTAATATTACATTTATATCATCTTTTGGAGAATAAATTCGATTGCATATCATTTATTTATAAAGCATCTTAAATGAGACTTAGCTACATTTTTAAAGTAATTAAATAATTAATTTAAATGTTGTTACTTGAAAATAAACTGAAGGATACCTTCTTACTGATAATTTTAACTTTTGTTTGTTTTTTTATATTTTTTTACGTTTATTTAGACTAAATTGTATTGTATGTTTTATCCATTTGTTACCTTCTTGTCGAAAGTTTAAAATACCTTTGACAATCACCAGTCCACACCCCTTAGTTAACGGAGTGATATGAATATGAAAATTGGTACATTTGAACCAAATTTTGTGCTTAGAAATTATCACAATGTCATCCAAATAAACCATTACGTCATTCTTCAAATCTACTCCCAAAATTCGATCAACAATACATTGCCAAGTGTCTGGCGCATAATTAGCCTCAAAAGGCCAGTAAAAGTTCTCGAGAGGACTCACTAAAAAGGGCTCGCTAAAAAGCAGATTTAATGTTGATGAAACTGATAATCGAGCATCTCAAAGAAAATCTAAAATGGCTGAAATATAAGAATTAAGTACGAATCTTTCATGACCTTTAAATCAACGGAAATTGACTCAAAAGCGGTAGTTGTCGAATTTTCAAGTTTCAACATTTCATTTACTTCTTTGGCAATAATTCTTTGCTTGAAAAATCTATTAACGGGTTAGAGCTCAATAACATGCTTAACTACTTTGCAAGATCCGACGCACAGTATAAGTTACGTATAGAATTTGTTGGCCATAAGTCCAAATCACCAAATATTCAATTGACTCCTTTAAATAGTTTATAAGTAAAATCTAGTAGTCTGGCTACAGTATTCTGTATTTATTTTTGCTGATCATTCATTTGTTTGTAAATGAGCTGTCATTAATTTCGCAGGTTTTGACAATCACTCCGCGACTTGCAAATTTTGTGATTTTGTTTTTGTGTTTTTAGCATCTTATTGTGAATTGTTTATTTAAAATTAGAATATTTTATGAAATGGAGAAAACACAAGAAGGTATGAAGATTAGTTTTTTTTATAAAAATGTTGTATATTATTTTACATATTGTTTTATTCGCCATTCTGACATTTTTCTAGTTTTAAACATATAAATTTAAAATAGTATAAGTCTATGTATTGAATCGAGTTAACACATTCCTTGATTGAAACATTTAGCTCAACTAATGTACTTTTTGAAACTGTAATAAAAGTTTGCAGATTTTTGCCGAAATCAGGCAGTTCTATTTAAATTAGAAAACAAGGGACCATTTGATAAATTTAATTATTAAACACCAGGTCTTGTAGGCTGTGCCAAATCATATTCTATTCGAAATCTCGTGCAATTGTTCTGAAAGTTTCCAGTTTGACAGCTGTCATTTTTTACTTCATTGTAATTACAACTACACTGCCGCATTTTTTGACGCGGATATGTGGATTTATTTAAAAAAATGCAGTGAAATTGATTTCCAAAAAAATATGGGTAATAGCTATTATATACGAGTAGAATAGTCTACTTTTTGTGCGATTTATTAGCGTTTATAGGCGTGGGTCATTTAATTACTAGGCTTGTAAAGCAATTTTGTTTAATTCTGAATTCTGAAGGTGACGTCACATCATATCTCTTTGAGGGCAGAGAATTTCTATAATATTTATCTTAGAGAGCTGAACTTTTGTATACATTCTACTAGCACGTGATATTTAATTAAAATGTGAAAAATATGCTTTTTCAAATTTTATCCTACGAGCCCATTGAACCCATGAAGACCATGAGTAATGAATTATTAGATAGGGTAGATAATAGATGTTATTAACCAGCGAATAATAATAATATAATTAATAGAATTTTTATTAGAATTCAAATATGTAGTACTATACAGAGTATTCCAAAAAAAAATTACATTTTTTGGTTTATTATTTTTTTGAGACACACTGTATGTGAAAAATTTACGTTATGCATCTATTTAAATCATTAACTCTCATATGAAACTTTTTTGGAGAACACCTTGTTGATGCACCGTGTATAAATATTGCTCTTAATTTTAGATTTTTAACAAAAATTATAATAAGGTTTAAAAACCTTTCCTTAAAAAACCAATAAATGTTTGGCAAAAAGTCGTTTCTGTTTAACTTTGGAAATATTATTCATTATTCTGTGATTTTTCTGTAAAGGTTAGGTTAGATTAGGTTAGGTAAAGGTTATTGCTCAAATATTCCTATGACTTCTTTGATGATTCCTTGTCTAATTTTTAACAATTTTTACCTAAAAATATTGTATATATATTTAATACATTTTGCGAATCTAATCGCTTTGAACTATTATACATTTAAAATAGTTTAGTTAATTTCTTTTTGGATGGCACCCTGTATAAAATACAAATTTCCTGATATGTACATAACATCTTTAGAATAATTATTTTACGTTAGAATATGTAAACTGCAATATAACAAGCACGTATACACACACAGGATGTAAGATACCCTGTATATAGTATAAAATTTTCTAAAAAATAAATATATTAAATTAATTGAACATCCATCTACTTTTTTAACAGTTGCAAATAAAATCGGACAAATTCAAATAAAAAAAATTGTTTTGGCCAAACGTTTCATATACCAGCTCAGCTAACACTGTGCAACATCTGAACACATAATCGAGATTTTCACCTCGATTAATGCATCCAGAGCAGCTTTGTCTTCTAGGAGCGGTCAATGCCATCAAATACGTCACAAATTTTCGAAGAATCTGTATCACTCGCAGATTCCCAGAGTACATATTGTTTAATAAATGCACCAGAAGTAAAAAAATTACCCAAAAACATTACAGAAATAAAAATGTACTTAAATATTGTAAATAACCGAAATTAAAAATAAAATTACAAATGTTTACAAACTACAGCAGCTGTAAAGCGGTGACAAATATATCAATTGACTTATCGATAGCTAATTGAAAGTGAATTGCTTTAGTAGCTGTGCAGGTAAATAAGCAAATGTATGCCTTACATATTTTTGAACTCCGGCTCGGCGGCGATAAAAAGAATAAAATAAGGACAGGCATATTCAGTCAACTCCTGTATTTAAAAAACATTTAGTTTCGAAAATTCCAGAGAAAAGCAAATCATCCATAGGGGTTGAAACGGTTTGGGGTTGGTTCTCCAACACCTGATGCATTTAGAGAAAACAGAATTAATAGCGCGTTTTTGCGACCAAATAGAAAAATTTTTGCTTGATTAAAAACTGTACTATTCGAAGCTGACCGTGTAAATATTTTATGTGACAAAAATTAATAAGAAGAGTTTTCAAGGGACATTTTCTGGCCATTAATGTGGAGTGAGCCTCATATGTTAGGGCAGAAAACTTAAGATGACCGCCGACTCATAAAATATACACAGATTAAATAAAAACTTTTATTTTGCGAAGAAGTTTAAAAAAAACCTTACTATTAATCTCGGTTTTAATTTATAAATAAGTTTTTGATGTTCAACTGTAAATAGCACACCCAGTTTGCGTTATTTATAAAGAATGTTTGAATATTGAAGCTTAGTAAACGATGAAAATTTATTTAATAATAAATTTAACGTATTATCGTTGATTCCAAATACTAAGGATTGTAATTTTTTTCTCTTCGGTTTAAATTAAGATTATTTTTAATATTTATCCAAGACTTGGCAAGATTAGACAAAAAAATAGGGCCGTTAAATACAGTTGGATATGAACTTTGCCGTTAGTAAACCACGTGAGGTTATATCGGCAGGATTGTCAAAAAAGCAAACATGGTGAAGATGAAATACGTCAATGAATGTAGAAAACTAGATTAGATACAAACATTTTTCAGCGGTGGAGATGCGATTTAATCTAATATAATGCGATCTCGGAATTGGTTTAACCGTATGTAAATTAGTCACTGCTTAGTAAAATGTCAATTTTGCCTGGTTTATAAAAATGTTTATCTGCGAGTTTCAAATTTTTAATATAATCAGAAGAAAAAGATATGGAAAGTTAACAACTCGAAACACGAGAAATTATTTTTAAAAAATCAATTTTTTTTTCATAAGCGTACAAAGAGAACTAACTACAAAATGCGTTTTAGTTATATTTATAAGTTCAGTAATGCTTATGTTGCCTGAGAACGAAAAGATAAAAGTCTAAGAATTGCAAGTGCATAAATGCAGAATTGCATTTCTCTCCCCTCTTAGTTGAAAGCACATTCTTAAAGACGTGTTTTCAAAAATTACCAAAAATGTTTAAAGATTATTAATAGTTTAAAAAATTCTATTATTTTCTTCAATATCTAAAGTATTAAAGTTTGCAAATAATTGTTTTTTCTTAGACTTTTTTACAAGTTTTTTGTATATGAAAAATATAAAAATTATTGAAATGAATATGTAAAGTAAAATTGTCCAAAAACTGGTCTTCTTTACATAAATGGCTGTGGTCATTTCTTCTAGGGCTTTCTTCTGGTTTTCCAATTTAGCTTCGATTTCTTTAGTAGTTTTTAGGTTTACGTAGTTTAAGTCCATACTAGGAGGGCTGTAGAATGAATCTCGGTTTTCCTTAATTAGGCTTAAATTAAGGGTAAGTAGATTAATTCCATTAAATGTTAATTGGCTTGATTTATATGTTTCAAGCGTAATTGACTTTATCCGTACTTTACATCCTGGGGATGACTCAAGAAGATAGGAACCATGTAAGGGTATGTTATCTTCGGATTTTTGACAATTTCTGACGGCAATTACTTGTATTGGTACTGTTATCAGCCATTTGTCGTCGATTATTTTTGTTGTCTGGATCTCGTGCAATTGAGTTTCGAATGGGTGGCAAAACGTAATATTTGGGTGATGTTTGATAAGTTGAACAGCGCAGGATATTTCTGTGGTTGGATTTCGTGACATCTTTGGTCCATATGGGCATATTTTATATTGCCTAATGCTAAGTAGGGTTGATAAGGAATATTTACAAGAAATGATTGATTATTGGGAATTGGTAAAGGAAATAACTTAAAATATTGATATATCTCCGATTCCACAAGAGGAAGTTCAAAAATAAATACAATATTAAAGTTTTTTAAGAAACTTTTAATTTCTATAATTTTTTTCGAAATTAAGTATATTTTTATAAGTTACTTCTATAGGGAGTTTATCTGAACCTAAATGATTGGGTAAGTTCTTTATTTCTATAAATAGTTCATTTGAGTCTATTATTGAGTTATAAAGTACATTAATTTTTGCAAAGGTGATACCTATTTCAATCTTATTCAGAATATCGTAGATTGATTGATAAATTGTTGTTATTTGATTGATTATTGTATATATTAAATAAAATTCGTGATTGCTTATTTGTTTCATTTGAACTTTATTAATTATATTTTCTATTTGTAGAATGCGTGATTTTAGTACCATTTGGTTATGTGTGATATTAAATATAATTGTTTTAAATTTATTAATAGTAGATTCTAGAAGTGTAATTTGATTGATAGCGTCAATTTTCAATTTATTTTGATTTTCTTGTAATTTCGTGATTTTGGCATCAATTTGCTCTGCGTCATTTTGGTCTAAGTTTCCGGTTATACTTTTTATGAATGAACCTAAGGGGTTAAAAAGACCTCTTTTACTGCGATAATTTTCTTGATTTGGGACAATTTGTTCTAATAAAGTTTCAATTCTTTTTTCAAGTGTACATAATGTATTAAAAGAATTAAAGTATTCCTTATGATATTCGCTGTTATTTTTAATGTTTATATATATTGATTTTGCTTGCTTTTGTATATTTTGAAATTGGTTAATTAAAGGGGTTAGGTTAATATTTTGAACGAATGTCCAGTGATTGGATTTAAGTTTAGCGGTTCCTATTTTGAATGGTAGTATTCCTGGATGTTTATTTAAATCGTGGAATTTTACGTAGCCGCCGACGATGGTCCAGCATCTGGAACAAGGGGTATTATTTTAGTTTCGTTAACATGTGTAATTTCTTTATATTTATTTTTGGGATTTTCTATTTGTATTTTATTATTTTCTAATATAGCCTTTAATATGAAATGGCCTAAATATCTCTTTTTTACTTTTCCAGATCGATTATCTGATTTTTTATAAATATGTGAGCCTATTATTAAATTAGTCGGGGTTTTATCCTTGTTTGCCCTGTCTATAATTTTTTGTTTTAGTTCTCGTGATTCCTTTGTAATTTTGTCGTACAAAATTTGTGTGTTATTTTTATGATTATTGACATACTCGGTGTATACATGAGCGGGTATTAAATCCATAGGATCTCTAGTGTCTGTGTGTCCAAAGACAAGTTCGTATGGGGTAAAATTCGTACTAGAATGGATCGTGTTATTATAGGCAATAATTGCGTACGGCATAAGTTTGGTAACTTCTGCATTGGGGTCCGATTCTCGAAGTAATCGAATATGTTCGATTAATGTGGAATGTAGCCTTTCAACAGGGGGATTTGATTCATGGTGGTAGGGGGTAGTGATATGTATTTTAATATTATGAGTATTTAATAAGCCTTTAACGACTTCGTTCTGAAATTCAGATCCGTTGTCTGCAACTATTTGTTTTGGGATACGTAAAAAAGAGAAGAAATTAATTAACTGTTCACAGCACGACACTGCATTTCCAGTATAAGGCAAGGCTTGTGCGTATTTAGAAAATTTATCTATAATAGTTAGGAATTTTTGTTTACATATGATGAAAGTGTCGATATGAACAATTTCGAAAGGTTTGCTTGGCGTTTCGGTTAGTATCAAAGGTTGATCTGGGGATATTCGATTATATCTTGATCTTTGGCAGATTTCACAATTATTGATGTATTTTGTTACATCTGCCTTAAGTGATTTCCAATAACAATTTGCTTTTAAAAATTTGCAAGTTTCTTGGATTCCCCTATGATTTGTTTAGCCTTCATGGCCATATTTAATTAGTAATTCTCGTTCGTCAGGTTGAGCATTATTTATTAATTTTGAACATTCTATAAGTTTTAAATTTTTAAAATGGTTATTCATTGTTTGTTGAAAATAGGTTTTTAGTTCTTTGGAAAAGAAATAAATATATGTTGTCTTATTTGTTAAATATTCTTTCAAAAAGTTAGTAATTACTATAATATTAGTGGATAATGTTGCGTGAATAATTTGATGTCCTTCGAAATTTTCACGTTTGGTTTTAACATATTTGTCATAAGGTGCTTTTTTAATAATAAGTTGACGAGCTTTATTACGTCAGCGTTAGTGTTTTGTTTCCCTTTTTTGTAGACTATTTCATAATCATACTCTTCGAGTTTTAGCTTCCAACGTACTAATTTCGAATTTGGTTCTTTGAGGTTAAATAACCACACTAATAGGCGATGGTCAGTATATATGTTCAATTTTTTGCCATAAAGGTAAGGTCTAAAATATTTACATGCCCAAACGATTCCTAAAAGTCCTTTTTCAATCGTTGAGTATTTTTGTTCTGTTTCATTTAGAGTGCGCGACAACCCTGTATGTCATTTGGCGGGTTGCCTTGAGAGAGAACAGCGCCTAGGGCTACATTTGAGGCGTCTGTCGTAAGGACAAAGGGTTTTTCAAAATCAGGATATTTTAGTATTGGAGCATTAATAAGCAATTCTTTTAAATGGTTAAAGGATTGAATAAAGGCTGGTGAGTGTTCAACTTTCACTCCTTTTTTGAGACATAGTGTAAGGGGTTTTGTGATTTTTGCGAAGTCTTTGATGAATCTACGATAATATCCGGCTAGTCCTAAAAATGACTTAATGTCTTTTTGGGTTTTTGGTATGGAGAAATTTTTAACTGCGGTGACTTTATCAGGATTAGGTTTTACACCTTCGCTTGTAATTTTGTGACCTAAATAAGCAACTTCTTTGTGTAAAAATTCTGATTTGTCTAGCTGCACTTTTAAATTGGATTCTCTAAGTCTATCAAAAACGGATTTTAATCTATCGATGTGCTCTTGAAGTGACGTAGAGAAGATTATTATGTCATCAAGACATACAGAACAGATTTCATTTTGAAGCCCCCGAAGGACGTTGTTCATGACTCGCTGAAATGTAGAGGGCGCATTTTTTAAGCCAAAAGGCATGCGTCTAAATTCATAATAAACTGTATCGGTTGAGAAGGCTGTTTTAGGTATATCATTCGGTTCCATTTCTATTTAATGAAATCCGGTTGCGAGATCCAATGTGCTGAAATATTGGGATTTTCCGAGTTTATCGAGGATATCCGATATATTTGGTAAAGGAAATTTATCATCAATACTGCGCTCATTGATTTTACGGAAATCGCAAACGATACGCCATTTACGTTTACCGGACGCGTCCATCTTTTTTGGGACAATCCAACTTGGACTATTCCACGGTGACGTTGAGTTTTGAATGAGACCGTTCTCTAACATTTTGTTAATTTGGGTTTTAACCTCTTTTTTATGAATTTCAGGATATCGATAAGTTTTTGTATATATAGGTGTGTCATTGGTTAGGTTTATTTTATGTTTAATTTGATTAGTAAATGTAAGTGTAACTTCTGGCATCTTTGCGCAACCAAAATCTGTATATTTTAAAATACCTAAACCATTTGATTGATTTACAGGCAGTTTGATTCTTTGACATGTGCGTGGGGGAATTATTATTTCGATAGTTTCAAAATTATGTAAGTTTGATATATTATTTTGATAACATAAAGGCACGGTTACAAATTGAGTATCTAAAGAACAATGTTTCAAATTTATATTCGCTCCAATATGTGTTAGAAAATCAATTCCTAAAAGTTCGTCAAATTTAGGTGATAAATCAAAAAGATAAAACTTATGATTACCTGCATGATTAAAACAAGGAAATATTGGTATATTAATTACTTCAGTGTGAATGGACGTAGCGTGGGCTGTCCTTACTGAAAAAGGTTCCGAAAAAATGAAATTTGAATAAATTTTGTATGCTAAATTAGGCTTTATCAAACTTTTGCCACTACCTGTATCAATTAAGAATTTTGCTTTGATTTTGGGTATGAAAATTATTGGTAAATCTGAATTTGTGTAATTATTTAAAAGTATTACGTTTGGTTGTTGGAAATTTGGTTCTCCTGAAAATTTTCTTCATTAATTTTCTAGACAAGAAAATTCGGTATTTGAGTCATTATACGAATATTGCGAATTATCGGTGTATTCCGGGTAATAATATTGAAATTCAGCATTGCTAGCTTGAAAGTTTTCATTTTCATTATGATCGGTATTTATCGATTCGACTGATTGACTATATAGTTCTTCTACAACAATATTACGTTGTGAAGAATATGGTGGTTAGTTTCTTCTAAGGATTGTGTTCCCTGAAGAGGTATCCATCGGCTCAGGCTTTTGTTGGAGTGATATTCCAGAAGAAGTTGGGCGCTGATTTTAAGGGGTTAAAAGATGGTCTTGCGGTAAAAGTGTTTCTTTGCATAAAATTTTGATTTGGGAAATTCGATTGCCTAAAATTTTTTGCGGGTTGCCTAAATTGTCCAAAGCCCATAAATTGATTATTTCCATTATTAAAATTTGAGATTGGTTGTCTATAAGAAGGCAGAAAATTTGAAAATTGCTGAACGGGGTAATTCGAAAATATTGGTCTCACATTAGCAGGATAATGTGCTTGTGTAGGCAAATTTATTTTTGGTTTTTGTGAATTAAAATTTGGGTTTTTTGGTAATGTGTTACTACGGTTCTTATAATATATATAATTTTCTTCTTCTAAGGCACAGCTCATTGCCTCTTCTAAAGTAACTGGATTTTTTAATCTAAGCACAAGTTGCATATGGTAGTTTAGACCGTTTATGAAGGTTTTTAATACTAAATTTCCGTATTCATAAATTTTTAAAAGTTTTAAAGCTTGCGTTTCATTGCTTAAATTTACTTTGGAAAATAACAAACTGCGAGCGTCTTGCAAACGCAGGCCAAATTGTTGCGGTGTTTCATTTTTTTCCGGTTTGGACGTTATTATATCTTGAATAATACAATCAATCGATCTATGGTCTGAAAAAGTCGAAATTATTGCAGCTTTTACTGCGGGCCATGTATTTAATTCTATTCTAGAACAAATAATATCGACTGCTCTACCTACAAGTTTACTTAATATAGTATCGTGCAAGCATACATTTATAGGTGCATTATTGTCAGTTTTATTTCTATAATTATTATAAAAATTATCACAAGCATTAATAAATCTGTTTATTTGTGAATGTGAATATTTTCTGCCTGATATCTAACTAGTTGTAAATTAGGTTCAGTAGTCATTATTTTACTTATTTGAATTAAATTAGAAAAGGGTGTTAGATTTCCTTCACAATTTAAATTTCCAAAAGCTGATGTTAAATCTTCCAGTTTGCGGAATTACAAGAGACGTAAATATCAATATTTAAGATAGGATAAAAATAAAATGAAGTAAGGAAAATTGAAAGGAAGCACTTACAGCAATGTACTGAAGGTAATTCCAATTCTCATTCTTAAACTAGGGTCCAATAGGAGAGGCGATGTGGTCCTTTCCCTGGTTAGCAGCTATGAGGGTGGGACGATGTGTATTCCCAAACTCGCACCAATAGGACACTGGACGATGCTGTTCCAAATCCCTGGTCAATTTTTGAGTTTCTTGGGACACCCTGAAGATTTTTTAATTGTCCGGTTTTTGCCACGAATCGTTGAAATGAAATAAAAATCAATTTTAATTCATAAGCGTACAAAGAGAACTGACTACAAAATGCATTTTAGTTATATTTATAAGTTCAGTAATGCTTATGTTGCATGAGAACGAAAAGATAAAAGTCTAAGAATTGCAAGTGCATAAATACAGAATTGCATTTCTCACGGGAACGTAACTGGAAGGCACATTTTCACACATTTTATTTAAAGTTATAGCATCTGTCTCCAGAATCGGACCGCCTTGCCCTAGGGGCTTTATAGCGAACCTAACACTACCATAATTGAAATTAAAGCACATAGAGGTAATTCCATTTATTTCAAGTGAAGAATACTTTTTTGATAAACCTAAGCGATTACCGATTTGTAAGCGAGATAAAAGAAGCCATACTTCCTGAGTCTTAGAAACACTTTCAATGTTTGAGACATTCATTTATTATCTGTTACTCTGTCTACGTAACTCCTGCAGCCGACAAAATACTGCTAAACATAATTGCAGTTTTGGGTACAGAATTTTGCTAACTTTTATTACTCTGACTGAAATCAGAAAGAGAATAGGTGAAAATGTCGCGTATTTTTACAAGTTGACAAAGATTGAGAAGTTTTGAAGTCGCTCATATTACTCAATTAAATTAAAACATAAGCGCAAGCTTTTAAAAAAAATAAAACGCTAAAAGCAAAAATTTGGGTTTTATAAATAAAACCATGACTTTAACAGAATCCTATTAATCAGTGGAAAATTCCATTGTCTTAAGAGCTGACAAATTTTCCGAATAAGTGTCTAAGAGAAGACATAGGGAAGTTGGATTTTCAAAGCCAGCCCCTTCAACAATGAAATAATTTTTTTAAGTCACCTTCAAATTTTAGTGTTTAAATTTTAATAAATAAAAAAAAATTACTTGAATATTAAAGAAATCGCTTGTAAGGTATATCGCGGGCTGACAGATCGACAAACAGACAGACAGACAAAATTTATAAAATATAAATTTTTTGCCATCTTGGGACGCTAAAACGTATGTATGATATTTTCATCATTAAAAACATTTTATTTGGCCGCAATTTTCTTAAGCGATTTTGAACTCGTATCAAAATTTTACCAGTTCATCTATGTACTAAAATTAACTGTTGCTCAAAATTTAAAATCAATCCATTAAGTAGTTTTTTTCGGGCTGAATTTTTAAATATTTTATTAATCCACCATTCTGTTTCGCCAACTTGGATTCGTACAAAAAATTTTACCAGTTAATTCTCTGGAATACTTGATTTCTGTGCAAAATTTCAGGTAAATTGGATAAGTATTTTTTTAGTAATAATTTTTTTAACATTTCGCTAGGCCACTATTTTGTTTCGCCTAATTGGATTTTTACAAAAATGTTACCAGGTTATCCCTATATGGGCCGTAATTTTTACCCAAAATTTGAAGGCAATCGGATTAGTAGTTTTTTAGCTAAGCCCCGAAAATGCAGACCGACAGGCTGGCAAACAGACCGATGGAATTGGGGAAACATATTTTTCGGCATCTGGGGACCCTGAAACGAGAAGATCTGAAAAAATTCACGATTGCAATACTTCCCTTTACGAGGACAGTAAAAACAGTTAAAGTACAAACTACATGTTTCCAATGTCCGGTAAAGTAACCCGTTGTAGCTGCAGTACAGTCATTTTTTCTGTAAGATGATTTTTCATTTCATTCATTAACAGCTCTCATGTTATTGTTAATTTAAATGCATTTTTTTATAAGAAGGCATGACCAATGTTTTGATCTCCTCGCAAGATATAACTTTCCATAACTATAACTAACTACTTCTACCTTGTATATCACGTTAAAGATTTCCAGAAAAATGCGGCCAACCTAGATTACAATAATAGTAAAAGGCAAGCTCCATATAACCTGGAGTATGTACTTAATGCTATTTTATATATTTATGAAGCTATTTTATATTTATGTCGCAAAGTAAAGAGATGCAAATTCTGAAAATTATATGTTCAGAAATGAAGAAATGACGTCGCTTTGTGTCATTCGTATACGGAAACATTTTGCACGACGGTCGCTAAAGTTTTATTGTAGTCCACAATTTGATAATTTGTGTTTATTTAGTAATATTTAAGTTTTCTTGAAATGTGTTCATGAAGGAAAAATCCCCAGTTCTTGGCAAAACTCCGAAGTTATCTTACTATTCAAAAAAGGCGATAATATCGAAAACTATCGACCAATTAGCCTTCTGTCTCACCTTTACAAACTAGTCACCTAGGTGATAGCGAACCGGTTGACAAACAAACCAGATTTTTACCAATCAGCTGAGTAAGCAGTCTTTCGTAAGGGATTCAGTACTACCGACCATCTTCAAACCTTACGCACACTCATTGAAAAGTGTACATAGTATAATGTCCCCCTTCATCTTGGATTTCCAAAAAGCATTTGACTCCTACGAAATATGGGCAATTCTTCAGACCATGAATGGTTCTAGGATTGACTCTAGATGCTCCAATCTTATCAAGTATATTCACAAGGACACTACACTACAAGTCAGGATTGACGGTGACCATTACCGATAAGATTCCTATCTAAAGACGTGTCCGACAAGGGGATACTATTTATCCGAAACTTTTCACTTTGGCACTTGAAAATATTTTCAAAAAGCTGTCATGGCAGAATCAGGAGTAAACATTGATGGAACTTTGCTAAGTCACTTGCATTTTGCAGATGACATAGTGCTCATTAGTAGCGACGCTGCAGAATTAACATTCAAACAAACATCGAGTGAAGTAGGATTAAAAATGAATCTGTCAAAAACAAAAGTGATGAGTGAAGATCAAATTCAAGTGAGCATCGACAACATTATTCTGGAAAATGTTATGGATGGAATATGTCTATCTTGGTCATAGAATAAATAGATAGAATAGAATAGAATAGAATTGGAAAGGATCTTAGAAATAGCAAGGAAGGTAGGACTCGGTTGGGCTGCTTTCGGAAGATTGGCATTTGTGTTTAAAGATTCAAACGTCCACCTGAACCTCAAACGGAAAGTATACAAATCATAAATTTTACCTGTGAAAACGTATAGCCTAGATACAATGACTCCCACACGAAAAGTGCTAACAGGTTAAGAACAACTCAAAGAGCTATGTAAAGGGTGATTCTCGGAATAAGTGTGAGGGACAGGGTAAGAAATACAGAAATAAGAAGAAGAACGAAGGTGACAGACATTGTAAAACGCGTAGCACAATTGAAGTGGAGATGGGCTGGGCATGTGGCAAGACAGAACCTTGAAAAAGGACGAAAAGACTATTTCAGTGGCGTCCTAGGCAGACGAAAAGAAATATCGGAAGACCTCCTGGAAGATGGCACGATGACTTAAAGGAAATAGCTGGAAAAAACTGGATGCAAATAGCCGAGAATAGACATATGGAAGTATTTGGAAGAGGCCTACATTCAGAAGTGGATGGAAAATGCTTGAGGAAGAAGAATAAGAAGTTTTCTGAAAAACGTGGCAAAAGTTTAATTTATGCGCATCAATGTCAATGAGAACATATTTTTTTTAAATTTTAATGTACAGTTGTAGCTTCAGTGTCCTTTCTGTCATTATTTAATGGTTTACAACGATATATTTATAGTTTCCTCTGACGTGATTTTGTATTTCATTCATTGTGAGCCCAGCTAATAATGTTAGTTAAAATGGCATATTTTTGCAAAAAGTCTTGGGTAATTATTTGGTGCTCTAGCAAGATACATCTTCCCACAATCAATTATTTGCCGAAATGAAAATAATAAATTAAATTTCATTAACCTTCCGGTCTGTGATACCAGACAAAACGAAAATTGTTAGTAATTTGTGAAAGCAATCAAACAAAATCGAGCCGCATTGAGTAGCTTCGTGGAAAGGGGTCTTAAATTGGTGCTTCGGTGACAGTGCTGAGAGGTGGATCATAAGAAAATTATTAGGTATTGCGATCTAAGAGACTGATATAGAGTTTGTTACTTTTTTATGGTAAGGCGCATTGAAAACAAAATGTATTTTTTTTGATAGCCTATAAGCAAGAGTTATGAGAAAGAGCAGGAGAGGCTTGCCCGTCTGCATGAGTATGGAAGACGATAAGTGTGAGGATCAAAATATCAACACCGATAGTGAGCAAGAGATGAAAGAAAATTAGTTACAGGATCCGCCTCCCATAGGAGCAGTACTAGAGGCTAATCACCAAGTTCCTATCTGTATCAGTAGAGAATTAACGAGGTGGAAAAACACTCCACAACTAACAAACGGGTAAGAACACGCACTAATAACATTATCGTAAACTTACCAGGTGTAAAAAGGGATGTTCTTCAGTTGACCAGTGCTTCAGAAATTTGAGGCCTAATTTTTACTGAAGAGATCCTGGAATCCACTGTTAGATAAACCAATATTTTTATTGAAATGAAAATAAGTAATCCTAGTAATAGAACGCAGCTGCCAACGGACATTTTGAAAATAAAAGCACTTATTGGGCTTTTGTTTATAGCTGACATGAACAAAAATAATTGTTTAAATACTTTTGACTTATTTAGAACAAATGGAACATCTTTAGAAATATATCACCTTACAATGTTTTTGGCCAGCTTTCAATTTTTATTAGGGTTAGTGTTTCGTCCCTACGTATAATTTTTTATTTTAAATTTATTTGGTATTCTAGAGAATTAGAATTTATTTTTTTTACTTTTAATCATAAATGCATCTATTAATTAAATATCCTTTAATAGTTTATTCGTACATTGAAACTAAATTTACTTTACTCGACAAACCTATCTTATCCATTTATTACTTTCCGTTCCTACTTTCCCGTTTACCCTTGTAACCGGATGAGTGGAACTACTGCGACGGATGAGATGGAAAAACACTTCCGTACGAGCATCGAACGTGTACGTTCTACCGTGAAGTCAAAAATTTACTGCCCGAACCCACGGGCCCTCAGACTTGTACCCTTTACGGCCATACTGGCCCAGTGAAAACGGCTGAATATACTATTCCCGCTATCCAAGGTTCCTAAAGGTAAGTCGAGTCCTTTTTAATGTAATCTTTTACTTTACCTTTATTACAAGGCATTTTTACGCCCTTACTTTATATCGTAAAAAACAAATATCACAGAACCATCTTGAAAAGCCTGCGGTAAGAATATAAATCGGTGAACCATCGTAAACCTAAAAAATAAACTACAGTCCACCCCCCTACCCTACTGAAAGGATTATTTTCCATTCATTAGGGACACATCATTTTTTGATCCTTCGACAGCCGAATTTCTTTGCTTTTCACGGCGGTTTATGATTTGTTTTTTTCGATTTTTCTCTTAAATTAGATGCATTTTACTATTACATAATATTTACATTTACTAATTAATTTACTAAATAATTGATACATTTTTATTTTCGAAAATTTACTAAATAATTGATACCTTTTTATTTTGGAAAATTTACTAAATAATTGATACCTTTTTATTTTCGAAAATTTACTAAATAATTGATACCCTTTTATTTTCCAAAATTTGAATTTTACTTTATTACACAATATTCTGGTTCGAATTTAAACCAAAAATTGGCTCTTGCTTGTGGTACTATTGCATACGTTATTATTAATTATATTGCATAAGTAATTTCGTTTTTTTACATTTTCATAAATTTGATATACTATTAAAAAATACTGTTGATTTATGATTTATGGTTGTTGAGAAAGTTTCGCCTACGTCGACCAGGGATTAACGCATTCCAATAGTTTTTTGTCAATCTATCGATCGATACTGAAGCAAACGGGATTTGCAAAATCTCATTGTTAAGTGTCACAAACAAGTTCTCGATAAATTTATTTGTGACTTGAAAATAAAAATAATATTTAAAGATAAAACTGTGAATTTTAGGTTCTGCATTTCGTTTACGAGGGCAATTGATAATTACTTTTCGGCGGAAAATAATTTAATGCTAGTTAATTATTACTCATATTTTTTATTCTTTTGAATTAAGGCGTTTACATTTAACTATTGATATTTAATTATATAATATAAATATGGCTGACAACTCTAAAGTATTGCGGGCAAAAGCACTAAGACAAGGTGTAATTACTGAATTTAATCTTATACATAATGCTGCCGTCTCTGCAAAAAATAATCCTGCTATGCATACGACGTTTAAAGTTAGCTATCGTCATATGAAAAAATTAATAAGTGATTTTCAACAGCATCATAATTCCGTTTTAACTTTGGTTGCAACTGACCAAGATTTGCTTAATGATGAAAATAAAATAGGTGAGAATTTTGCAAAAAAGAGTCAAGAAATCGAAATAATTTATTATACGCTTTTTGAAGAACCCCTTGAAGTCACTCTTCTTGAGCAGTCTATAGTTCAAAATCAAAATTCTAATACACATAATATCCCTCTACCGAAAATTAATTTACCAATTTTTTCAGGCGAATTTAAAAATTTTCCTACCTTTGTTCAGATTTTTGATGCCTTAATACATAAAAACAAAACTCTTGCGAATATTGAAAAATTTAATTATTTAGTATCCTCATTGACAGGGCCGGCTTTAGATTTAATTTCCGACATTCCTATTTTAAACGAGAATTACTTGAATGCTTATACTATGTTGGTTAATCGCTATACAAATAAACGTTTACAAGCGTCTACTTATTGGAAGCTAATAGAAGATAGTCCGCACTTAAAGTATGAAAATGCGAATGCCCTTCGCGATTTATTAGATATTTTTACGAAAAATATAAGCTCTTTACGATCTATGGGTTTTGATGTAGATACTTGGGATTTTATTTTGGGATACATGTTTTTAGATAGGTTAGATTCTAATACCCGAAAATATTTTGAACAATGTTATGCTTCACATAATATTCCCAAATTTGATGACATCATAAATTTTGCAACCAAACAATGTTTGGCGTTAGAGTCTGTCCCTAAAAAAGACTTTAATAAGTCAAAAGCTCCCCAATCACCTAAAACACCCACACGCTCATTTCGCGAAGAATATGAGGGGCAACTAAGATTAAAAAATAAAAATCTTTTTTCTAATACTACACAACAGGATGTAAATTCCTGTTTTCTATGTAAAGGTAAACATATAATATATAAATGTACTGCATTTTTAGATAAGTCACCTTTTGAACGTTTTGATTTAATCAAAAAACAAAAGGCTTGTGTCAATTGCTTAGCTACTTATCCTACAACATCCAAATGTAACTCTACTAAAAGGTGTAAAACTTGTCATAAAGAGCACCATACCTTGTTACATTTTGATTCAAATAATAATAATAATAATTCTCCTAGTAATCAGAGTAATTCTGAACCTCTTACTTTGCTTTCAAAAACTTCTACTATTGGTATTGCCACGGGTAGCCACGAAGTTCTCTTATGTACCGTTCTACTAAAAATAAAGGACAACTTTTATAACTGGCATACAGTTAGAGCTGTCCTTGATAGTGGTGCACAGTCTTCCTTTATTACCCGAAAATGCTCAAATAGACTGGGTCTGGAAAAATTTAGTTTGGGCATGTCCTTACAAGGTTTGGGAGAGATGTGTACTACTGCAAAATTTGTAGTTCAAGTTTCGATAAGCTCCATGATTAATTCTGATTTCACTTTTAATTTAGATACTATTATACTTGATAAAATTTGCGATCACTTGCCTACCTTTTCTTTTTCTACTGAAAATATAAATTATGTGGCTAACTTGCAGCTTGCTGACCCCGCTTTTAACAAAAGCGATAATATTGATTTGCTTCTAGGAAATAATGTTTTCCCTTACATTTTGTCAGATGGCCGATTATGTAAGGATTCCCAAAGTCCAGTTTTCATTAATACCGTGTTTGGTTGGGCTGTTATGGGAAATCTTAGGGTTCCTAGTACTTACTCTTGCAAAAACCAGAAAGTAAACACATTTTTCATGACCTCCTTCTGCAATTTGGACCAAAGTATTCAACAGTTTTGGAAGGTTGAAGAAGTTCCAGAAATAAAAGCTATATCCCCCGAGGATGAATATTGCGAAAAATATTATTTACAAACTACTTTTAAATCTGACTCAAGATATGTGGTCTCTTTGCCCTTTAAGAATTCATCACTGGATTTTGGTGATACCCGATCCATTGCACTGCGCAGATTTCTCGCCTTAGAAAACCGTCTTTTACAAGATAACAACTTTTATAATTCATATTCAAATGTACTAATGGATTATTTGGATAATAAACACATGGAACCAGTTTCCACTCCTTTGTTGTCTGAAATTCATAATTATTTCTATATTTCTCACCATGCAGTGATAAAAAAGGAATCATCAGGTACACCCTTGCGGGTGGTATTTGACGCTTCTAGTCATGCACCAAACAAGATATCTTTAAATAATGCTCTTCATACTGGTCACAAATTACAAGGAGATATTGTCAAAATATTACTTAATTTTAGATTACATAAGTATGTCTTTACATGTGATATACGTCAAATGTATAGAATGATATTACTTAACCCTGAACATAGAAAGTATCAGCGAATTTTGTGGCGTTTTTCTAAAGAAGACCCCATAAAAGATTATGAATTAAATATCGTTACCTTCGGAGTATCGTGTTCTCCGTATCTTGCAATAAGGACTCTTTTGAAATTGTCACATGATCATTCGGATCTACCTTTAGCTTCCAAAATTCTTAATGAGTCGGTATTTGTGGACATTGTATGTAGCCATGACAATTTTAATGAAATCTTAGAAATGAAAAAACAAATAATCGAGTTACTGAAGCGAGGCAGCTTTGAAACTCGAAAATGGGCTAGTAACTGTGTCGATTTACTCAGTGATCTACCTGATACACATGTTCAAAATATTGCCATGTCGTTTGATAAAGATGATCATACCACTCTAAAAATATTAGGTTTAAAGTGGTGCCCAAATTCTGATAACTTTTTTTACTTCTTCCAAAGCTTACATAATACTTGTACGAAACGTTCTATTTTATCCGATTTAGCCAGAATCTTTGATCCTTTAGGTTTTTTAACACCTATAGTTTTACTTGCTAAATTACTTATTCAAAACTAGTGGGCTTTAGGATTAGGCTGGGATGAGAGTCCTCCTGAGGAAATTATCTCTGTTTGGAAAAAATTTAAAATCGAATTTGATCTTTTATGCAGTTATAAAATACCTAGACAAATAACTACTTATAAAGCTACCAAAGTTCAGCTTTGTGGCTTTTGCGACGCATCAGAAAAGGCTTATTGTTCTGTAATATTTTTGAGAACAGTTTCTGAGAAAAATAATTTTGAAACTTTTTTTGTCTGCGCAAAATCTAAAGTTTCTCCCCTTAAAAGAATCAGCATTCCCCGTCTAGAACTTTGTGCGGCGGTCCTACTGGCAAAATTAATGCATTTTGTTTTGCATACCTTTACTGAAATCCAATTTCATAACATTTATGCATTTAGCGATAGTACTGTTGCTTTAAACTGGATTAGGAATTCTCCTCACCTTTGGAAAACCTTTGTGAGTAACCGTGTATCGTATATACAAGAGAAAATAGCGCCCCAGTTTTGGTATCATATACCTTCTAAGGACAATCCTGGTGATTGTGGGTCGCGTGGTATGTTTCCTTCGGAACTCATAGACTTTTCTCTTTGGTGGCAGGGCCCCCAATTTCTTTTAACCCCTGAGGATTCTTGGAGTATTGATGTCAAAATTCAAGAAAATTTGTCTGAGGGACTTGAAGAAAAAAGAAATATAGTTATGAAAACCTCACTCGCTTTTAATTTTGCAGAATATTTTTTTGAAAAATACTCTTCCCTGTCTAAAATAAAGAGAATAGTTGCCTATTTTTTGCGTAGCATAACAAAATTTAAAAATTCCAAAGTGACTTATTTACCATATTTAACTCTTTCTGAACTTAATAATGCCTTAATGTTTTTATTGAAATACGTTCAATTATTACATTTCAAAAATGAGATAATTTTGCTTAAAAATAACAAGCTTTTATCAAAACCTTTACAAAAATTGAATCCTTTTCTAGATACTAACGGCTATATTCGAGTGGGTGGTCGATTATGTCACTCTGAGTTGCCATATGACAAAAAATTCCCTTTACTTCTGCCTAGTGCTTCCAAATTAACTACGTTGTTAATTTTTGAAATACATAAAATTTTTCTACATTGTGGTATACAAACCACCCAATTTTTACTTCTCCAAAATTTTTGGATTCTCTCTGCAAAAAAGGTAATTAGAAAAGTCTTATATAAATGCCAAATATGTTGGAAATTTAATCCTAAACCTTATCAGCCACCTATGGGAAATTTGCCGAAATATCGTATTTCCCAGGTAAAGGCCTTTGAGAATGTAGGTGTTGATTTTTGCGGTCCTTTTACTATTTACATGAATCGTTATCGCGGTGCAAAAACTACTAAGTCATATGTTTGCTTGTTTGTATGTTGTGCAGTTAAAGCCGTACACTTAGAGTTAGTATCGAATATGTCTTCAGAAGCCTTTCTGGCAGCGCTGCGACGCTTTATTGCTAGGCGTGGTTTATGTCAAAATATATACTCCGATTGCGGGACAAACTTTGTCGGTGCCGAAAGATATTTACGTCATATTTTTAAAGAGTGCGCGGAGAAAGTGGCTGTACAATGGCATTTTAATCCGCCTTCGGCTCCCCATATGGGTGGTATTTGGGAATCTAATATTAAATCATTTAAAACACATTTACAGCGAGTTGTCGGAAACCAAATACTTACATATGAAGAGTTAAATACTGTTATCATACAAATAGAATCGGTTCTTAATTCGCGACCTCTTTCGCCTGTAAGTACTGATCCTACTGATTTAGTTGCGCTTACGCCAGGTCATTTTCTTACTTTGAAACCTTTATCAACCTTACCTGATCCAGATACTTCAAATTCACCTTTAAACAGACTGTCACGGTGGCAGTTACTACAACGTATGCATAGAGACTTTTGGAAAAGATGGCATTTGGAGTACCTTCACACCCTGCAACAAAGGTCAAAGTGGAATGATCCTGCTCCTAATTTAAATATCGATACTCTAGTTGTCATAAAAGATGAAAATTCAAATCCACTAGAGTGGATGCTAGGACGAGTAGTAAAAACTATTATTGGGACAGATAAGGTTCCAAGAGTTGCAATAGTACAAACAGCTAAGGGCCAGTTTAAACGACCTTTAGTAAAACTTTGTCCTCTGCCTACTTACTAGTTTTACGAAAATGCTCTGGGCATTTTCATGGGGGCGGGTATGTTTCGTCCCTACGTATAACTTTTTATTTTAAATTTATTTGGTATTCTAGAGAATTAGAATTTATTTTTTTTACTTTTAATCATAAATGCATCTATTAATTAAATATCCTTTAATAGTTTATTCGTACATTGAAATTAAATTTACTTTACTCGACAAACCTATCTTATCTATTTATTACTTTCCGTTCCTACTTTCCCGTTTACCCTTGTAACCGGCTGAGTGGAACTACTGCGACGGATGAGATGGAAAAACACTTCCGTACGAGCATCGAACGTGTACGTTCTACCGTGAAGTCAAAAATTTACTGCCCGAACCCACGGGCCCTCAGACTTGTACCCTTTACGGCCATACTGGCCCAGTGAAAACGGCTGAATATACTATTCCCGCTATCCAAGGTTCCTAAAGGTAAGTCGAGTCCTTTTTAATGTAATCTTTTACTTTACCTTTATTACAAGGCATTTTTACGCCGTTACTTTATATCGTAAAAAACAAATATCACAGAACCATCTTGAAAAGCCTGCGGTAAGAATATAAATCGGTGAACCATCGTAAACCTAAAAAATAAACTACAGTCCACCCCCCTACCCTACTGAAGGGATTATTTTCCATTCATTAGGGACACATCAGTTAGATCAGATTCGACGATAAGCGAACCCGTGTAGAACGCCAAAAAATCGATAAATGACCCCAAATTTACCATTATTGGCACAATGCGAAAAAACAAGTCAGAAATTCCATCAAAATTTAAAACGAAGCCACCAGAAAAGTCGAGCATTTCAAGTAAAGTGCACTCTGGTCTCGTACATTCCAAAGCCAGGTAAAAATGTTATTCTCTTATCTACCATTCACGATGATGATCAAAAGATGACTCCACCAGAAAAATTTTGTATACCCTTCTAAATATCGCCGGTATAAATTCAGATACAATATATAAAAATAAACCCTCAAGGACTATTAGAATAAGACTCGTAGAAATATGTTCCATAGATGTTCAAAACGTCCCTCGACCAAATGTACATCGATTGCGATCTAACAAAAAGACGTAAGCACCATTTGACAACTTCGAACATATCTCATGAAAACCTTTTACTTTGTAAAATAATTGGATATCATCCTTGAAATTAATTGATTTATGATTAGGGTTACTAAAAAATTGCTTATTTAAAAAAGAAATACGAAAATTTAGTTAAATTTGGCTAAAAACCTGTTTTTATGTCGCTTACGTCGTCTTGTAGGTGACCCTTGGCGTTTAAGTCTAATCTTGGGGCACTTAAGTCTTTGGCTTTGAGTTCGTTTCAGATTAACATAGCGGTGTTACGCCGCTTATACGCGTGTCTGATAAATAAGAAAACAATAGGAAATGTCGAATACGCAAATATCACAAAACTCGCCTGCTTATGCGACAATTTCAATTATTAACAATAACAGTAAGTGGTTCAACATTTGTGTTAAATGGCACAGGGGAGATTCTCGATATCTCATTATTAGCACAAATGTTGTTATATTGGGATTCTTCATCCCGTCCAAAGGTTTCTTCACATCTGAGACTACAACCAGTAATATTTACAATTCGTAAGGGACTAGAAACCACAGAAGATGTATTTGAACTTTTATCGGCTATTATGTTGTTCCCCTTCCCATTAGTAAGTAAAATAATTCCGTTATCAAAAGCTTGATCAATCACATTTTCATACTAATCTGCAACTTGGGGTTTGACATTATTTTGCAACATGCTCAAAATTTTCTTTCCGCGGCTATACATTCTGAAACAAAATGGTCTACGTAAGTGCCAAGCTACGAACGGATTTTAGAATTCGAATTAAATATTATCTACCCGCTTGGAAATAAAATGTATTATTTTTTTTTTACAAACAAGCATGCGTACTAAATAACTGACTAAAAAGTAAAGTTAATAAAAAAAAAACAGATTCCTTAAAATCGTTGCAAACTGTCCATTAAGTTTGCATACGTTAATGGCGGTTAAGCAGACGAAAATATATTTAAAAACTGTTTAGAGCACATCCAATATCTATGTTATGACTGTTTCGAAAATTTGCCCTAATTTGTTACCTTATAATTTGAATTTGTGATTAGGTTTAAAAAGCTTTTGTGTATTCAGTCAAATATTATCTTAAGTTTAAGGTATTTGATTTGTTTTAGTGAGTTTTTTGCATTATAACGTATTACTGGGTGGAATGTGTACTGAAGTAAGATATATATATATATATATATATATATATATATATATATATATATTGTAGCAACGTTTTTCTGTAATGATTTACTATATTAATAAAAATATTTAAAAACAGTATATTTAAGCATATTTTCTTCGCTTTCTATCAACTATGCAATATATTTTTCCTTTTTTAACTTTTAATACCCTTCGGTCTTAGAGGCCGATGTTAAGGAATTTGTCTTAAGTACAGACGTTAAGGGAGAAACGTGAAAATACTATGTACATACTACATACTAACGACCGTCAAAGTAAAAACTACTTCTATTTTGTATATCGCGTGTGTAAAAGATTTCCAGGAAAATGCCCCGAACCTGTATTACAATAATGCTAAAAGGCAAGTTCCATATAACCTGGAGCGTGTTTTTAATGGAATTTTATGTATTTATAAAGCTATTTTATATTTATGGCTCAAGGCAGAGATGCAAATTCCGAAAATTATGTGCTTAAAATTGCAGAAATGATGTCGCTCTCTGTTATTCGTAATACGGAAACATTTTGCACGACGCTCGCTAAACTTCCAAACATATTTGTTTGAAGGTGGTAGACAGTGTAGAATGTTCATTAAACTCGTTCTGTCGAACTTGCATTTTTTTGGTTTCACAACGTTCCTGATGATAACTATCTCCAGTTGTTTTCAAGGATAAACTAAATGTTGACTCGTTCGCGGTCTCCTAATTTTGCTAATCTAATTTCTAATTCGATGGTATTGGGGTGTAAATGCTGACTTTAAAGCTATGGGCTAATATACTAGTCGTGTGCGGTGATGAGTGAAAGCCTCTGGTTATCTAAACTGTGAAGTTTAGTTTTTTCAAATTTCTGGAAAATCAGCGCTAGGATTACTGAAGACACCTCAATTCCTTTCATTAAAAGCTGTTTCTATGAACGTTCTTTTCTCTATACAAAATTTTAGCCTACACCACTGAATCCTGTTTTTGTTTGATCATGCGTATTTTGCTATGTCTGATTTTGATGCCTCTCTCTATAAGTATGATCAAAATGCTTCTTGACTTCTATACTAAGTTGGCGATTTGTCTCTCCAATGTACAATTCACCACACTGGATTTGGTAAGTGCATTCTTTTTCTTTTCCGTATCCTTTAGCTTAGTTTTCATCCCAAGACTTCTTAATATAGTTCCCGATTTAAAATCCGTTTTGCTATTATAAACTCTTGCTGTTCTCCATTTTTAGATGTTCGCTTAATTTGGGATTTAGTTTATGTTTAATTTGAGCAGCATTAATTGATGAAACCCATCTTTCACTTTAAGGTAGGAGGAAATAACATTCCCCTAGTTTCATCAACCCATCCAGAGGCAACATGGTGTGTTGAGAGGGAGTTCCTTTTTTTACCTAAATATTTCTAATGACTCGTATATCGGAAAAAAAAAAATATATATATATATATATATATATATATATATATATATATATATATATTTTATGATTTTCGATTCTTTGACCTTTTTCGTAATAGATACATTTTAGTTTTATTTTTCTTGGTTTACGGTCAGTGGTTTACTTGAAAATAATTAGAAAATTACTTCTTTTTTTAAAACATACATATATTATAGTCTGATGACGTTTCAACCAGTTTTGGTCTTTTTCAAATCTAAAATTATATGAAAAATTGTTGGTACGACAATAATAAAATACGTCAAAAAACAATCATCTTACCCTAGAACGTAATGATAACAGTATACAACACATAACGAAGTAACAGCTATGACGATCACATGTATTAAAATTTTATTTTCTCAATTAAGAAAATGTTAATAGGACACAACATTTGCAATCCTATAGGATTGGCGGACAGGGCAATTCAGCTTTCAGATGCTGAATACAGAGAAAATGCTATTAAAAAGGCAAAAGAAGCATTGATCTTAGACCAATATCCATTAGAATTAATTAATAAAATATTTAAAAGCAGAATTCATAAGCATTATAACTCTTTAATTTGCACTAAAAAACCTACTTCAGCACGTACAAAGTACATTTCCCTCCCCTTTATAAATGGATTATCCCAACAATTTCAAACATTCCTTAAAATATATAACATCCAAATTTGTCATAAAACCGTTAATCTACTATCTAATAATTTTAGTAAACTAAAGGCGAAGACTCCAAAAAACAAAAGGAGCAATGTAGTTTATGAAATTCCTTGTTGTAATTGTGAAGGGGTTTACATCGGTCAAACAAGTCAATATTTGGAAAACCGTATAAAAAGCCATAAATACGACAAAAAAACTCAACGGCATTAACCAACGATGAAAAGTCGAAAAACCACAGTTTTAATTATTCTGAAACTAAAATCTTAAAAACCGAGTGTCAGTTAAAAAAAAGGGAATTTTATGAAATGGCTTTAATCCACAAAAACAAAAACTGTGTGAATGACAAAAAAGATGTAAACAATCTTAGCAAAATATATACATCTATATTGCAATAATTGATACTCCACAGTTCGTTGTGTTAGTCCTTTGTAACAATGTGCAAAATGTTGTGTCCTGTTAACATTTTCTTAATTGAGAAAATAAAATTTTAATACATGTGATCGTCATAGCTGTTACTTCGTTATGTGTTGTATACTGTTATCATTACGTTCTAGGGTAAGATGATTGTTTTTTGACGTATTTTATTATTGTCGTACCAACAATTTTTCATATAATTTTAGATTTGAAAAAGACCAAAACTGGTTGAAACGTCATCAGACTATAATATATGTATGTTTTAAAAAAAGAAGTAATTTTCTAATTATTTTCAAGTAAACCACTGACCGTAAACCAAGAAAAATAAAATATATATATATATATATATATATATATATATATATATATATATATATATACATATAAGCTTTCGACATCAAAAATTAACAAATGTGTCATCTGTGATATCGTTAAAAATATTTACAAAATGGTTTGAGTCTTGAAAAACCAAAACAGTCTTACCTTGTAAAGGTTGAATGTTCTTTAACCAATATTTCGTCGAAGCAATCATACTAATTATATAATAATAATTACTGTAGCACTCACACCTACTGCCTGCAGAAAGAATCTTTATTGAGCTGTCTTTCTGAAGATACTTAAATATAAATTCTTCTTGTTTGAATATATTAGTTGGTGTCTTTGTTTTTTATCGAAAACCGGAATATATCTGCTTTAGACTGAGGAACCTCAAGCAGAATTAGTGCGATAGCAACATCCGGAAAACATAAATAACGACTAAAGGCCGCCCATATGTAGTCATTGGATTCGGGTGTGCTTATAATAGGATGGTTTGTAGCACCCTAACCTTCGAAAATTCGGAATGAGAATTTGGCGAAACGTCAACACCGGATGCACACCCAGAATGAAATGACATCATATTTTTCGATCCGTGAAGGAGTAGAAATTAATACCATACACCTCAGCGGAGAGGAGATTTTCATCTGAACTTTAAATTTAAGTGTTGTGTCGGAGATTTACTGCTTATTTTTACACGCTTGCCTTACCATACTAAAACTAGGAAATTTAATACCATCCTTGGAAATGCTAGTAAGGCCTTACTAAGAGAACACATCCATAAAACCAGAAAACCTTTAGCCGAGACAGAGAAAGGCTTTTTAAAGGAACACCTTAAATAAAATCTCAACATTCACCCACCCATTATTATAAAATCGCATAGAATTTTTGGCGTTTTGGCACATATATTCAAATACAAATATTAGGACTGATAAACTTTCCAAAAATTATGACTAGTCAATAAAGTTATGCACAATAAATACTGAAATAAGAATACAACGACAATAACAATACACAACAAAAAATCATATCACGGGAAAAGTCTAGAGGTACGGTTTACAAAAATACACAAACCAGGGGCACCCATCAGGCCTAGTGCAGCGACTGTCGAAAAAGCTGATTCATATGTAAAAGACTCAGAACAGTTCGCTCAAATTACTCAAGATATTGTTCTTGAAAAAGACGATATCATAGCAAGCCTAGATGTCAAGTCATTGTATTCTAGAATTTCCATCGACGAAGTATTGGACAAAATTGCTATGAACGAGCATGTCCCGGCATTATAATACAACTCTCAGAGCATTGCCTTAAAAATACCTATTTTTTATTTAACGGACAAATTTATAAACAAATAGATGGTGCTCCATCATCACCAGTAGTAGCGAATTTATGTATGACTTACTTCGTTATGTGAACGACACATTTATTATATGACAACATAGTCATACAAAGCTCGAAAACTTTCTGATTTATGTAAATTCAGTGCATCCCAAAACACAATTTACTATAGAAAAAACAACAAACTTTGAATACACCATGTACCAACACATACCGACAAGTATTTAAATGGAAGATCACACCGTCACACAGTACAAATTCAAGCTCTGGCCAATACTAAAATCCAGATCTGTGCGATTAACTAAAATACAAACGAGACAAACTGAACTAAGGAATCTATAATTTACATCGACGTGCCTGATCTGACCGATTGTGCCATCTCTCTTATTTCTTCAGAATATCGTCCCAAAATATTAAAGAAAGTTAAGGCGACCTTAGTAAATAACCATTATCCAGAAAAAACACACTACGAATTTTTAAATAACGAACTCATTTATTTTATAATAACATAGAGAAAGCAGCTAAAAAATGTTAATACTAAATACGTTGCAATGCCCTACACAGACGGTCTGTTAGAAAAATAAATCATATCATGTGTAAACACCCCATAATTGTCTATCATAAAGCACAGAACCAATTAAATAGTCTTTTCACTGCTTTGAAAATCAAAGTAATGAAAAATAGAAATCAAACCTAGTGTACTCAATTCCATGTCTATTGGAATTGGAATTGGAAATGGAAAATTGCTCAAAAAAGTACATAGGAATGACAATACAAAACTTACATAGTAGATTAATTGATCACAAATAAAACATACAAATGCAGCACTCCTCAAACGCAAACTTTCAAAAAATTCAATTTTAAACTATTCTAAATTTAAGAGCAAAAAACTAGTTATCTTAGACTAACAATAAAAGAAATAATACCAATTAAAAATGCGAAAGATGTCCTCAATGCTAAAAAAAAGTATGAATAATCTTAGCAAAATTTAGTTAGGTAGAAATCGCTGTTATCTCAAAACAATTTTTAAGTTCGGCAGGTACTTACTGTGTAGAATTTTAATTTGTTTTAAATGCAGTTTAAATTCTACTGTATTTTTTGTTTTTAATATAAAATATTTTGAGTGAATGTTTTTTAATTTTTTTAGATTTTACATTATTAATATATATGTTTTTCGTTTAGAAAATCAATCTACATCTTGAGTCTTGAGAAAGCTCAATAAAATGAGCGAAACGTCGATATAAATTACAGATTGTTTTTTTGATGAGTAAATCTATACTCAACTATATATATATATATATATATATATATATATATATATATATATATATGTATATATATATATATATATATATATATTTATATATGTATATTTTTTAATTTGTTTAAATCACGGCAATATCAGATTTAGGTTAAAAGCTGCTTTTTAGTTGAGTAAATTGGAATTAGTAAGAGCTGAAACGTAATCTATTCAGTAATCAATGTTAGGTCCGCGACGTCAAGAAAAAAATCGGTAAATTTCTTTTAACCGGAACTTCCCTCGTTGTGAATATTTTCTTTTATTAGGAATAGTAAAGTATAATCCAATTTAGTATACTGTCTTTTCAAACATTTCTATTAGGCGCCATTTTGTTTCATCATATTAGATTCGTACCAATATTTTGCCAGTTTCTATCTATGCCATACTGATTTAAAATAAATTGAATAAGTAGTTTTTACACATTTTATAAGACCGCTCTTTTGTACCGTCATGTTCAATTCGTACCAGTTAATCCCTGTATCACGTTCAATTTTGCTGCAAGATTTGAATTGGAAACTGAATAAGAAGATTTTTTACGTTGATTTTTTAGACATTTTATATGGCCCCCATTTTGTTTTGTGGTCTTCAATTGCTTGCCTACAATTTTAAATTAATCTAATTAGTGAATTTTCAGGGTGAATTTTTAAACAATATATTGGGTCGTAATTTTGTTTTGCTGTCTTGGATCCGTGCGGAAATATTACATGTAACACTTGAATTTTTGTGCAAAATTTGTAATAATTTTTTTAACATTTCACTAGGTCGCCATTTTGTTGGCACCATATTGGATTTTTACCAAATTGGATCCGTGCGAAAATATTACAGGTAGATTCCTATGTACCACTTGAATTTTTGTGCAAAATTTGTAATACTTTTTTTAACATTTCACTAGGTCGCCATTTTGTTCCACCGTATTGGATTTCGACGAAAATGTTACCAGGTCATCTCCACATAACCCTTATTTTTTTACCAAAATTTGAAATCAATCGGGTAAGTAGTTTTTAGCTACACCGCGACAGAAGACTGACACACAGAACAATGTAATTTAGAAAACATATTTTTTGGCATCTAGGGACGCTAAATGATATACTAAACCTGGACTTTTTTTCGCGATTACAAACATTTCATTTGGCTGCCGTTTTGATCCGCCATATTGAATTCGTATCACAGTTTTACCAGTTCATCTCTATGCCACAATTAATTCTTGAACAAAATTTAAATCAATCTTATAAGTAGTTTTTCAGGCTGAATTTATAAATATTTTACTAAGCCGACATTTTGGTTCGTCATCTTGGATTCGTATCAACATTTCACGAGTTGATACTTGATATTTGTCAAATTTGAGGTAAACTGGGTAAGTAGTTGTTAAGTAATAATTTTTTTTAACATTTGACTAGGCCGCCATTTTATTCTTACATATTGGATTTGTTCCAAAATATTTTTAAACATAGTTACAAATTAAGAATATTTTCCTATTTTTGACAACTTCTCCTGAATCATATTTTAATAAAAATCTTAACTGTCTAAAACTTTTTGTGATTTAGAAAATATGTCCCAAAAGAAATGTATAATTCAAAAAATATTCCATTAAAAGATTTACTATACCCAGAAAGCAAAATATTAATCAATTTGGTGCAACAAACAAAAAAATCTTACAAATAGGTCAAAACATGAAATATAAACTTTTGCACCCGTATTCACTAAAGAGGTTTAAATTTAGACCAGGTCTAACTTGACAGTTACAGGTTTAAGATGACATATGCAAAAATTGAACAAATATTTTTTCGAAATGTCACAATTACAAAATGACAGTGGCATAAGCGTAACATAACTGGCGAACTAAGAGTTTTAAGTACCATGGCAACCAGACCTGGTCTAACTAAGCCTTTTTAGCGAATACGGGGGTTAAAGTTACGGCAATTTGTTTATTTATTTATTTATTTCAAAATCAACAACAAAATATGTACAAGATCAGTACTAAATATTAATAATAAATAATCTATTCTAATAGTAGCAACTAGGTAATAAATACCCGTATATGCTAAAAAAAAACAGAAAGCATTTAGAAAATTAACATATACACACATATCTGTAACAATTGATTTACTTAATAACTAGGCAACAAGGGTTCTTATTTTTCACTATGTGACAGCCAACAATCAACCCACAAAATAACAACTATTTAAATACCGTACTAAAACTAATCAAAAATGAAACATCTAAACAAATATAGTAATTAACATTAAAATAGCTAGTCTTTCCTCCACCTCACAAAACAAATCTCTTTCAGATAAACATCACAGCGCCAACAAAATGTCCCACTATACAAAATATATATAAAACTCAAAATAATTTAGCAAAATAATTATTGTAATTTGCATATATAAATGCAGCACATTTAGTACTGAATTGTTTACCCTTGATATTCAACTCACTAATGCTCAAAGGAAGACAGTTAAATATTTTTGGCCCTAAGTACAAAATTGATTTTAAGTACTGTGTATTATTGCACGAAGGTAGTTTTAGTTTGTCCAAATAACTCAGTCTTGTTTCATACTTATGAGATATTTGTACTTGATTACTCTTTTTACACATAAACTTACAAACAGATAAAATATACAGACTTCGCAAATTAAGGATATTTGCAGAGTAGAGCAGCGATGTGTGGTAAAGTCTTGGTTTTTTAAAAATTATCTTTAAAATATAGTTTTGAGCAATACCTAATGAAGCAAGATTAGTCTTATAAGTTCCGCCCAATACCAAAATCCCATACCTAATAATAGATTAAATCAGTGCCTTGTAAACAGAAATGATTGGTTCTCTATTTAAAAAATCCCTAAGTAAATAAAATTTATAAATCAATCCCTTAATCCCACTTACAAATTTATCTACTTGTTTATTCCATTTCAAATGTCGATCTATAATAATACCCAAATATTTGGCATGTTCTACTTAAGTTATGTTATGTTCGTTCGAGTCGCTTACAATTTTCATAGAGTCAAATGTAGGCCTATTTTTATTAGTAAGTGAAAAAGCAATGTAATTAGTTTTTCTTAAAACGGAAAAGGAAAAACGAATCAAACTACTTCTTAACAATTTTAATTGCGATCTCAGCACTATGTCTAGCCTCATTCCATGAATTACCTGCCAGAATTAGCGCCGTGCCATCGGCGTACGACAGTATTGTTCCTTCTATATTGATTTCCTTAAGTAGAGGGTTGATAAATGTAACAAACAGAAGGGGACCCAAAACTGTTCCCTGTGGAATACCCATCTTTACAATATTTGTTTTACTGACAACATCATTAATTCCTAGTGCCTGCTGTCTGTTTGTTAGATAAGATTGAAATACTTTAAACACAGTGCCACGAATACCATAGCTCGAAAGTGTATTTAAAAGGGCATCATGTGGGACCGTGTCAAATGCTTTTGCAAGGTCAAGGAAGATGGCAATAGTCCTTTTATTATCATTAATTTTATTTGTAACGTCTGACACCAGGTAGTTAATTGCATCTGATGTTCCAATCCCCTCCATAAATCCAAACTGTTTTGAAGATATTATGTTACTTGAATTTAAAAAATTTAGCAAACGTTCCTTTAATGTTTTTTCTAAAATTTTGCTAAAATTGTTAATTAGACTTATAGGAAATTTCTTTTGCATTACCTGATTTATAAATAGTTGTGACTATAGAGGTTCTAAAAAAAGTTGGTATTATTCCCTTTTTATAAATAAGATTAAAAATAAATGCGAGGGGTTTAACTATGTGTTTGTGTGTTGTTTTTATTATTATTGCAGAGATGCCGTCAATTCCCTGTAGCCTCTGAGTTTTTTAAAGAATTGATATGTTTAATAAGTTCATTCTCATCTACTGGTCTGAGGAACATCGATTTGTCATTACTGAAGTTAACTTTGTAAGGATTATCAGGTCTAGTAATTTTTTTCGACATTTTTTCTCCTATGTTAATAAAAAAGTCGTTGCAATAATCAGCAAGGTCCCTATCATTTAACAAAAGATTACCATTATCATCTATTATTTCGGTTTTACATATACTTTTCGTAGTTTTTTCATTGGTAGCCTCCCTGATAATTTGATATATTGTCCTTGTGTTATTATAATTATTAGAAATTTTATTTTTATAGAAAGCATTTTTAGTTTGATTTATTATTTTTTTAAGTTTATTTCTATATATCTTATATTGATCTTCAAGTTCTTTACTGTGGTTTTTTACTAATTGTTTTTTAAGTTTATCCCTGTGTTTAATTGAATTAATTATTCCAACAGTAATCCAAGGTTTTAATTTTCTATGTTTATAATTGTAAGTTTCAGTAGTTCTGGACTGAATAAGAGATTTAAGAAACGTATCAATAAAATAATGAGTGGCTGACTCGGGGTTATCATTATTAAATAGGGTATTCCAATTTTCCAAACTTAACAAATTATTCAATTTAGTATAGTTTATGGTGGTTACATTGTAATATTGTGTAAGTTTCCGTTCTGTATGAGTAGATGTATTATTGATGTTCAACATTATAGTAGTGATCTGTTATATCGTTTGGTGTTTTCTTCGCGTTGCGACGCTTGTACTAATGTTAACTGACGTTAATTTTTTTAGCTCGAAATAATTACGTTTTGCTTACTTTTTACCAAATTTTAATAACTTCGTTAATTTTTTAAAATTTTGAAGTTTTGAAGAAACTAGAAACACCCTATATATCCTAGTAACCACTATAGTAGTCAAGTTTATTCACATAATAAAGAGGTCTTAAAAAAGTGTCGTATTTTCGATATGTATGATTTTTCAAGTGCATGTATAATACTGGTGACGCCGCGTCGATTTAATTTTAATCGTAATTAATCACTACTTACCCCATCAAAGAAAATAGCTTTACCAAAAATATTGACATGCTCGTTAATTTTCCAGAAAACCTTATTTGGAGTTTTAAGTGAAGCGCTTTCTCTAAAATTTTCAAATAATATGTCTTGTTACTAAGCGCTAAAACTCCTGTTGATTACAAAATTCGCAATTCTAATCATAAAGAATATATCTGAGACCCATAAAAAAGTCCCCCATGTAACGTTAACATATTTTTGCTTTTTATCGCAAAAGATAAAAGCTAAAAGTATTATCCGTAATAATAATCACCAGGATGCTGATTAATTTCTTTATTGTTGGGAAACATGCGCTTCGTTATTTTTTACAGGCAGACAGGTATTGTAAAATGTTCATGATGTCGCAGGATAAGTGTTTTCTAATTAATTTCTAATCAATTTCGATTATATAATCTGCTGGGTACAGCAAACTGAATAGGCGAATTTTTAGGTAAAATTTTAAGTAGATTAAAAAATGTCGTGTTCACCTATCTCTTGCAAATTGTATTGCATATTAATGATTTTGCAGCCTAAAGCCTACATAGGCAAAAACATCATTTATACAGATGTTAAACACGACTCTGCGCGAGTTTTTCAATATTTTAATTGTTTCGAAAATTTACAAAATTGATATTTTCCTTTTAATTTCGTTTAATCTGTAGTGAAATTGTATAAAACAATTTGAAAAGTTTTTTTTTAATTGTAGTATTTTTTGATATTATTTTTTTTTGAAAAAAAAAGATTTCTTTCTAACATATTAAGCTAAAACTTAAGTCCTATATTTTTTATAGTCTGCAGGCTCTGCAGTACTCAGAAAACATACAAAGTGTACAAGAAATCTTTAAGATTAATTAAAAACGTTGCATAAAAACGATTTTAAGTTTAAAAGTTTTTTGCGGAGGTGTTTTAGGTTGGACGATGGTCAATGAAACGCACATAGAAAACATATCGTTGCAATTAGTTGACGTTTCGACCTCAATGAGGTCATCTTCAGACTATACAAATGTGTTTAATTTAAAAATTTGTGGATAATTAGATTTTTCTTTATTTAATACCTACGTTTTACCAAATTTTACTTACTTCGTTAATTTTTGAAAATTTTGAAATTTTGAATAAACTAGAAACACACTATATGTGCTAGTAAACACTACAGTACTCAAATTTATTTACATAATAAAGAAGTCTTAAGAAAGCGTAGTATTGTATGATTTTTAATGTTCGTGTATAATACTGGTGACGCCGCGTCGATTTAATTTTAGTCGTAATTAATCACGACTTACCCCATCAAAGAAAGTAGCTCTACCAAATATTGACACGCTCGTTAATTTTCCAGAAAACCTTATTTGGAGTTTTAAGTGAAGCGCTCTCTATATAATCTTCAAATAATATGTCTTGTTTTATTTCAACAGCTAAGCGCTAAAACTCACGTTGATTACAAAATTCTCAATTGTAGTCATAAAAGAATATATCTGAGACCCATAAAAAAGCCCTCCATATATCGTTAATATATTTTTGCTTTTTATCGCAAAAGATAAAAGCTAAAAGTATTATCCGCTGCAATCATCAATCACCGGGATGCTGATTAATTTCTTTATTGTTGCGAAAAATGCGCTTCGTTCTTTTTCACAAGCCGACAGGTATTGTAAAATGTTCATAATGTCGCACATGGTCTCATTAGAAATGTGTAGATTTATGTTGAATTCTGAGGATAAGTGTTTGATTTTTTAGAAACATCAATTTTTTATTAATTTTGACTATATATGCTGGGCACAGCAAACTGAAGTTTTCCAATATCTTAATTGTTTGAAATTTTTCAAAACGGATTTTGTATTTTGAATTTCATTTAATCTGTGGTGAAATTGTATAAAACAATTTGAGATTTTTTATTAATTTTTAGTATTTTTTGTGATATGATTTTTTTTGAAAAAAATTGATTTTTTACATATTAAGCTAAAATTCAAGTCCTATATTTTTGATCTGCAGGCTCTGCAGTACGCAGAAAACATAGAGTGTACAAGAAATATTTTAAGATTAATTGAAAATTAAAAAACGACTTTAAGTTAAAAGTCTTTTTGGGGAGGTGTTTTAGGTTGGATAATGGTCAAGGAAACGCACACAGAAAATCTATGATGGCAATTAGTCGACGTTTTAATCTTTATGAAGTCATCTTCAGGGCTAAACCATTGTGTTAAACTTAAAAATATACAATTCGAAGAACATTATTTAGATGGTGGGTATTTTGTAATGTTGTTGATACCATTTAGTATAGGACAATAAAACTTTTTGAAGTTTGGTGTGTAGAAGGAGTTCCAATTTCCTATACTAAATGGTATCAACATTACAAAATACTCACCATCATCTAAATTATGTTTCGCAAATTGTATATATTTAAGTTTAACACGGAAAATCACATTTGTATAGCCCTGAAGATGACCTCGGAGGTCGAAACGTCGACTAATTACAACAATAGATTTCTACGTTCGTTTCATTGACCATCATCCAACCTAAAACATCTACCCAAAAATACTATTGTGGTCTCTAAAATTAAATCAGAACATATTCAAAGTTTATATTTAAGTTTTAGCTCTTACGCGTCTATATTTTTAAAATTGGAAAAGTAAGCTATAGCCAAACATACATAATCCTAAGTATCGCTAAGTTTTTAACTATTAATAAAATACTTTTTGCACTCCCTGTATATTGTTTGCCTACTGGAAACACTTCAGACTTTCAAAGAAAATTAGGACTCTAGTAAGAAAGTTTTACGTTAGAGGGTTAGTATAGAGTTACAGCTTAATATGTAAGAAAAATCAAATTCAAAAAGTCAATGTCAAAAAATTTTAAAAAACTTTCAATCATCCTTTACAATTTTACCAAGCATAAAGTCGAACTAGCAATTAGAAAATAAAACACTTTGTAACCCCCGGCACAAATAACTTTGAGCTTTGGTAAGCTTTATGCTGAAAATCGTTAATATGCAAAAAAATTTAAAGAGATAGCTAAAAACCGCATCCCAATATTCTTCTTGTTTTAAAAATATTCGAAGTTTAAATGTTACCTAAAAGTTTGCTTTTCCCGTTTATTCTGTCAAGTAGTTTAGTTTGCTTTAAAATAAAAATTACGAAAACCGTTTAATATTGTATACATTTTTTCTTTGTCTTACGAAATGACTTGCAAAATGTAAATACAGTAGGCAGATTAAAAAGTTCTTGCCTTGGGCTATAAATAAACGTAAACTTTTTAATAGAAATTTGAAAGACTTTTCATTATTTTCTTTTGGAATCTGGTAATTGGATATGTAATAATTCCTACTCTATTAGATTGTCTATGTACTTTCTTTGAACGGACCAGTTTTTAACTAGTTTATAAATATTCTGATATCAAGTAAGATATATTGTCATGTACAGCCATTTCCCAAAAAGGGATCCAAATCTCTTCCTTCTAACTCCCGGCCCAATTATGAGTAAGGCAATGGAAAAGTATACCAGTAATGACCTTTTAGATTACCTTGAAAGGTATAAACTTATACACGACAGGCAATACGGCTTCCTCCGCCAAGGATCCACACAAGATTTTCTTACCTTCATAACCCACAACTGGAATGAATAAGTCTATCGAATCCCATGGAGAATCCCAGATTATTGCCCTCGACATATCCAAAGCATTTGATCAAGTCTGGCATAATGCACTTCTTAACAAAGTTCCTGCCTATAGTCTCCCCCCAAAACTTCGTACTTGAATTGCCAGTTTTTTTTTCAATAGAAATATTTCTGTTCATCAATTCAGGCGTTCTACAGGGTTCAGTGCTGGCACCCACCATATTCGTCCTGCACATCAATGATCTACTCTCTGCTACTAGCAAGCTTATTCATAGCTATGTTGACGATAGTACACTCCACTCTAATATACAATTTTCCAAACCTATCTCCATGACTAAAATTGATAATAGGCGTGGAATAATAAGTTTATCCCTAACCAGGACCTAATTAAAATCATAGAATGGGGAGTAAAGAACCTTGCCCAGTTTAACGCCACTAAGACACAATCTTGGTTTCTACCTCACAAATGATCTCCCAGTATTCATATCATTCAAATGAATAATCAAATGCTTGAAGCCAAGGATTCCTTTAACCTAGTCCGTATCAGTTTTCAGAAAGATCTTCGCTCGCATGATCACATCATCTAAATTGCCACAGCAGCTGCAAAGAAATTGGATTCTCTTTTCCGAACTAGAAAATACTTTTCTTCCGCCAAGTTGTTTACCGTTTACACTTCGTACATCAGACCCCGCCTTGAGTTTTGCTCGAATATATGGAGATCAACCTCCCCTTTAATCCTTAATATCCTTGACTTTGTCCAAAGAAGAGCTATTCGCCTGACTGATGATTTAAACATCATAAAGAAGCTTGCATCACTAGAACATGGTTGAATTGTGGGCGATTTGTCTCTATTTTACAGATACTACCACTGATTCAACTACCTTCTCCTAATCTCCATGTCTTTTAATCCCGCATCAGTACACTTTACCTGTCTTTATTTATAGCAACCACGCTACCTAATATTCGTGGTCTGCTCAGCTAAAAAAAAAAAGAAATTCAAACTTTTGTTAGTGTTAATTCAGTATTGAGGAGTCTCAACAATGTTGTCTGAATTTATAAAAATGCAGCATTGCTGATGACCCTTGTATAGATTTAAATCTTAACTTTTTATTTTTCCAATTATTTATTTTACAACACAACATTTTTGGAAGGAAGTACACAGGACTCTCTATTCTTTTGTAAGTTAAAAAAGTTGCTATTATAAATTTAAGAAGAGCAGGAAAGTGATCATGGTTAACCAATAGTGTACCCAGAGCACAAGTGAGGAAAGGGAGGACGGGCCAGGACAGGAATCAAGGCAGCGACTAAAAAGAAAAGTCATCTAGCAGGGGCAAAAATAACAAGATAACAAACATTAAACCCCATTATAAAAAATATAATCCTCTGGTCAAGGGGACGTGTTCTCTGTGCCACCCCTCTGTTTACGCCACTGGTCAACAAAACGAGTATTAGTAATATTGGCAAACCAGGAACATCGGTGTGTGTTCTTAAAAATATATTGTTTATATTTTATAATTAAACAAACAAATAAACAAAAGTATGCTTTATTGTCGCAGGAAAATTTTTACCTTAAAACAAAAAAAAAACAAAACAATGAAAAAACGAAATATTAATCGAAAAAAAATCATATTTTTCGATAGGTCAATGCAAATACATAAATTGTAAATATACCATTCGTAAAGCTGTTAAAGAATCTAGGTGACCTAACAAAAGGAAATAAATAATACATATGCCAGGTGAATAATTTCGATGACATTGAAATTTAAATTACGTGTCCCTAAACTCTATTTTGTTATCGTTATACAAGCAAAATAAAAGAAGGTAAACAAAAAGTGTACTGAACCAATATAGTAATTAAAGTGTGTTAGAAAAAAAAGAAAATGTATAACTTTAATCTAATATGTAACAAAAATAATTAATGTTAACGGACTATTAGACAGTTCATTCCTTATACAATGTTTTCAGATGCTATGCAGCAACATGGCACCTAAAAAGATTTAAGTAAACAAGCAAATAAAAAATATTCTAATGAAACATTCATTATAAAAATCATAAGCGCAGTAAAAAGGTCTTTCAATAAAGTACGCTTTGTTTTTTTTTTGAAGAGTGCAAACATATTAAGTGTTTTTAAATCTTCTGGAAGATGATTGTAAAGTTTTATGGCTTTGTAAATAATTGATTTTTTTTATTAATTCTGTGGAAGGAATGGGAAGGTATATGTCATGCCTAGAGTTTCTAGTAGGATATACATGTTGTGGCCTTTCCGGGAATGTGTTTATATGTTTTCTAATCAAACAGACGGTTTCTGAAATAAATAGTGTAGGAAGTGTTAATATTTCAGATTTTAGATTAGATTATTTAGACCAAACAAATAGCGGATTGCTCTCTTTTGATGCCTAAAAATAGAAATTGCTCGGTGAAACAGCAGCCTCAAAAGGAAAGGCCATAGCGGAGATGGGATTCCAATAGAGAGAAATAAGTAAGTCTGTCTCAGGTGACAGTTCTTTTGAAACTGATCGAATGGCAAAGCAGGCGGAAAAAAGTTTTTTAGTGAAGGTGTCAATATGCTTAGACCATTTTAAGTTGTTATTTATATTCAAACCCAGGAATTTAGCCGCCTCAACGTATTTAATATTGCTGTTAAGTAGATGAAGTGGTTGTAGAGTCCCCTTATAAGAAAAGCAGATTGGAATAGGACCAAGCCTTAATCATAACAAGGTCCTTGGAAATATTAGAATGTAAAGACGTTGTATCAAAATCACTTCATGTTATGCTTGTGTCGTGAGCAAAGAGGGAGATTTTTCCATTAATTTTTAGGTTGGTGATACTATTAATGTATAACAAAAAAAGTATAGATCCCAAAAACAGACCTTGAGGGACTCCACTTGTAATCAATTTACAATCAGAACCAGAACCATTTGCTCTTACAAAATTAGCAATGCAAAAGCTATCGAAACAATTCATTTATTTGAAAACAATATTAAAATAAAGTTTTTTTTTGATGCAACTAATTGCTAAATCCCATTTAAGTTTATAAAGTGATAACACCACCATGCGATAATCCTCCGTTTGTAAAGTATATAGGAGTATATAGGATTGCAACTTGACCTTCGCATGACCTGGGAATGACATATTGACGCTTTGTCTTACAAGCTTTCTTCAAGCATTTTCCTGATAAGGCCTCTTCAGCAGCATCTGTCTCGTGCCCTTAAATCTTCTTCTTATGGCTTACCATTCCTCGTTTTTGTCCAGGTAAAGTTACGGTCTATTATTGTGAGGCCATTCCCCCCGTATGTCGAAAAGTTTTGGTTTAGAGCGAAGAGTGGTGAGAATAACAACTGGCTTGGGTTTCTGGGATGATGTTAGAGCTCGGTTCGTATCTGTAAACATTTCCACCATGCCATCTTTCTGTATATACATTTGCCTAAGGGGCGAGCGGTTCATGTACGCAAGGAAAGCACTGCTTGCCCTAAACGCAAATTTAAAAACTCAAATAATAAAGTAAATTAAAATATTATTAATAGATCACTAAAAATCGATCTAATTAGACCAGCGAGCGCGAAACCCGTAATAGGACTCTGACTGTACAATGCAACCACTAAAAGCAGTAAGCAGCATTTCAAGTTCAATATCAGTATGTACAAAGAGATGAAAATATATCACTTTGTCTTTGTCATGCGAATGAGAATGCACACAGTGCATCTTCCTCCTTCCTTTCCTTACACACCAGACACCACGGAATGACTCACCGAAACCGGCGAAGTCAAACTTTCTGTTGCTTATTAATACAAAACTTAGGAGGTCAAACGAAAGAGTGGGAAGGTTAAGTTGCTAGCGGTTTGTCAGTGAATAAGCAATATTAAAATTAAATAGAGGCATTTTTAGTGCAAGTTCGCCGATGAATACGACAAGTATGCCTGTGACAGTGGTATTTGCCGGTAAATAGTCTAGCGGCCGTTGGGGCTGTAAAGTTGTGTATAATCGTGTGGTGTGTTTTCTATTAATTACGGGGTTTTCTTCCCAGTTTTTGTAAAAAGACAAATATAATAAATACGGGTAGGCCAAAATCCGAAATGAAACATCTTACAACAAAAATTAAAACTTGCACGCAACATTTTAGTGCCGATAAATATTATGAGCAGTATAGGTGGCTAGCAGGTTGTGAGATAAGAAATAAACTTTTTTGTTTGCTTTTTGCTAATGAACATGGTATGCGAAATTACAACGGATTTGGCGATTTAAATAATTTACATAAAGTAGTAAAACGTCACATTAGTTCTAAGAATCACTAAAAAGCTGTGATTTTTGGAAACACAGGAACCGAACACGCTTAATTGTATGTGATCTTATTAAAAATATTAATGCCTGTGTAAATTTGTTTGATCAAAGTTATGACGGTGCTGCTGTGATGGCTCGACATTTAGGCGGTCTTCAAAAAAGTGCGAGAAACTTATCCGTGTGAGATTTTTATACATTGTTGTGCGCACAAATTACACTTAGTTTTATCTCAAGCAGTGATGAAGATAAGAGAATGTAAAGTGTTTTTTGCAACTTTGAGTGGAATGGCAGTTTTTTTTCCAAATCTACCAAACGTACACAAGTATTGGATACAATTGTAAAGCGAATACTACCGAAAGTTGCTGCTACGTGCTGAAATTACAACGGCAAGCTAGTATTAACAATTTTTGAACATATATTGAATTATTTGAAAGTATATTGAAGAATAGTGATAAATGGGATACAGAAACTTTAAATAGCTCTAAAGGATTTTTAGATAGTTTAATAAACAATTTTAACTTTTACTTTTTGCTTCTTGTTTCAAAAAATATAAAGAAGAGATGTCTTTGATAAATGTTGGGAAAATGCGAATAGTATCGGTTGTATCGGTTTGGAGCCACGAAGAAAACGTGTGCGCGCCGATAATATTGGAGATATTAATACGTGTTATCGATGACTTTTTTTCCAAATTTTGGATCAAATTTATCAAGAAGTATACAACGGGTTTAAAAACTTCGAAGACCTGCACTTTTTCGAATTGTGCAATTTTAACGCGTTGAATGGAAAACATTTTCCGGAAACCCAATTAAAATGTTTGATGCGTCATTAAGGGCCGTACTTTGATTTACTTTTGTTAGGTTCGGAACTAGCACTTATACAGGAGACTGAAGACATCGAAAAAATAAATTCTGCAAGTGAGTTATTGACTTTTTCGAAAGAATGTAGCAAACGCATATTTAGAACTAATTAAATTATGTGAGCTCTCGATTCCAGCTACTAGTGCCTCGGTAGATCGTAGTTTTTCTGCCCTTAAACGAATAAAGAGAGAAAAGGGTGTGTCCCTGTTAGCGATTGAAAACAATCCTATACAGACAATCTCGCAGCACCCGCGTTTCTACGACAAAATTATAGACGAGCTTACAGTTTTTACAAATAAGTATTGAAAAAATGCTTCCTTTGTCCCAAATTACCACACGCTCATGATGTTCCTCATCTACATTCGTGCTAATCTGGAATGGTATGTCTCAAACTTAGATTGTCATTAGTATTCAACTAGATCGGCGGACTGTTTGAAAGTATCATACATGCGCCTTTAACACTATAGAAATGACTCAAATTACTTTGGCCCTATCTTCTATAACAAGCATCCACCATATTTTAAGAATCTAAATAAGTGCCACTTTAAAACCAAAGTAAAACAATCTCTACAAATGAATCCTTTTTATAGCCTGAATATCTTGAGCTATAACTTTTGATTGTTATTTAATTTAGTTTTTTCTTTTTTTTTAAGATAAAACATTGAGTCTCCCTAAATTCCCCTAATGTAATAATAATTTATGTGAGTTTGTTATATTTTAGGTATTGTTATATAAATTTATATTTTGTATATTGTGACGTGTGAAAAACATTTTTTTATGTTGTCGCCTGTACCATGTTTTGCAGCTACTGTTTTCACATGAATATATATATAGTTGTCTGACCCTACATAATAATAGAAATAAAGAAGCGGAACTTTGCATTTATACTGAAGTGAATATACTAAAATACTGACCCCCTGGACCCTCCTTCTAAATACGCCACTGGCGAACCCACAATGCGCTGCCGACAGATCAACAGCCAAACTACAGTTTACCCAAGATATCTGCGGTCAGCAAATATTCCCAAAACTTATAGAAATGATGCATAGGTATTGCGATGGACGGCTAAAACTTCATTCATGTAAACTAGAACGTATTATGTTTTAACAATGTCAGTAATAATATTTATATAGTATAGTCATTCTAGTCTAGTTTTAAGCTTGCCATCGGTTAGGTGAGATTAAATGTTTATATTTAGTATTTGGTTTTCCTTTATGAACCCTGGTCTTTAAGAGATTTATATCTATACGTATACTCTAATCTTGCTAAAAGTACCGTATTCAGTAACGAGAATCTAAATCCTTTAAAGTAATTAGCTAATACCTAAATCCGGTCAGTAACAACTGATGCTTTTGGTACAAGAGAAATCCTCTATTGTTTTATAATGCTTTCTGTTTTATACCCCACAAAAGAGAAAAGGGATCCAAAAAACTCTATTTTAATTTATATCTGGAAAGCAATGTGCTGCCTGTTTTCTGATATGGGCACATAATTTGATACCTATTGTTCCTAAAATTTAATCAGTTGACAGTTGGTGGCTTGAGCTAGCTTAACTGAGTATGAAATTATTTGAGTCATTTTACTTCATTGAGAAGTAGGAAGTACCTTACAGCAGGTTTATTTTGATAAAGGGAGTTGGGAGTATTATATATATATATATATATATATATATATATATATATATATATATATATATATATATATATGTACATATATATATATAATGTACAATCTGATGAATGATAAAAAAAAAGGAAACCTAAATATGTTTTTTTAGCATCTAGGGTTCCTAAAACGTGAAGATGTGTAAAACCCTGGGAGAGCGATTTTTCACGAATACAATACTTCTATTTTAAAGATTATTATTTAACTACTTATATTAACATAAATTCTGTTAATGTAAGTAGAAGTACCTCTTGTTTGAAGAAGCTACAGTGTTAGCGAAACGATCGTCACAAGTTGTGAATATATGTGAAAATTTAAATTATACTGAGTGTTTTATTATCTATTTGATAATGAATTTTCATCAAGCAACGATCCAGTCAATTAAACTTCTCTTTTATGAGAAAAGTGAACATAGCCTGAGAAAAACTTGTTTAGTTGGAGGAGATAGAAACAAACCTAGATTCTCATGTTCTTTTAAAGATTGCGCTTTTTACCCTAACAGCCCAGAAAGATCAAGAACCAGAAACTTGTTATGAACAAACTATTGCATAAATATGAAAAAAACTATACTCAATAACATTGAATAGACTTTTTAATCGGGTTTGATGGTATAACAAATTATTTTACATAACATAGTGCTTTTTTAAATTTTGCCAATATTCCATATTTAGTATTTTTGCTTTAGACTTTCTCCACGTTTAAATTTTACTTTTATTGGCAATAAAAGAAAAATGATTATGAATGATGTCATTTGAACTTTGCTGTAAACAAAAACTACTGGTTTAAAGCGAGAGACACTAATCACGAGCTTAACGACTGCACTAAATTTGGAATAAATCGTGATGGATTGTTGCAGTAAATCCTATTTATTCTCTATTTTATAACGGCTTATATCGCAGTGCACCATAGCAAAATTAACACCAACATGATTTTCCAGGAATTAAAGCTTTGTTATTATAAATTGGATTAAAACGGTTTTTATTATATCATGGCATATTGAAAATGATGGAAAACGATATGTTAATTTAGTGACAGTGGTGACATAGAAATGTTGTTTTTGTCGAAATAAAAACAAACTGATCAATAAAGGCATAAAGTTTTTAAACTGTGTGCATTCAAATATTATTTTAATATGTTAAATATGTAACGTCGCAGACTTTATAAAAATATTATCATATGTTAGAAGACGTTTAACCAAAATTTTGCAGAAAAATTAGTGGTGATATAAGGATAAACTGGTAAAAACTTTGTACAAATCTAAGATAGTATGGAACAAAATTACGGCCTAACAAAATGTTTAAAGAATCGGTGAAAAAACTACTTCTTCAATTGTTTTCTAATTTTTCACAAGCATCAAGTGTTATGTAATAATAAACTGGCAAAAGATGGCGTAACAAATAGCGGTCTATACAGCGACTTTATACGAGGACAGCGGCGACAATAGAGCATAAGCTCCGCCCATCCGCCATTAATGGGCTAAATCTTTGTTGTTTATATGTGCTTAAACGGGGATTCTGAATATTTGTTTTGCGTTTTTAAATAGTTTGTGTCTAAATATTTTCAGTTTTAAAATGCCAGTGTTGTTTATTTATGTATGAAGTTTGAGTCCCAGTTAGTTATTGTACATTTAGGTAAGCAAGTTTTTATAAAAATATTGTTTTTATAAGCTATGTTTTTGGAAGCTTTTCTTTTGAAAACACTTATTTAGAAGTGAAATTAGAGTTACCAGATTTCCCTCGGCAAAAAAGGGAAAACGAATGTCTGAGCGAGTTGTTTATCAAGCCTAACAAATAAAAAAAAAACAAAAAAGCTACTTATTGTAACAAGTATCACCTCAACAACAACTAATATAAAGTATTGCCTTTTGCATACTGAATATCCCTAATAAACTGTTATCTCTGATGTAGAAATATATGATTTTTAAAATTATAATTGGTACATACAAAAAATGGCCAATTCTGTTAAATTGCAGACTTGTCCCGTGATGTGAAGGTATCTGGTAACCCTATATACAATAGACTTAAATTGATTTATAAAATATAGTGATGTAAATTGCAAATACTATATAAATACATGGCTTCATTAAAAGTATTTTGATAACATACTTTAGTAAATACAAATGCTCAAATCAAAAAAGCTTATATTTGAACTTAACCATTCTATTTTAATAGCAATAAAGTCAAGAACATAAAAATTGACAAGTTAGGAAGAAATTAATTTAATATTTTCATGAACCGGTATGTCGTTGCAGTACGTTCCGGTCCAGTCCCAGCCTTTTAAATCATTATGTTATCGAGCATTTCAAGCGTATGGTTAAGTTTCACAATATTACCTACTATTTTTTCATTTTTTTTTTAGATCATTATGTGCTGCAGTAGGATATTCAAATTTTTTTGCCAACAATTCATATTTATTTTTATATTATGTATTCTTGATAATAATAAAATGTATTTTTCTCCAATTTGTTTTTTTTTCAAATAAACTTTTAAGATTAAAACATTTCCACGTAACACCTATTCTTTCACCCTGTATAAATGTAATATCACCCAACGTAATTATTTAGAAAACAAACATACATCTTTTGACCCAGTATGTTTACTTTTTGTTGCTTTTTAGGAAAAAAAATTACAAAGTTCAGAATTTCCCCTGCCATACTGTTTAAATGAAACCAAGTTAGGGTTAACTAGGTATATGTTTACTTTTTGTTGCTTTTTAGGAAAAAAAATTACAAAGTTCAGAATTTCCCCTGCCATACTGTTTAAATGAAACCAAGTTAGGGTTAACTAGGTAGTATAAGGATACAATTTTTATAAAAGAAACATTTTCCAGACATCACTTTGAAACCAACTAACTGTAATTCTTAAGTTCAAAAATGTAACCATTTAGGTAACTATTAAGTATATTTAAATAAAAAGATATAACAAAATTATTAGAGCAAAGCATTCTTAAAGAAATGTGTAGATATTATGTATATCTAAATAAAAAATATGACAAGTAGCATTCTATTGTTAAGAAAGTGTAACCGTTAGAACAAACACGAGGACCTATGAAAAAAAAACATTTAGGAAATATTATGTATTTAGGAACTGAGGAAATAAAATTAACAATGTAATATTTAAAAACAATTTACTTATATACTTTGACAAGTCTTCATTTTATTAATATTAATAATATTGGCAAATAGGTATAACTGTCACCAATTCATAATTACAAAAACATTCCAAAAGCAGAGGCCTCTGTGATAAATTAAAAAGCTATAACTAGTTTTCATGTGTTCTGATCGCAGTATCCAGATATTTCCATTGCTAAATTGGCAGTATAAAATGAACCATCAAACTAAAAATATATTCAAATAGTAATATACTTTACGAAAAAGTCAATGCCTGGAAAAGAATTGAAACACGAGCAATACAAAAATGGCTGGTTTATTGTGCATGCAATGACATTTATCGGTCAAATATTGTATGAACTTAATTAAACAAATTAGGTTAGGTTAGGTTATGCAAGACAGATTTTCATATATTGTTCACGGGCTTACAAGCAAAGAGTACTAAGTCAAATGTAAACACAGTTGACTTCATGCTTTTTGCTTATAGTCTATGATATATCATATTTAACTGAAAAGTATTGAACCATCACATAATCAGTATGTTCTGTTAAGCAATTTTACAACGAAGAATCATAATTTAATGTGGAGTTTATAGAAGCATAGTTTTCCAGATTTTAAGTATACCCAGGTAAACACTTAAGAAAACTTACTTCGACATTGCTTGCAACTTTTCAATTTATTTAACAACAATAAATAATAATTTTTATTTTACTAATCACGTAATTGTCATATATTTACATAATTTTGTGTAAAATGCATGAGTCAGAGCTAAAAAGTACATACGTAAGTGTAAGTATTAAAGCATACAGGTATATGTACTTTAATTAACAACTTATTTAATAGTTCATGTTCTATTTCAAAATAATTTGATATAAAATGATCTGTATAAACTCGGTACGGTATGGTGGAAGAGCCCTTGTTTGTGAGGTCTAGTTGAAGATTAAACATATTCATTTGCCTAGGTATGAGCTAAGGAGCCAAATTTACCTTAAAATGTAATCAATTAACCTAAAAACAAAAAAAATTAAAATTCGAAGTACAGATACTAAACACAGTGGTGAGAGATGGAGTTTTAATTGTTTACTCTAACTTACAAATATATAAAAGCCCTAAAAACAAATAAAAATTATTCCTAATGTATATAATAAATATTAAATTTGTTGTATTGGTTTATTAATTCCCTGTTGGAGGACATAGCCTATAAACTTATATAATAGATTTTTTAAGTTTTTGGATTTATTATAATGTTTAAAATTTACACTTTTTATCATGCTTAAACTTTATTTTATACTTACGAAAAAAGTATAAAATAAAACATACCTTATAGTATTTGTTAAAAAATAGGCCTTACTAAATCATCAAATTTTCGTAAACAGCTGATTCCAAGCCACATAAATATTGTTATAATGTAAAATCCAAATAACAAACTTTCGATTAAAGAAAAAATCAAGTAACGACATATTATAAATTTGCAAATAAACTGAAATAAACTAGACGAAGTTCCCATAAGATCAATGGTAAACAATAAAATTTTTGCCCATTAATAGCGGATATTGGCTCCAGCCAATCAAAACGTTAAAGTGCGGGACACGAAAGAAAACCGGGCGGTCCTTAAAATAAAGGTTAATAGTCTTAAGCAAGCGGAAAAGTAAAATTTGTGTACGCAAATAAATTGTATGTTATTTTATTTGTTGTAATAGTTTGCCGCTTCACCTATAAAGTGCGCCAGCTAAGCGGTACGGAAAATTAACCGAGAATTTAGTAAATTTCGCACTGGTCCACTTGTAACTGGGATGTGCCTAGAGTCTCCATGCACTTGCCGCTTTGTTTTCATGTTTATATAAATGCGTTGCGTTGAATTTGAATTATTATTTCGAAGTAACGATGGCGAGCAAAAGAGGAAAAATAATTCGAAGCGGTGCACGTGAACTTATTGCGAGCGTTATAGAGGCCTGTACTAGAGAAGCTGAAAATAATAGTTTGACTATTCCAACTCAAAATCGAGCAGAACGCGCTGCATTTTACACTGGTATTTCGGAAAGTAGTGTAAGAAAAATTCAAAGAGAACATAATGATCGCTCATGTTCTACTTCACCTTTAAAATCTCCTGGTAAAAAAAAGAGCCCGATTATCATACAAAGATAAAATTGACGATGGCGATTTTCAAGTAATTCGACGAACAATAGAGGATTTTTAAATAAACTTGAAGAAGGTTCCTACCTGCAAACCTCTACTTTGTACTGTCAAAAACAAAATAGATTTTCCATACGGGTATAAAACATTAAATCGACTTTTACGATCGAATGGTTTTGTTGGGCGCAAGTGCCAAATTAAACGAAAATTTCTCACTGAGAGAACAAATATTTTTCACTGGCAGGTGAAATATCTATCAACTGTAAGGCAATATAGGCAAGAAGGACGCAATATTGTGTATCTAGACGAAACCTGGGTAGATAATGATATGACAGTGAACAAATACTGGCAAAGTGAAAGTGTTACAGGTGTTGTTCGGGGAATTCCCTCTAGTAGTCGCTCTATTATCATATAGTTTATGCTGGTTCAGAAGCCGGAGTTCTTCCAGATGCTGCTTTAGTTTTTCGCTCGGGACTAACAACTGGAGACTATCATGGACAGACGAATAGAGATAATTTTAAAAAGTGGTTGCTCGAGAAGCTTCTACCTAACATTCCTCCCAAATCAGTCGTGGTAATGGATAGTGCGTCTTATCATTCTCACGTAGAAGATAAAGTGCCAACTAAATACTCTACAAAAGTTCATATGATATCGTGGCTTAAATCGAACAATCTTGTATGTGATCCAACATGAAGAAAATATCAATTATATGAAGTAATATCAGCCAACAAGCCTAGAGAAAAAAAGTATAAAATTGACGGTCTTTTATGTAACCTCGGTCATACACCTTTAAGGCTGCCTCCATACATGTGCGACCTCAACCCTATTAAACTTGCATGGGCAGGAGTAAAAAAATATATTCGAGAGCAAAACACCGGTGCACTTTCAATTAAAGATTTAAATAAAATAACATTAGAAGCGATTAACCCAATATCGGCTGAAAATTGGAAATCGTATGTTAAACATGTTCTTTCTATTGAAGATAAATACTGGGAAGTAGATGGCAAAATTGAAACGGTTATTGATGATTTAGTTATCACACTGGGATCTTCAAGTAGTGACGACGAAACCTCATCATTTTCAGAGGAAGACAACGATTTAGAAGGAATCGAACCATTAGAATCACAGCTCAAAAATGGCTTAGTTTTATTTCATATATTTTGTAAAATTGTTCATAAAGTAGCTGTCAATAAACTGCCTCAAAATAATTAATTTTCTGTTCAATACCGGGTGTCAAAAAATATCTAATATTGCAATTAATATTTGAAAAACTACAGAACTTATATTTTTCCAAAATTAACACATCAATGTAGTTATAGTAGGGGAGCCAGCACTGATGCCAGTGAACAGGGAGCGTCATTGTGAAGTACTATAGAGGGCGTTGCTAATTGCGTGCTAATGTTAAAGGGGGGGATTCTTGGACCTTTTTAAGAAAAAAGTTAAATATGAATAATGCAGTTATCTACAATAGCATCAGAATTGGGATGAAAAAAAATGTTTTCTTTTTAAACTTTACCATCCTGTATCTCAAAAGTTAAGAGTTTTAGAACATAAACACACCTCCTTTAACATCAGCACGCAATTAGGAAACGCCCTATATAGTTCTTCACAATGACGGCCCCTGTATAAAGTAATATGACAAACGGAGACAGACAGCCACTTTTGGCATACCCAAGTAGCCCAAAGTCGAACTGCATAAATTAAAATTTTGATAAATCTCGTTCACTGGATCTGATGCTGGCTGCCCTTGTAAAATCTGAACTTGTAAATCGTGTATCACTATACTGGGTGGTCCAATAATAGTAGACGTAGGCAGTAGCCCGGGAACCGTTAATGACAGAACTCAAGAAAAAATATATTTATAGGTAAATCGATCAAGAAAAATCAAAATTAAATCATTTTGAAATTCGAAAGTTCGCCGTTTTTGCAACACAAAAGAGATATAGAAGTGCGTTACACAAAAGAAAACCGACAAATATAGATTAAGGTTCGTTAAGCATAGTTACATTTTTTAATTATCTGAAGTGCGTATAATCAAAAAGGAGTGCCATATTATTTAAAGAACGACGGGACACCACTGGTTTAAAGAGATTTCTTGGCCGACCTTCCTAAACCGATTGCCCGAACCACTATTGTCGCCACTGTCCTCGTATAAAGTCACTGTAGCGGTCTAATAAAATGTTTATGGAATTGGTTTAAAAACTACTTATTCGACTAATTTTAAATTCCACACATAAATCAAGTGCCATATAAGGATAAAATAGTAAAATTTTGGTAATGAGTAATTATTGTGGAAAAAAATTGCGATTTAATGGAATGTTTAAAACATCAGTATTAAGAGACCTATCCAGTTGAGTTGAAATTTTGCATAACAATCAAGTGTGAATTTTTTCCTCAAACATCTAGTGTCACTTTGGTGACGAGCTATCAAGGTAAACAAAATGGCTGCTTAATTAAATATTTAAAATATTAGTATCAAGAAACTGCTTATCAAATTAAGTTAAAAATTTGCAAAAAAAAGTGTGAAATCAATATAACTTTACACATATTTGTGACCAGATAATGATTATTGACTCGCTGTCTTTATCAAAACTAAACTTTTGTTTTAATTTATTTATTTTATGAGATATTCAACTCAACAAAGACTTAATATAGTGCAGCTTTATTTTGCAAAAAAAACTAATCTTCTCGAAATTCATCGGGATTATAGGAAGATAACCTTAAAAAGAACAGATAATAGGTAAAACACTTAAATGGAAAAAAGTTAGCTGAAGGTAAGATTATTTAATGCCTTTATTTATCGTAACTTTTTACACAATGTTCTTCTCTAATACAGAAAATCCAATCAGATCAGTATTCGATGGTTCGCTGTATTTAGGAAGATCAAGGCAAAAAACTATTTCAGTATTAAGGAAAAGTATATATATTCCCCCTATAAGATTCACGCTGTCTAAGGCTCACTAAAGAAAACATGAGGCAAAGACGAGCAATTTGTGCAGATGTCTTAAAACATCTGAGTGAAGATGAAAACTTTGTAAATAGGATTATTTTTACGGATGAAGAAAATTTTTCAACTGCCGGCATGTTTAATAGACAAAGCAAAAGATACTGGGCGACGGCCAATCGGCACCAGTATTAAGTTTTCCCAATTCGGGGGAGAAATTCTATTACCGTTTGATATGGTCTTTTTAAAAATAAAGTATAGATTATAATTATTTTTGAGCCGCAAAAATATTATAATTGTTTTAATAATGAAATAGAACATATTTTACGAAACATTCCAAAACAAAATAATGTAATTTGGCGGCCCCTCCACCTATTGTTTTAATAGTAAATAATTCTTTAAATAATATTGGCCATGCGATTTTCCACAAACAGCCCGGACTTAACACATTTAGAGTTTTTTTTCTGGGTTATCTCAAGAAAATATGTATTATAATCATCCAGAAAATCTGAATATTTTAGGAATTAGAACAGCAGTGGAAAAAATTGCTTCAAATATAGAAACTCTCATTTATGTCAAATTTAATAAAAAAAAATTAAAGTTAATATTTTAAAATACGTTCAATGTTGGAAAAGGCGTAATTCTTTTTAAATATTTGTGTTAGAATAAGTAACAAGAATAGACGGAGCAGCGAATTCGGGACAGAAATAAACAAATCTCTTTTTCTTTAAAACAGCCGACGTTTCGACTATATTTTTAGACTTCTTCAGAGCTATTTTAATACATAGGATGTTATGTCAACACTCAAATGAGTAAACAATTCAATGAAAACCTAAAGAAGACGAAGACATGACGATTTTTGCAAAGTTTAAAAAGCAAACCCAACATTCAATAAGGACGACCGTACAGAATATACGTACATACATACATACATACATATACATACATACATACATACGTATATACACAGATACATACATACGTACATCATATATACATACATACATACATACATACATACGTACATACATACATACATACATACATTCATACAAACCTGTGTTGTTGAAATCGGAAGATTACGAGTATTCTAAAGAAATAATGTTATTCAGAGTGTTCAATTAAAAAAAAACACAAGTTGGTATTTTTGGACAGATTTCCCATGTTCACTTGTTAACTCTGAAAAACTTCTGAAGGTAAGGTCTCGATGAATACTGTACAAGTTGACTTGTCTACCAATGCTACATCTGACAGAAAGTTAGACTGCCTCGTTTAAAATTCAGTCGTTCGTTTAAATTGATGTGAAATTCGCCAGCGTTTTGGTAAGGCTTAAATAAAAGCTCTTTACGACTTGTACAAGAATATTATTGATTGCTAAGTTTAGGCGTGACAATAAACTTCACTGCTTTTGTTTTACTTTGGGTTACTCTTATACTATAACTTTCCGCTAATAGCTTGAGTGTTGTAATATTGTAGATTATATTATATATAAAATTTCAGAAGAAATATCCTGATTTCAAAGAAAATTAATATGTTCATGTAAAATCCATGCATTCAGAACTTTACAATAAATCTAGCACCTAAAAGCATTTTGATTATCATCATAAATCATCCTGTTTGCTGAGTAATTTCTTGTGCGCTACAAAAACAGTGGATTATATTTTTTATCGCAGCGATCCACATACAGCTATTGTAAAACTTTCATCTGGGGCCAAGTTTATAACTGAAACTTTCAACAACATATTTTTTTACGTTATTATAGTCATGTTTGATTAATGATAACACGTATTGGTTTTATGGGTCAGTTATATGTATAAGCGTAGTCAGAAAAGCTTTCGAATATTTTTATTCCGTTTATGAGTAATACAGCAACGTCTTTGTGTTGTCGAGAAAAGGGCGAGGTGAGGATGCGTCTAGCATCTCGGTCACTAAGATTATTTTAAACTTGGGTAGACTTACAATTTTAATGTATATTTTTCAGTGACATGCCGAAAGTATAATTCAATTTAGCTCTTTACGAACAAAGGATATTAACAATTAGTATATTACCAAATATTCTGGTCAAATATCCGGTGCTTCAGAAATTTACTTCCCATGCATCGTCACACATAGCCAAAACCCATTGGACTTCTTTCTCATCACTAATTCAGAGCCCTAGTTTTCTATTTCCACTCCCCTCGATTCCTCTTATTATGGTCTGTTTCCTATCCCATACAACAGGAACTTGTAGAATCCATACAACATCGTATTATTTGGCCCTATAATTGCGCTTATTGGGATCGGTTGCAAAATTTCTACTCCTCCTTTACTTGAGATGATATTTGTTTCTCTACCGGTGATTCTCGTATGTAATCCAATTAGGTATAGAAACCTTTATATCACATTCTATTAGGACTTAACAACCTGCCAACCATAAGCCTTGGTTTTCAGAATCCTGCGATAATGCCAGACTAGAAAAAATCAGTACTCATAATAATGTCTTTAAAAACCCTACCTCAAAATATCTTCAGGCTAGCAACGAGGCACGAAATCATGACAATCGCGTAAATTTTGACGACAATAATGTCTTTAACACACGCATAAAAAGAAAAGTTCTTTCTTGCCAAAATGGTAGTCAGTCCTTTTAGTCGCTTGCCATTAATCAAAATTTCAGCAAAAGCTCGTTTCCACCCTTAACTTCTGCGATGAAATCGTGTCCACGTCTAAAGCACAAGCTGATCTTTCTCAAAAATAATTCGCCATAAATGCTACTTTAATCTCTCCGTTTCACTTTCCTCTTCCATCAAGTACCAGCTTTGCCCTTTAATATGCACGAAAATACCGTCAGGGGTAAAAAGTTTCCACATATTCTCATAAATACCAAAAAATCCTCTAGCTTTGGCGCTATTCAGGTTATAGACCTAAAAAAGTGCGCTTCTGAACTGACCCCTTTCATTACCAGGTTATTCCAACTGCCTATGGCAAGGGTATTTTCTCTTAAAGCTGGAACAAGTCCGTCGAATTTCATGTAGAAGCCCCATTTATTGCCCTCGACATATCCAAAGTATATGTTCAAGTCTGGCAAGATGCCCTTCTTAACAAACTTCTTGCTGATGGTATTCTTACAACACTTTGTATTTGGATTGACAGTTTTCTTTTCAACGAAATTATTTCTGTGGTGGTTGATGATCATTCATCTGACTTTTACAAAACCAACGCAGGCGTTCCACGATATTCAGAGTTGCCACCTGGTTTTTTTTCTACCAACAATCCTATTCACAGCTGTGCTGTCAATACACTCCTCTCCAATTTGCAATTTCCCAAATCTGCTGGCTTGAAGCCGAATATTTTAAGCCTAGTTGGGATCATTTTTCAGAATGATCTTCGTTGACAGGTCCACATTACTTCAATTGACACAGTAGCCGAGAAGAATTGGCTTTCCCTTTTCGAGCTTGAAAATACTTTTTTTCTGCCTGAATATTCTAAAATACGTTCAAAATATTGGAAAATGCGTTATTCTTTTTAAATATTTGTGTTAGAGTAAGTAACAATAATAGACAGAGCAGCGAATTCGGGACAGAAATAAACAAATCCCTTTTTCTTTAAAACAGCCGACGTTTCGACTATATATTTAAACTTCTTCAGAGCTACTTTAGTACATGGGATGTTAGTCAACACTCAAATGAGTAAACAATCCAACAACCTTATTTATTGTTATATGGGTAGCAGTAGGAGATGTGGAAGATCTCTCTCTGTTTTTTAGATATTACTACGGAGTCTGTTCTAATTGATTATTATCTATTATATCTTCCTTAGTCATTCCTGCCAAGGAGACATGAGCAATGACCTAAATACATCCCTTCACCCTCCAAGTTCAAAGAAAACTTAAATCAATTTATAAAATTTTTATTTAATTTATTTTAGTCAAATGTTTAAACATTTACGTTGACTTGATAAAAGTGGTTCTTTCAAGTTTAATTTTTTCGACTTAGCCAAATACATATTTCTTCCAATTAAATACGATTCAAATATGCCATATATTTTTTTACAACCTCTTTAATTTTTTTCGGTGTATGAAAGATACACAGTTCAGCTTTCCTTAACAAAAATTATACACGGTTGTATAATACCAGTCAACCTCGCTAAGTACGTTCCTTTATGATATATTTAGTTATTTATGATATAACTATTGAAATAACTACATTATGAGTACTGGTACCTCGGGGTGTTGTTTTCGATCCGAATAATACACTACTTTATCTTCTGGAGCCAACTGAGTCAACAATTCGCAAAATTTGTTAAAAAATATTTCCGAAATGCAGACGTTTTCTCGTTGCTAAGTTCATTGCTGTCATTTTAACACTCAAAATTACTATCAAAATGAAGTCATTGTGATACGCCAGAAGATAAATAACTATTTCGAGAGTGTGGGACAATTTCATATGACCCAAGGATGTCGCTTTTGATTATGTTAGATGGCGAGGTGTGCACACATGCCAAAATGGTTCACCATAATTAATTATTTGGTTATTAAACCTATTTAACGTTATTTACAAGTATAATTGAAAGTGTTTAAAGTATTAAATTGTATTTAATATATTTAATGGATATTTAGAATTACGAAATAATATTAAAAATAATACAAGGAAATTAAAATTGAGATTAATAAAATTCATTAAATTGGTATAAAAAAGGTATTCAAAAAGAGAACAATAATTACTTTACTTTTATATTTGGTTACAGTTTTCATAACGATTTCCTCAAGACTTCTAGAAAAATTAATATTGTGCTAATAATCGAAAAATAACCAGCCAAGAAATAGTTTTATAATGACTAAAATGGTAAGTAATTAACATATATTGAAATATATGAGAATCATTATTTTACAGGTAAAATACGTTTAGAGATTTATAGATAAACAAGTTCTTGTTTTTTGCTTATAGTTTAAGTTTAACTCCTTTGTCTATTTTCACAAAAAAAATCTATTTTTGTTATGACCAAGACGTCTCGGTACGTGATAATATCTGCCATCGAGGTTTTGACGGTTATATGAAGAGAAATTCAAAATTAACAGAAAAAAAGTTTACGTCATTCTGATGTAGTTTTCCAGTAACTGTTGAAAAAATTTTAAACACAAAAATTGAGGTAATGTTATTTGTTTCAAGTAAAATTTACAAAACCTCAAAACATATTTTACTCATTAGTAATTCAATTTTAAGAAATCCAGAAATAATTTTCAGTATATTTTCAAAAATGAGTGAAGAAAAATTATCTTAAAATCCCATTTAGCTTAGGAGTTAACACAAAACTAAAAACATATATTTCAAAAAATTCAGGAACAATTTGAAAGTCAAAGACGAAGGAATTCTCTTAAATCATATTTAGTTAAGAAAATATTTATATATAACACATTTCATCCTCTGAAGAGTAGAATTTCAAAAAAATCCATTAATCTGATTTTAGAAGTATTATTCTTGGGAGTTATTAAAAAAAGAATTGGCTTATCATCTCATTAAGTTGAAAATATATTTTAAAATGTAAAAAGCACGGCATCTAGTTATAAGAAGATCAGATTTTAAAAATTAATTAATAATTAATAAAATCCCGTTTTGTTGATGAGATATTGTAAATAAAGTAAAAACACATTTCACTCCCTAAGGGTAGTATTTCGAGAATTCTATCTATCTATCTAATCTGTTTTTTTGTAGGCCACGAACGAAATAATCGTTTTAAATTCTCATTTAGTTGTGGGTGTGTTGTAAAGAAGTAAACACAAATTTCAACTCTTTTTAGCTTCCCAGGGGGCCAGTTTCAAAAAATTACAAAAAGAAAGTTCATGTCAAATTGGGACATTTTATCTTTAATAGTATTTACAGAAAGTCCATATACTTATTTTAAAAATAAAAGCAATTAGGTATAACGGCACGCATTAAAATTATTAAATACAATTAGTTGAAATAGTACAGTACATACATTGAGAAAAATGTTACCTCCGCACTGCCAAGCAAGGCAAAATAACAAGGTATGTACTGTACTATTTTAACTAATTGTTTTTAATAACTTTAATGCGTGCCGTTATACGTAATTGGTTTTTATTTTTTAACTTATATATATGTTTTAATATAAGTAAGTATTTAGATGTACAAAAATAAACATTATTTGTGAAAGTGATTAACGAATGAGTCATGTGAAAAATCTCATTTATTTGAAGACATATTGTAAAACCTTAATATACATTTTAAACCTTCTTAAATTGTAAAGAGCAAGTTTTAAAAAAATCTCTTTCCTGGCACCTATGTCCTATGCCAAATTTGAACGTTTTATTTTGGCAGTACATATTCATTGAAAAGTCTATTTGGAAAATGTAGTTTTAGATTATTATCTTTGAAAAACATTGACCAGTGCGGTTTAAAACCTCATTTAATTAAAAAGGATAAAACAAACTTCATCCTTCTTCGCCAACATAAGAGTAAAACGATCGATAAACTGATTTTAAAATAATTATATTTGAAAGCCATTGAGGAAAGAGTAGTCTCTCCTTTTCATTTAGTTGAAGAGATATTATAAAAAGATAGAGTTGCAGATGAGCATGTGAGTGAGAGATTTTTCTCTTCTTTAATATGGGGAGGTTTGAATAAAACTGACAAGTGTAGTATGTATTGTTATCTAAACTTCTCAGCTGGGGTAATCTATATCGCTTCGGTCTTCGAGCTGGCAGCCGACTCGCCGATGCAGCATTTGTTTAGTAACACTGTCGCTTTCTCTGCCGCTCCTTGATCGCAGCGAACTCATGTGTCGACTTTGTGTCGACGATTAGAGGGAAAAAATCACCCTCCAAGAATTCTGCAGATCTTTGCCTTTCCAGGTCTTTGGACCCCGAAAAACCTGTTCTCCATTTCTCTCAGTCTGTCTGTATGCCGCATGGCTTAAAAACTACTTATTCGACTAACTTCAAATTCTGTTCAAAAATCTAGTGTCAGAATGTCATATATTTGATAAAACTGATTTTTTTATATCCTTTTTTTTAACGTTGGAAGAAATCTTAAACTCTTCTGCTGTAGTCTGTCATACAATTGCCTGTTTGGTTCATCGGTAAAAAATAATGTTTATTGGACAAACGGGGTGTTATTTTCCAATTGCTTAAAATATATTGTAATAAAATATACAATGTCAATATTTATTTTTTTATATTTTTCAACGGTGATATTTAAATTTGTAATCTCCAAAATAAATATATTAAATAAATAAAGAAAAAATGTTGGCCAACTTCTTGAAAATGATATAATTATTTACTGCATTGTAAAAGTTAAGCGAATATTATTTCAATAACGTTTATACATTTTTAGAAGAAGTTTCAACTACAAAGAAATGTCAAATTCTATGGCAACTAAAGAATATTTTTCGGGGAGTTTTTCAAAATTAGTGACAGCCCACCATCATCTGTCAACGTGTTTAATATGCGTTGCCCATTTCGCTTCTTAAGGGAATCAAAATAAAAAATTAATATCTTATTGCTGAACCACAGCAGTAGATTTTTCAGCTGCGGAATGGGTTAAGCCTTACTTCTGCGTTAAGTCACTTAGGTAGCACTAGGGTACCCTGTGACATAATCGAAAGCAATTCTTCTTGTAGGCCGTTTTGCACTTGCAGAAATTATATATTTCTGCTATTCTACATATATCTTTTCCGGCCAAGAACTTTTGATAAAGGTGTGTGAAAGCGCATTTTTGTTGATTTTATATATATATATATATATATATATATATATATATATATATATATATATATATATATATATATATATATATATATATATATATATATATATATATATATATATATGTATATATATATATATATATATATATATATATATATTTATATATATATATATATATATATATATATATATATATATATATATATATATATATATATATATATAATATATATATATATATATATATATATATATATATATATATATATATATATATATATATATATATATATATATATATATATATATATATATATATATATATATATATATATATATATATATATATATATATATATATATATATATATATATATATATATATATATATATATATATATATATATATATATATATATATATATATATATATATATATATATATATATATATATATATATATATATATATATATATATATATATATATATATATATATATATATATATATATATATATATATATATATATATATATATATATATATATATATATATATATATATATATATATATATATATATATATATATATATATATATATATATATATATATATATATATATATATATATATATATATATATATATATATATATATATATATATATATAAATATATGTATATATTATATATATATATATATATATATATATATAGGGTAAAAGCACCTGTTTTGGCCACCCCCTCGGTTTTGGCCACTTTTTTACTTTTTCCTAATTATTAAGACTTTTTCTAAGCAAAATGGCAACAGCGGAATAATAAAAAGCGCGCCATTTATGACGTTTCAAAACCAACCGTTATTTGGCATCACTGGTTGATTGCATTCTAAGCTAAACACAATTGAGTGTAGGGTAGTGCTAAAATACCTTCAATTTATCTGTTCCTAAGTACTTCTGCTTCTAGCAGCACTGGTAAGTAATAGCGTTGTTTCCGTTAATTGTTTGCAATATAGTGAAAATTATTAGTTTATAGTAGAAATATATGTTTAATATCAATAAAGAGTAACAAAAACCTCATAAAAAAGCTAGGTTATTTCACTTTTTTGCTAATTTTAAGCCTGGCCAAAACTCAGTCTCTTCAATACGATTATTTTGGTTTTGGCCACCTAAATGGCCAATTATAAATCTCTTTAAAACAGTTTTGGCCATTTGCATTTTTGCATTGTTTGGTGGTGGGTTTTACTAACAGTAGGTAATTTCTTTAGGTATTAGATATGGATAAATATGACGAAGAACAACTTAAAAACGCACTAAAATCAGTAAGAGAATATGGAATGCCTGTATCAACTGCCAGTAAGACCTATATAATTCCAAGAACCACTTTAAGGCATAAATTGGCGGGACGAGCCCCCGAAGGTATAGGAAAACGGGGACCAGATTGTCTGTTAGGGTGCGACCTGGAAGAGCAGTTGTGTGAATGGCTAAAAAATTGTGCAAACGCAGGATTCCCTGTTAACAAAGACGGTCTTCTTTTTTCTGTACAAAAACTTTCTGCAAAAATTTTTACGGAAATTGGCGACAAGGGTCCATATGTTAATAAGCTTCCAGGTAAAACTTCATGAACAGACATCCAGAGCTATCCTATAAACAAGCCGAGTACCTCAATAAAGCAAGGGCTACAGTGTCCGAAGAAAGGATACGCGAATGGTTTCGACAAACTTACGAACTTTTAGGGGAAGACGTTAGTGTTCTCAACGATCCATCAAGAGTGTGGAACATGGATGAGTCGGCCTTCTATCTCAATCCAACAGGCGGATGTGTTTTAGCAGAAAAAGGAAAACCTGTCTATGGAACATCTGCAAATAGTGATAAGGAAAATATAACTACTCTTATTACTATTAACGCCAATGGTGATTTTGCACCACCATTAACTTTATACAAATTCGAACGAATCCCAAAGGCATATTTCGAAGCTTTACCGACAAATGATTGGGGAATTGGAAAATCAAAAAACGGTTGGATGACAGCTGAGACATTTCTGCAGTATTTTACAAATGTTTTTTATCCATATTTAGTAAAAAAAAATTATAATATTCCTATAATAGTTTTTCTTGATGGACATTCGTCCCATTTGAGCCTAGAATTGACAAAATTTTGTAAAGAGAATAGAATTGTGTTAGTTTGCCTTTACCCGAACTCGACCCACATTCTTCAACCCTTGGATGTATCCTTATTTTACCCCCTAAAAGTTAAATGGAAGAAGGAAGTTAGTCTTTTTAAACTAAAATATAACGGTGCCGAATTAAAAAAAATGTATGTTCCTGCCCTCCTTCATGAAATAATTTCAAGGCAATCATTCGAATCGGCAATTCAAAATGGATTTCGAGCTTGTGGGCTATTTCCCTTTAACGCGAATAATGTTGATTATAGCAAATGCATTAAACCGACCACCGAAATATTACAGAAGCCACCAGAACCAGATGTTATCGTTATACAAAATAAAAATCAAGAACAGAATCATCATTTACAATATATAGAGACAAAAATAAATCATGAAATACTTGAAATGTTTCGAGACTGCAGAGAAAAAAATGAAATTCCGAAGAATGCTGAAACTCTTATGTTATTTGACGTATGGAGCAAGATAAAAATTGATCATGAGAACATTATGTTATGTCTGATTGAAGACATAATTGATTTTCCATTTCCAGAGTTCGACGAAAATAACATTAATATTGAAGATACATTATTTTCTACCGAGAATGATACTTCAATAAATTCGTCGTTAATAAATGGACAAACAATAGACAAAGACAGACTCAATATAGATACAGAAGCTCTTAGCATTACATCGGAGATCAATCAAATAATATATCAAGACGATCACGAAGTGGATGAAATGAACATGATAAAGGAAAATGAGGATAGCATTAAACAACCCCAACAACATCTGCTTGCAGATAATATAGAAGACATACAACAAATAGCAAAAAAAGAAGAGAGAAAGCCACTAAAAGAAGTCATGATAAATGAAGAAGCCAAATTAAGTGAAATAGAAAGAAGTGTAACAGAACAAATCATAGAAGAATCGACAATTAAGATACATGTTCTTGAAAATACAGAACAAAGCAAACTGAAAGCTGAAAGCAAAACAGACCAGGGAGATGAAAATCATAATATAAGTATGGATACAAGTTCAGAGGTTGAAATTATACGAATAAAAGAGCCTGAAAATATAGAAAATAAGAAGATTACTATTTTGAGTAATATTCTAATTGTTCCTAAAGTCACACAAACGCCACTAAAAAATAAAAGCAACAGAAGGGATCCCTTTATGTCTGTTCTAACTCACGAAATGTACATTAAAAGTCAAGAGGAAAAGCTACAAAAAGCGTTACGAACAGAACAGGAAAAAGAAGAGCGCAAAAGGAAAAGAGAACAAAAGAAAATTGAACTGAGTGAAAAAAATTAAAAAAGATACAAAAATCCAAGAAAAGTAATGAGGTAACCTTAAATGATGACTTTCTAGAATCTCAAGAAACAGGAAACGATATTAAAAGCAACAATAAAAAAGAAGAAGGAGAAAGTGAAATTAACAAATTAAAACATGAATTTACTATTGACAACAAAAATACAAATTTTGTGATTGTTAGATATGATGAATGTCTATATCCTGGAAAAATCTTAGAAAAAAAAAGACGATGAAAACATCATTGTGTCTTCAATGACTAATAGTGGAGCTGACTGGAAATGGCCATCAAAACAGGATATACTGTGCTATCACAAAGACGACATATTGGAGTACATTTGCGAACCAAAACCAAAGAACAAACGAGGAGTTTTTACCGTTCCTGAAATGGAAAAGTACAAAAAAAATTTTAGTTCCTAAGTATATTATTTTGTTTAAAAATGTTCATATTTGTTTATTTTCTTGTTTTACCTGTGTTCCTAATAATGTAATAATAGGTAGTAACTTAACTTTAATGTTTTAAGATTTGTTGTCATTTTTTAATAAACATTTTTATCTAAATTCTGTGTATAATTTGCCATGGCCAAAACCACGTAATTTAATGGCCAAAACCGTATCTCAGCTGGCCAAAACCGACGAATCTTGTAAATCGATATTAAATTTGGTTTACTACACGTGACGTGAAGTTTGTTTCTCATTCTAACCAAAGAGTTTAAATCTATAAATATATAGCTATCCCACTGAGTGAAAAATGGACTTGTAATAAATTATCGCATAGAAAATATATGCCTCTAAAAATGATATTTTGCTTAAAGTGGCCAAAACCGGTGCCTTTACCCTATATATATATATATATATATATATATATATATATATATATATATATATATATATATATATATATATATATATATATATATATATATATATTATATATGTATATATATATTTATATATGTATATATATATATATATATTATATATGTATATATATATATATTTATATATTATATATATATATATATATATATATATATATATATATATATATATATATATATATATATATATATATATATATATATATATATATATAAATATATGTATATATTATATATATATATATATATATATATATATATATATATATATTATAATTGAAGGAAGGATGATATTATATTCAATGAAATTCGTAAAGTGGTCTTCCTATGTAAAATGAGTTTATTTCTGAGGCGAGGCAAAGATGTTACTCTCGAGGCTTTCAAGCTGAAAGCGTCAGCGCGTACTATCATTAATCATCAACCCTTTTCCTGAAAAAACAAAGTGTTTTATTATATTTTATAAGAAGATGGTAAATAATAATATTTTACAACAAGGTAATAAAAAAATAGTCAAAAATATTTTTTTCTGTTACATTTTTATAAATTTACAAGTTGACCGATATATTTTCAACTGATTTTTCTATAAATAATATTACAGTCCGGTATCTATATAATCGCTTTAAGGTATGAGCCACCTTAAATTGAATTCTTAAATTTTAACATTTTTTAACAGAATTTGGAGTAAATCAGGTAAGTAGTTTTTAGCTTCTCCGCGAACTGATAGACAGACCGGCAAGCAGACCAATTGAATTGAGAAAACATATGTTTTAGCATCCAGGAATGCTAAAAAGCAAAGAAATGTAAAACCTGCAATTTTTTTGACGATTACAAATATTTCATTTAGCCGTACCACAGCTTTACCAGTTTCTCCTTACACCACAATTGTTTCATGCACAAAATATGTGTTATAAATAATCTTTCTATTAAGAAGTTTTTATAGGCTGGATTTTTAAATATTTTATTAAGTTGTTATTTTATTTCGCAATCTTGAATCCGTACCAAAATTTAATCAGTTGATTTATACATAAGGCTTGATTATTGTGCAAAATTTGAGATACATTGGATAAGTAGTTTTTTAATAATAATTTTAACCCGCCATTTGTTGCGCTACAAGTATTGGATTTTTATCAAAATATTACCAGATCATTCTTATATGACCCTTAATTTTTCATGAAAATTTGAAGTGAATCGACTAAGTAGTTTTTATGCTATGCAGCGAACTGACAGAAAGACCGACAGACGGAATTAATAAAACATAATTTTTTGACATCTAGGGACGCTAAAACGTGAAGGTTTGTGAAACCTGAGAGGGTAATTTTTTTCACGATTACAAAAATTTTATTTGGCCCCATTTTGTTCGGCCTCTTGAATTATTACCACAATTTTATTAGTTGATCCCTATACCACAATTTGTTATGGCATACAATTTGAAATCAGTCCATTTTTTCAGGCCGAATTCTTAAATATTTTATTAATCCCCCATTTTGTTCCCCGATCTAGAATTCGTACCAAAATGTTACAAGTTGATCCCAACATAACACTTTGATGTTTATGCAAAATTTGAGATAAATTGGATAAGTAGTTTTTTAATAATATTTTTTTTTAACATTTTACTAGGCCGCCATTTTGTTTCGCTATAAGTATTGGATTGATTTTTATCAAAATATTACCAGATCATTCCCATATGACCGTTAATTTTTCATGAAAATTTGACGTCAGTCGGGTAAGTAACTTTTAAGCTGTACAGCGAACTGACAAACAGACCGACAGACGAACCGATGGAATTAATAAATCATATTTTTTTAACATCTAGGGACGCTAAAACGTGAAGATATGTAAAACTTGAGAGGATAATTCTTTTCACGATTACAAAAATTTTATTTGGTCAACACAATTTTACTATACCACATTTCGTTATGGCACACGTTTTGAAATCATTCCATTTTTTCAGGCTGAATTCTTAAATATTTTAATAAGCCCCCATCTAGGATTCATACCAAAATGTTACCAGTTGATCCCAACATAACACTTTGTGCAAAATTTGAAATAAACTGAATAAGTAGTTTTTTTAATATTAATTTTTTTAACATTTAGCTATACCCCCATTTTGTTTCGCTACATTGAATTTTTACCAAAATATTATCGGGTCATTCCCATATGACCCTTAATTTTTTATCAAAATTTAAAGTCATCCAGGGACAGAGAGACAGACCGACAGACGAACCTACGGAATTGATAAAAATATGTTTTTTGGCATCTAGGGTGGTTCACGTATGACATCATTCCAATCATCGAGGGCAGCCATATATATACAGGCCGGAAAAACCGGGTCTAGCTTCCCTTTGGGAAAGTTTTCCACGGTGTTTCCGGCCGAGGTGTACGCCATTTTAATGACAACAATGATGAGGGAAGTCATAGAAGAAATAGAGGAAGAAATTGTCAATTGCTCAGATAGTCAAGCAGCGCTTAAGGCGCTGGACTCACTCATGTTGGGATCAGTATTAGTTCAGGAATGTGGTGACATGCTGGAGCAGTTGGAACGGAGTAAGAGGGTAGGTTTGGGTGGACATTGTGGGATTAAGAGTAACGAGAAGACAGATGTGCTTTCTAGACTCGGAGCCGCCGGTACATATGTGGTACCAAAACAAGCTTTAATTAGTACTAGGCAGCAGATAATGACTGCACTCAACGAATGGGCGTATAGTGCGGGACACGAAAGAAAACCGGGGAAAATCTCTTTAAACCAGTGGTGTCCCGTCGTTCTTTAAATAATATGGCACTCCTTTTTGACTATACGCACTTTAGATAATTAAAAAATATAACTATGCTTAATGAACCTTTATCTAAATTTGTCTGTTTTCTTTCGTGTACCGCACTTTTATATCTGTTTTGTGTTGCAAAAACGGCGAACTTTCGAATTTTAAAATGATTTAATTTTGATTTTTCTTGATCGATTTACGTATAAATATATATTTTCTTGAGTTCTGTTATTAACGGTTCCCGGGCTGCTGCCTACGTCCACTATTATTGGACTACCCAGTATAGTAATACACGATTTACAAGTCCAGATTTTACAAGGGCAGCCAGCATCAGATCCATTGAACGAGATTTATCAAAATTTTGATTTATGCAGTTCGACTTTGGGCTACCCGATATGCCAAAACTGGCCGTCTGTCTCTATTTGTCTTATTACTTTATACAGGGGCCGTCATTGTGAAGTACTATACAGGGTGTTTTAACTTTTGAGATACAGGATAGTAAAGTTTAAAAAGAAAACACTTTTTTTTTATCTCAATTCTGATGCTATTGTAGATAACTGCATGAAATTTGATACACGTCTTCTATTCATTAAGGAGCATACGGATTTACCCAGGTTAATTACATATGCACGCCACTGGTAGAAATTTCTAAAACTGATTGCTAATAAAAAATGCCTTTTTATGCGTAAAAGACTTGTCACTGTGTCAAATTTCACACAGTTTATTTATCTATATTAGCATCAGAATTAGTATTTAAAAAAATGTTTTTTTAAAACCCTGTATCTCCAAAGTTAAGACTTTTAGGTCCAAATTAAACTTTTGTCTTAAAAAGGTCCAAGAATCACCCACCTTTAACATCAGCACGCAATTATGAAACGCCCTGTATAGTACTTCACAATGACGCCCCCTGTACAAAGTAATATAACAGATGAAGACAAAGGTTACTTTTGGCATACCCGAATAGCCTAAAGTTGAACTGCATAAGTTAAAATTTTGATAAATCTTGTTCACTGGAATCAGTCCTTGCTCCCCTACTATAACTACATTGATGTGTTAATTTTGAAAAAATATGAGTTCTGTAGTTTTTCAAATATTAATTGCAATATTAGATATTTTTTGACACCCGGTATTGAACAGAAAATTAATTATTTTGAAGCAGTTTATTGACAGCTATTTTATGAACAATTTTACAAAATATATGAAAAAAAACTAAGCCATTTTTGAGGTTGACGGCTGTGATTCTAATGGTTCGATTCCTTCTAAATCGTTGTCTTCTTCTGAAAATGATAAGGTTTCGTCGTCACTACTTGAAGATCCCAGTGTGATAACTAAATCATAGATAACCGTTTCAATTTTGCCATCTACTTTCCAGTATTTATCTTCAATAGAACGAACATGTTTAACATGCCCATGCAAGTTCAATAGGGTTGAGGTCGCACATGTATGGAGACAGCCTTAAAGGTGTATGACCGAGGTTACGTAAAAGATCGTCAATTGTTTACTTTTTTGTCTAGGCTTGTTGGCTGATATTACTTCATATAATTGATCTTTTCTCCATGTTGGATCACATACAAGATTGTTCGATTTAATCCACGATATCATATGAGCTTTTATAGAGTATTTAGTTGGCACTTTATCTTCTACGTGAGAATGATAAGACGCATTATCTATTACCACGACTGATTTGGGAGGAATGTTAGGTAGAAGCTTCTTGAGCAACCACTTTTCAAAATTGTCTCTATTCATCTGTCCATGATAGTCCCCAGTTGTTAGTCCCGAGCGAAAAACTAAAGCAGCACCTGGAACAAATCCGGCTTCTGAACCAGCATGAACTATAATAAAGCGACTACTATAGCGGATTCCCTGAACAACACCTATAACACTTTCACTTTGCCAGCATTTGTTCACTGTCATATCATTATCTATCCAGGTTTCGTCTAGATTACAGTTGATAGATATTTCACCCGACAGTGAAAAAAATTTGGTCTCTGAATGAGCAATTTTCGTTTGTTTTGGCACTTGCGCCAAACAAAACCATTTGATCGTTAGAGCCGATTTAAGGTTTTATACCTGTACGGAAAATCTATTTTGTTCTTTACAGCACGAAGTAGGGGTTTGCAGGTCGGAACCTTCTTCAAGTTTATATAAAAATCCTTTATTGTTCGTCGAATTACTTGAAAATCACCATCGTCAATTTTATCTTTGTATGATAATCGAGGTCTTTTTTTACTAGATTTTAAAGTTGAAGTAGAACATGAGCGATCACTATGTTCTCTTTGAATTTTTCTTACAGCACTTTCCGAAACGCCAGTGTAAAATGCAGCGCGTTCTGTTCGATTTTGAATTGGAATAGTCAGACTGTTATTTTCAGCTTCTCATACAGGCCTCTATAACGCTCGCAATAACTTCACGTGCACCGCTTCGAATTGTTTTTCCTCTTTTGCTCTCCATCGTTACTTCGAAATAATAATTCAAATTCAACGCAACGCATTTATATAGAAATGAAAACAAATGCTCGAAATGTATAGGCGCCACTAGAAATAGCTAGAACCTTCTAGGGGCAAGTGCATGGAGACTCTAGGCACATCCCAATTACAAGTGGACCAGTGCGAAATTTACTAAATCCTCGATTAATTTTCCGTACCGCTTAGCTGGCGCACTTTATAGGTGAAGCGGCAAACTATTACAACAAATAAAATAACATAAAATTTATTTGCGTACACAAATTTTACTTTTCCGCTTGCTTAAGACTATGAACCTTTATTTTAAGGACCGCCCGGTTTTCTTTCGTATCTTTACCAAGAACTGCGACGTGAGTGGGACCAGTTTGAAGGTGGTAGGCAAGCTAAAGATTTCATTGTGAAGCCCGATAAAGGCCGACCAGAGTGGCTGTTAACGCGGGACAGGAAGACCCTGAACTCGATCGTAGGAGTAGTAACGGGGCACTGTAGATTAAGGAGGCACCCCTATATTTTAGGTGTTGAGGAGGACTCTACCTGCACGGAGTGTCAGGAGGAGGAGGAAACTCCATTCCACTTCCTGTGAGCAGTTGTGAAGCACGAGCGAGACTACGCCAGGTTATTTTTGGCGCTACGGTCTGGCATAGTCATGGAGTCAAGGAACTATCCTGGAAAGATATCCAGACCTATATAGGCAGGACAGGTAGATTTAAGGATGAAAACCTGGTGGCGACTGGTGGTTGAGGGGAGGGTCTGGGGAAAGAGTCTTATAGGCCTACCAGTCAGGACTCTAGTCCTGCGCACAGTTACTACTCTTACTTGGTATCTAAGAACTCTAAAACGCAGTTTTTTCAGGCTGAATTTTTAAATATTTTATTAAGCCGCCATTTTGTTCCCCCATCTAAGTTCATACCAAAATGTCACCATTCCAACATATTTCTTGACGTTCGTGCAAAATTTGAGATAAATTGTGTAAGTAGTTTTTTAATAATAATTTTTTTAACATTTCATTAGACCGCCACTTTGTTTCACCATATTGGATTTTTATCAAAATGTTTCTAGGTCATCCCCATATGACCCTTAAGTTTTCTCCTAAAATTCAATTTAAAGTCAATCGAATAAGTAGTTTTTGCGTTATGCCGTGAACAGACATACTTGAGAAAACGTGTGTTCTAGGGACCCTGAAACGTGAAGATGTGAAAAAATCTCGGAAGGTGATTTTTCACTATTACCAAAGTTTACTGTATAAAAATATAAGTTGCAGCACTGGGCCGTCGGCACTTTAAAACTCGCAGATAAAAGGCGAGCCGCTGCCTTGTCTAAGAGCCGCCTAGTTTCAAACCCGATCGACACTGGCTCCTGTTACCGAGCTGTTTAAAAGTAGTTTGGCTTCGCGCTACGAATTTTTATCTACCAGGGAATTTCAAAAGTATAAATAATAACTTTAGACAAAAATTATTGAGTTGTATTTTGTCGTCGGACTAGTTTAATATTTTGAAATTACACTTTTAAATGTTATTTAAATATAGTGAATTTAATATTAAATTGTTACTTATCTGCTAGTCGAATTTAAGAATACAATATTTTTACTATAAAAATAAAAACATCGGTAAATTTCCTTTACCCGGAACTTCCGTATAATTTTTTTCCATTTATTCGGAATAGTGAAGTGTGACTCAGTTTACTTAGTACATAGTCACAGTATATAAGTGTTACATATACTTTTCATTTTTATTGGGCGCCATTTTGTTTCATGATATTGGATTCCTACCAATGTTTTACCATTTTCTTTCTACCTATGTCACACTTAACTTTTGAGCATATTTTAAAATAAATTTAATAAATTGACATTAAATACATTGACACATACCGCCATTTTGTTACATCATGTTGAATTCGTATCAGTTTATCGCATTCGCACATTTAATTTTTCGGCAAAATTTCAAAAGTCAATTGAACACAGTTTTTTTACAATGATTTTGTTGGCCTCCATTTCGTTTCGCCGTCTTAAATTCGAACCCATATTATCAGTCTTTACTTACTCGGTTGGTCCGCAGATATTTCCTAACCCTAAATAATACACCACTTTAACATAACAACGAGAAGAACCGTTAACGAAAGCCATTTAGAAACTTAATATATGGCAAATATCTGCGAACCAACGGAGTAGGTAAAGACTGATAATATGGATTGGATTTTATGCAGGATATAAAATCTATATACTTATGTATTGGGAGGGTACAAAACGTCGACAAATTAAAAATATCCTTGTTTTTTTTACTGGGTCCTAACCCCAAATAGTACACTACTCTAACATAAAAACAAAAGGATCGTTAACGAAAACCATTTAGAAACTTAATATCTGGGAAATAACTACGGCCCAACGTAGTGGATAAAAACTGATGATATGGGTTTCATGCAGGATATATACTTTATATGTGTCCTGAGGATGCAATAATAAAATGGCGAAACGTCGACAGATTAAAAAGGTCTATTGTTTTTTTACCGGATCCCTACCCAAAATAATACACCACTCTAACATAACAACAAGAAGATCGTTAACGAAAATCATTTAGAAACTTAATATCTGGGAAATTTCATGCAGGATATAGAATTTATGTGTCCTAAGGATGCAACAATAAAATTGCGAAACGTCGACAGTTTAAAAAAAAATCTGTTGTTTTTTTACTGGTTTCTAACTCCAAATAATACACCATTCTAACATAATAACAAGATCGTTAAGGGAGAACAAATTAAATTACAGTTCGATTAAAAATGGGTTCAAAAGGGTCCACGCCCACGCCCTGCAGAAATACAAAGAAATGAGTACGATTTGCCATTTCAAACTTTGCAATTACGTAGACAAAGGATCAATGTAAGGCGGTAAAGAGCCATTTTGTGGAAAAAAAATTAAGTGCCAAGATATTTGCGTCAAAAAGTGGTCAAAAAATGGTCGAAAATGGACAAATCTACTTCTATTTTATATTTCTTTCTAGATTTTATAATTAGCGCCCAGCCGTACTTATTAAAATCACATTGAAGCTAATTACATATCTCTTATAGTTATAACATAATATTGCAGCGGCGGAAGGCTTGCAAATGATCCATAATACTGCGTGCAGTTCCCCCTTAACGAAAACCATTTAGACACTAAATGTCTGCGGACCACCGTAGTAGGTAAAGACTGATAATATGGGTTTCATGCAGGATATAGAATCTATGTGTTCTGAGGATGCAACAATAAAGTTAGGAAACATGGACAATTTAAAAAAAGACTTTTTTTACTGGATCTTAACCCCAAATAATACACCACTCTAACAATTTTTAATAACATATTACTAGGTCATCCTCGTATGACCCTTAATTTTTGCTCAAAATTTGGAGTCAATCGGGTAAGTAGTATTTAAGCTGTGTCGCGAACTAATACACAGACAGCAAGACAAAACGACAGAATTAATAAAACACGTTTTTTACAACCATCTACAGAGCAATATCTAATAGGTATATTGGCTCATATTTGTCAAAGAAATATTTTTTTTTGTCTCATTATATAGCACAATAAGATACTCGTGCGATCACGGAGCCTGAACAATTGTGTATGTGCCGGATACCCGACCGGTACCCAGAATGAACCAGCCGGGGCGGGACGCGAGGAATAGGTAAATCGAGTCACGTGTTCAAGTGCTGCAACTTATATTTTTATTCAGTAAACTTTGCTATTAAAATACTTCCCTTTTACGAGGGAAATGATAATATAATTGCATACATATATGGGAAATCATACTATGATTGAGAAAAACCTGTTTTTTTTTTATTGTACATCTCAAAAAGTATCACGGGGTAGAGTAGTTTGAAATTGTATCTTTTTGCAATAACAATTTATTCTAATTTTCTTAAATACTTTTAAGGTAATTTATAGTTAAATATTTTTGTTGAGTTACGAAAAAGTTAAAGAATCTCTGAACTGAAATACATACTTATGGCTAAAATCACCTAAGCGTTCAAAATTCTATTCTGTAGCGCTCGTCTAGATATTATCCATGTATAATTGTTTGTTCGCCTGAATCGTCTTCGTTTACTTGAACGTATAAATTTTAAAGAACAGATATTTACACAAACCAAAGTATCAAAGAGAGAGAAGTATAAATCTATAATTCGAATAAATCTACATTTAAAGTACGCAAAATGGGATTTGAAGTTTGGAGAAGTAAATTTAAGCTGAAAGATTAAAGCAAATACGTTTTCTAAAAGGAGCGAAGTGGTAAAACGCCGATTGAATATGTGTTAAGGAATTTGGAGTAATGTTATTTTACTTATACATGTTTTTAAATAAATTTGAATATTTGGACATTAAATCTAATGCATGGCCTGTGAAAGTATCGTCCCTCAATTTAAATGGTGGTGTTTTGCGGGTTAGGAACATAAATCCAACCTCAGTTTTTAAAAATTGGGCGACGTTTCGACGATTTATTTGTCGTCTTCTTCAAGGTTGAAAGAGATAATTGTTTTATTCAAGTATGGCCTCCCATAGGATACACACAAAAATTAATAAAATATAACAACAACTGAATATTTTTAAATTAATCTAACAACAATGTTTGTTTTAATCACAGGAAATATAATTATTCGATATTGAAGAATTATTATTTTTTATTCTTAGATAAATTTTCTCATAAATATAAAACATATACATATGGAAAAAAAAAATAAAAACGAACCACAACAACATAAAAAACAAAATAAATAACAATAATAAAAGGAAACCTAGGGTTCATAAGTTTTCCTGGAGTGGGTTCCGGAGTTGTTTACTTGCATGTTTTTTTTTGTTTTTTTTTGTTTTTCTGAATAATCCTCTTTGATTGTTTTTAAACCTCCGAGACCTGATAAATATCCTTTGTTCTTTTACTTGATTGCCACCTTTTTTTTAATGTATTGTAGTGGTAACTATCATTTGTGTTCTGTAGAGAAGACTGATTATGTTAGTTGTATTGTTTACGTGAGCCTCTAATTTTAAGGAATTAGGTAAGTGAAATGTCACAAATAACAATGCTTATAAACCCTAGGTTTCTTTTTATTATTGTTATTTATTTTGCTTTTTTATGTTGTTGTGGTTACATTTTTGTTCGAATTTATTTTTTTTCCATATGTATATATTTTATATTTAAGAAAAAATTCGTCTAAGAAAAAAAATAATAAATCTTCAATATCTAATAATTATATTTCCTAAGACTAAAACAAACATTGTTTTTAGATTAATTTAGAAATATTCAGTTATTGTTAGCCTTGTTATACTTTATTAATTAATTATTTAATTATTAATTGTTTGTATCCTATGAGCGGCCATACTGTAATATAAAAATGAACTCTTTCAACCTTGAAGAAGACGACACATAAATCGTCGAAACGTCGGCCAATTTTTAAAAACTGAGGTTTGATTTATGTCCCTAACCCGCTAAACACCATCTTGAAATAAATCTTTTTTAAACTTTCGTTTTTTAATAATACGCGACTATTCAACCGTAGCTACAGAGTATCTGTGTTATTTATAAACAAGAATATAGTTTTGAGGTACATTTGCGGAATAGAAAAAAACCATCATCTACATCCTGTACAAATGTACCCGAAAATTGTCAAACAAAATTTTGAGCAGTTTTATTCAATACTTTGTATATATTTATTTATGAATTTATAATAACAGAACTTATAGTTACCGTTATTGGGGTAAATGTGGTCAGAATTTTGTTTAGTTGTTCCCTAATTTTTCCACGGGTTCTTTGAGATATTTGAAGACATAGAGTTACATGTTTACAGTGGGAGTGGGTATTATTTTTAACTAGTTACCTCGCCCCTTTTTACGTTTGTCCATTGTCCGCCGAATTTCACTGTACCGGTGAAGAAGTGAGAAGTGATTTTTAGCTTGTTTGTTCATCTATTTCCTGAAGAGGTTCTTACAGGCAATACAATTTTTGTACTATTTTCATCATGAATCGGGATTCATTTTGGTAATCTCTTAGAAATTTTGCCGTAGCGCAGGGATTTTCCTCCTTTTGCTTGTTATATAATAAATCTTTTTAAAGTTTATTTTTCAATAATGCGCGACCATTCAACCATAGCTACAGAGTTAATATAAAAGTACTAAAAAAAAATGTATAAACAAACTTTAGGGACAGCTATGGGATCTCCTCTAGTAGCGACTGTCTTTACGGAGGCCTTTGAGGATATTGCTCTAACATCCGTTCCACTAAAACCAAAACAGTGGTACAGTGGTTCAGATATGTGGATGATATTTTTGTTGTTTGGCTTCATGGACAAGATAATCAACAACATCGTAATATTTAATTCACAATGGACATTGAATCTAAGGATTCTCTTTCTAGATGTAATTGTTTAAAGAAAAGAAAATGGTATATTAGAATTAGGTACATTAATGTATAGAAAACCGGCACATACAATTAGATACTTAAATCCAAATTCCCACAATCTTCAACATACATAAGAAGATTGTACAATGCTTGCGATCACCGAAAGATATTATAGTTTTTCAAACAAAAAAAGTATATAAAATTCCGGGGCCCTGTAGCGAAGTGTATGTAGGAAAAGCAGGATGGTCAATATCAACTAAACTTAACGAACACGAACGGTGTATTAAAAAGAAACAAATTGTTCAATCTGCTGTAGCTGAACAGCTACTGGGCATATTATAAATGTAAAGGAAACTAAGGTTCTAGCATGGATTCCAGGATTTTATAAGCGAAAAATTAGAGACTTCTTTAAATATACAAAAAACTTCAATAGGGATACGGTTACGGTCTACATTACACGTGCAAACCAATCTTAGCACAGGGTTATGATTCGGTGAGCCCAAGTCGGGTGTAAAAGCCTTCCAGAATCTCTTCGAGCCCATTCATTGTTCAGATCTCGTGGATAAGGATCCCTGAAGATGCCTTGGGCAATCAAAGGCGGAACGTTCGATATTAAATTCAATTGGACACGGTCTAATCCTAAGAACCATGATTTCTCTATCCCAAGAACTATGATTTCCTGAACTCGGATAGATTTAGGCAGCCGATTTATACCCGACCGAATCGTGATTCGATGTAACGGTCGCCTTTCACGTATGTTGTAGACTGTAGCCGATATCTCTATTAAAATTGTTAGGATGCTTATAAATTTCAATAGATTCTCTAACTTTCCGTTTAAAGAATCCTGTGACCCACGATGACTTTTACATTTATAACATGCCCAGTGGAATGTTATAAGATACAGCATATTTTACAATTTTTTTCTTCTAATACATCCTTCATCTTTCTTAAGCCTAATGGATTTGAATCGTCCAGTTTCTTTAGTATAGGTAACTGTTCGTATGTGTTGGTTTTCTATATACAGAGTATCCTAAGTGTCCTAAGTAGAAAGAGAATTGTGCCTTCTGATTCAATTCCCATTGTAAATTTTACATTATGGTATTGCTGATTCAAATGACTAAGATACACGGGGAGATTTTCTGGACCATGAGGTCATATTACAAAAATATCCATTCACCTATATGAATCACGGTTTTGGCTTTAATGCAGATGACTCTTAAGTTTCCTCCTCAATAGCTTTCAAGAAAATATTGGCTACCGCAGGTGATTTCGGAGATCGCATGGCTGCTTCCGAGGTTTCCTCATAAAAAGTTCCTTAAAAAGCGGAAAATGTTAATGAGAAATGCTTCATTTAGATCTAAAAGTTATGGTGCAATAGGTCCGATATTACTGAAACTCAATCGTTAATAGGCACACGTATATAGCCATTCTACATCGAAACTGACTAAGATATTTTTGGATCTAACTGGATTACTTCACTAATAATTGTGTTTTTCTGTAAAATTCCAAAGAATATATGAAAGATATTTACCGATTTTGTAAGTGAACAATTCTTTGCACCGATGATAGGTCTAAGTGGTACATTAATTAACCTTGTGGATTTTAGATAGTCCATAGAATCGCGGGATCCCTAAGCTACTTGGTCTTAATCATATATTTATGAGAGGGGAGGATTTAACAGAAAAATGACCGGAATTTGGAAAAGGGCTTAGACGCAAGAACATGACATTTAAATGTGGTATTTAATCTGTAGAGATTCTGATACTATGTCTTCATGTCGGCATCTAAGGAAAAAGCGTTAGGTGGCAGAGCAATTTCTTTTTGTTGTTTTTGAGATCGCAAAAAGTTTTGGCATTTTTCAAAACCATGGAAGTTAGCTAACATAGAACGGAAGCTTTCGCGGGTGGTCAATTAAGAAATTTCCTTGGTAATAGACCGTCTCAAAATAGAACTACTTTCCGACGTTTTGCCTTCGATTGCAGGAGGCATCTTCAGAGATTTTTACTTCACGAGATCGGAATACTGAAGAGATTTAAGCCGTTCATTTATACCCGACCTGTGTTCACCCAACCGAAACACAGCCGTAAAAGCTTCCGTCGGTGGTCGCTACATCCGTAGGTAACTCTGAGCGTCAAATGAATTAAGCTTCGAGAGAATCTCTTAATGAATCCTAACTATGAGTGAGCATTTTATGAATATATCGATAGTTTATCGATAGCTTACCGACATATCGAATAACAATAGGTAAATAAAGAATATGTATAAATCTATAGTTATTCGATAAGTACCGATAGACTAACCTAACGTCATTGAAAGACGCCAAAGTTCCATTCTGGTTATCTCTTATCCTGCATTTGTTAAATCGTCTATGCTGGGTATAATCGGTCTTTGCTTTGCTAGAGTTCATATATAATACTCATCATAGTTTGGTCATATTATTACTGTCTTAAATGAAAAAAAAAACAGTTTATCTTGTGTTTGAAAAATGTATCTCAAGGAATCAAGGTCAACCCCGTCTAAAAAAATATAAATAACGGTATATAAAACACTCAGATGTCGAATTTTTAACACAAACCCGAATTGCTCAGACTCTGTTCAACTAAAAAACAGAAGAAATAGACTAATAAATTGGCAAAAGTAAATAAATTGGCACCGAGAGAACCGCACAGACTGTGCATCATGACCTATCATCTTTCATCTCATCTGATATACTACTTAAGATTCACAAACCAGGAAGGGCCCTTCGACCAAGCATTAGCTTCAGGAATTTGGCAAATTCGGTTATTTAGATAATAGAGCCCTTCAATTACTTCATCCCTTAATAGAACGGATTTAAAACAAACTCTATTTAGTTTAATGTTTATAGTTTATTTGAAAAATTACTTTTAGAAGAGCCATTAGTAATAACGGGACACAAACGTTGAGTAGACAGCACTTTGTCAGAAAGAGCCAATTGATTTTAAAATTTCAAGAAATAAAAAATATAATCATAACCAAGTTGTCATCCGCGGGACTGAACACTAAATAAAAATCAAAATCTCGATCAAACACCGTATTCACTAAAAATCGGTATATATATATATATATATATATATATATATATATATATATATATATATATATATATATATATATATATATATATATATATATATATATATATATATATATATATATATATATATATATATATATATATACTTTACATATATACCTTTTTAAATTTTAATGTATTTATTATTATTTATTTTCCTTTATAAAATTAAATGCCTTATGTGCTTTAACTGTTGTTAAAAACATTTTGTTGCTAAAGTGTATCTAAAGTGCATTACAAAATTGCCTCTTAAATATACACAGTTCAAAAGCTATACAAGCTATTCCGTGGCGTGATTGGTCTATTCACGTTCGCGATAAGGTTCTAACATCAGCATTGTGATTGGTTACTGTCAAGTCCTTATATGGAGATATATTCGGAAATTTGCATGCATTTAGCTGGCGAATGTTTTATGCTTTGGAGATATACCATTTGTAATACATGCGTCAGCATGGGAAAATGATTTTATTTAGTTTGGAGAAATTAATTAAACAAAAACTGCAGATGGAATATGCAGACGGGTGTGCTTTTCTACCTATACATGACTACAATAAAAATTTTCCAGAAAGGTTCTTTCTTCTCTTGAAGAGAAACATCAAAAATAAAAAATTAATAAAAAGTTTTTAAGTGTTCCAATATACATGCAAAACTAGTATTTTTTAATTTTATTGATAGGTACATTATTTGCTTGAAAATGGTTTTTTCCTTTGTTTTTAGAAAATACCTTTAGAGAAATTAGTCTACATGTTAAAGCATTTTTGGAAATAATTTTAAAATATTGACAATACAAAAACTCAGATTACTTAAATCTGGTATATTTATATAGGAAAGAAACCACAAACTCTAGAATTAAGTGACAATTTACCTTACATATGTACCCGGTATACCGTATAAAACATAAAATAAAAATGATAATATAAAGAAAATATCTACTCCGAAATCATGCTTGACACGACTCACCTATTTATTTTTATAATAATTATGTTCATTTTTGTAAACAAAATAATTCGGCAGAAATATTTGTTTGAACAAAATGCAGGGTCTGTGAAATCTATTTTGCTTTTTGATAAATATTCATTTTTACCTCCTCTAAAATTATTTGAGGAGATGTTTGCAAATTTTTGAACCCGTGTCGGTTAAAAAGTCCCCTTTGCACAAAATATTTATCCTGTCGTCGCGTCCGCAAGACACACCTTGAAAAATGACAATATTCTTTAAAAACAAAAATATTTTTTTTTCTATATTCGATTTTACCCAATTTGTTGATCTAGGACAAAAAATATAAATCTATGTTTTAAAAAACTTTTGTATTTAACTTTTCTGATATCCAAGAAACTATGAATGTTAATTAGAGGGTACATTTATAACCAAAAACCCTGTACTTTTAATGCAGAATGAGAATTATTGGAATTATTACAAAATAATTTTAATAATGCTGTACTAGGTTTTGAAATGTAAATATACAATTTTTGTCCTATGTACTAACTTTTATTTAAATTTTTATATCTTTTACTTACATTTCTACAAGTATGTAGGCCATGTCGGGGCCGCCTTTTGAAGTTTTGAAAATCTTATACCAAATTTGTTATCAACAACTCCAAAAATCCTTATATAAATTTTCAGTTGAATTCAACAAAAATGCCGACTACTGATATCATAGTCGTTGTTAGAGACCTCAAAAACCTCTATATTTTCGGACACTTTTAAATAGGCTGTTGTGTTGTGTTTATAAATGTTGGCCAATTTTTTATTGATTTTGAAACACCTGTGCATCGGCTACAGCAAAAAAATCGTGCATGTTGCATTTCGAAAATTTCTCAAAAATCAGCATTAATACCAATTAAGCAGTATCTTGAACCAGTTTCTAGAGGAAACATCCGTTTCCTCGGTGTATTTATACTATATATGCCATAATAGCATATGGCATACTACTTCCGCCATTTCGATTATTTCGAAATAAACCTACGTGGAGTGTTCTAGGATACAGACGAATCCTTTGATACCTCACTTATGAAAATCGGTTCAGGTCCTTAGTCTGTACGTGATAACAAACAATGTATGCGTATTTACATAATTACGAGGTAGTAAAACACATTACCCTCCTTGGCATTAGCAGTCGGGTAATAAGTTTTTCCAACAACCCCCTAATAAAACACATTAAACAACCGGAGAAAGTAGGCACGAATGCGGAAAATAATGCACAATATTGTATAATATTGCAAACAAACAAACAAACAAAAGTATGCTTTATTTTCGCAGGAAAATTGTTACAATTTTATGGAAAAAGCGAAATTTGCCTTAAAACAATAAAGAAACGAAATATTAGTTAAAAAAATCATATTTTTCGATATGTCAATGCAAATACATAAATTGTAAATATAACATTCGTTAACATTGCCGTAAAGCGGTTAATTAATCCAGGTAACCTTAACAAAATGAAATAAATAAATACATATGCGAGGTTAATAATTTCAATGACATTGAAATTAAAATTACGCGACCTTAAACTCTATTTTGTTATCGTTATACAAGCAAAATAAGTGAAAATAAACAAAAAGTGTACTGAACTAATGTGGTAATTAATTTAATAATAATTAATTAATCCCAAGACCGAACCTTAAGGGATTCCACTTGTAATCAATTTACTACAATCAGAATCAGAGGCTTCAGTCACAAGTCAACGAGAACATGGCGTCACTGGTGCACTTGTTGGGTGAAAATCCAAACTGATCCGGGGATATTATCTGATGTTTAAGGAGAAATGGCATAAGACGATTCTTCAGTAACTTTTCAATGATTTTTGATAACACTGCTAGTAGAGCAATTGGGCGATAATTGCAAGAGTTGGTTTTTCGCACCCTTTATGAAGAGGAATAGTTATAGCTGTTTAAGGCATTTAGGGAATATACCTTTTATAAGGCATTCATTAATTAGTGTTGTAAGGGCCTCTACGGCTGGGAGCGGCAGGTCTAGGAATATATTAATTGATAGGCCATCAGTGCTATACGAAGATTTGCTTGTGAAGTTATTCACTTCTTTCAATAGTACCATGCTGCTAACAGGGCTTCAGAAAAGGCTATTAGCAACATTTTTTTATGGAAGGAGGAATGAAAGAGGGTCCGAGCTTGGCGAGATACCAGAGGTAGCATTTTTGCTTACATTAATAAAATAATCATTTAGGTCATTTGGTCTTTGCAAGATCTGAGTCACAGGGTTTGATTTTGTTTTTGAGGTCATTGATAATATACCAGGTTTCCTTTGAAACGTGTCTATTCTTTGTTAGACGTTTTTGATAGTATATTTTTTTTGCTGACCTTTATTAGTTTAATGTTGATCATCCTATAATTAGAGATATAGCCGAGAATATGAATGGAGTCAGTGAATTTTTTTACATATAAGAGAGAACGCATATTTTTAGCAGAAATGCGTGGTCCTTTCCTGGTGCACGGTTTATGACGCTTTTGTTTGATAGTCTTAAGCGGGAAGGCTTTATTAAAAGCACTTAAAATTTTATTTAACCGAGAAAATTCTGCCCTTATGGAGAGGTCTCTGTAAGAGCCTAAGAGGAATACTAAATTTGGAAAATATTGCTTCGTGATCTTAAAGACCTGGGCTACAAACCTGAGATTGAACATCTGATAGAGTAAAATCAGACGCCACGTAATCAACGATAGAAAAAGAGAATTTTGAAATGTTAATTGGAGACGATACATGTATTGCAAGACCGAAAGAGTCGAATATAAAAACTAAATATTTCAGGGTGGCATGGTATACTCAAAATAGAAAGTGGAGTTATTTATTTCTTATGTTATACAGTGAGCGTTTCAAGACATATAATGTGTTAATGCATAATACGCACAAATTTATTTTCCTTACGCAATTAAGAGGTATGCCAAAATCTGATGAATCCCACGTATACGCAAAGCAAAGTATACTTTAAAAACGCGTAAACAATTTCAATAAAATTTAGTGGCCAGCCATTTTCTGGGAGCAAATTGAAATCTAAAAATTACGAGATTTGAATCAAGCTGGGAAAAAAACTTGCGGGTAAATGTATTGGAACCACTAAGACCATTAGCATAGACGTGTTGTTAATTTTTTAATTATAGATTAAGAAATATAAATACTTAACATATTGTGAATACCAATGGCGTAAATATACAAGAAAGTACTTTATTGACCGAAACACATTATTCTAAACCAGAATCCCTAAATTGTCGTTTTCAGGCTAAAGTCCGACTAAAGTTTTTTTAAAGGGAAATTATTCTTGTCGTCCAGAAGTTGCAATTTCAGAATTTTCTTATGAGAACTTTATTAGAAGTTGGCTTAATTCATCTGAGAAAAAGGAGCTTCTTGTATAGATTAACCTAATGTTTAATTAATCTTGAAAATATTAAATTTGCTTTTCCAAACATTTCTATGTGTCAAAACAATGTTATACATAATATTAGCAAAGTCGTCCAATATTTTCAAAAGATTTTGTCTTCGTGGTCATACACTAGTTTAAAGGAATATTTATGGAAATTCTCAAATTAAACAAAACGTGCCAAAACGGAAAACTTCGGTTTACGTTTTCGTTCGTCTCATGAATTCATTTTCTGTTTTGCATAATAGTTCCGTTCGTACAATAGAGGGAGAATAAATAAATCGAAATAATTGGATTAAATACTGTTTTTATGTTTCTATTTTTAATAACTGAATAAGGAGGCTTAAGTCAACATCGTTATTTCTTCCTGATCGAAGCTTGGTTTAGACAATAAGAGGATTTGGCCAAGTTTTAAAACCTTTTGTAAAAGAACTGAACAGATTTAATATTCCCTTCGATGGTTTGCAAAATAGCTATATTATATATATTTTTTTTGTTATATTTCTGCATTGTCAGTTCAAACGATGATTATTATAAATGCTAAATCAATTTTGTTGGTATTTTGAATATACTGCTAGAATAGATTTAAGATTTAAATGAATCTTTTATTTTTAGTCAGTGTAAACTAAAGGAAAAAATGGAATGCATAATGTTTAAGATCAATAGTTGTCAAGGGCAAACCAAACATTGGAATAATCAAACACACAAAATGTTTTAATTCCTCTATAATAGGTTTTTAATTAATTGATCTTAGATATTTTAACATGGGTTCGCAGAATACAAAACAATTGATTTTTATAATAAATTTTATATGTTGTAAAAAGTCAGTGGCGTCCAATATTTTCAAGAAAGTATGCCTTTGCTAAAAATCAAAAACTATATTAGATGAAAATATGTTTCTTATTCTCATTACCTTTTTTTTTTCAAAAAAAATTAATCATTTAGGAGAAACATAAACATTTGTTTAAACACTTTTCTATAAAAATAATATTTTTAAATTACTATGAAATGAAAAGTTGAAGGACATCTGTTAATACAACTTTTCTCTACGGTTAAAAAAATAAAATTTCACTTGTAATCTCCCTAGTGCTTGAATTACTACAAAAAATTTTACGAGTACACGATTCTTCGAAATTTACCAAGAGTTTCGTAGCGACGGGGGATAATTTTCAAAGATGTACAAAAAAATTTCCGGTAATTAATTCAAGCATGTGGGAAATTCGATACGAAAATTTCACCCAAACTATACTTTCCTAAACTAAAATTATAATAAGAGGTAATAATGTCAACAAATAATAATGTTAGCTGTGAATGTCAAAAATATTTAAGTGATAGCATGGTGTGAAGAAAACAAGTTATATGTGAGGTGGCTTCTGAAAAAAATGTAGTAGACGGTGGAAATAAACGTCCATAACATTTGTAGGTTAGGTTATTAGTTTGACAACAATTTTCATTTTTGAAAAATAAATTTTACTTCGGAAGGAAAATAATTGTTAGATTCATTTGGGTATTAAGAAACAATAACAATATGCCTTGTGGGGTAAGTGGTTTCTTCAGCATAATAAAACGAAGGAAAATGTAATATAAGACTTCGTAGATTTCTTAAAAATGTTAAATGAAAATCAACCACAATACCTCAGATATTTGAAACAAGATGCCATTCCAACTTTATTTCTTCCAATAAAAAGAAACATTAATGATGTTACAGAGAGCAACCTGCTCCAGACTTGTTTAAAAACCAATGATGGGATAAAAAAAAGAAATATTACAAATGAGACTGAGAATCGGATTTTGGCAGGCTTACCCGATAACAGCAAATATTGAAATACATTTTTCTAAAGTGCTCAAATACTTGATATTCTAACATACCTACCAGATGTCCTCTTTTTAAGCATGTGCGTAGGCATCTCGTATATATTTTCCGATTTATCCGAATTATTCCCTTTTTGTTCACAGAAATTACATTAAATAAAGCAAATAATTATTTTATTTTACATCCGAAATAAAAGATTACGCATGATCTCACTCTAATTCAAAAGTCAGGACCTTTTCTTTTAGTCATTGGTTGAAATGACGGTTGTTATTACCCAGATGCAAAAGGAATGACTTTATTTTAGTCATTTGATGGTTAAACAACTCTCTTAAGACATTCGTATCCTTTTTTGCCGAAAGAGAATCTAGTAACTCTAATCATCCTCTTTAAAAAGTGTTGAATTACTTGGCAGAGAAGAGTGACCATACCTAGGGCATTTTGCTGTAGTAAACAGAATTTTAAACATTTTTCCGTTTGAAGTTAAAAAGTCACAAAAAAATAAATTATAACATTAATTTTAATCTGTTTTATTTATAATCATTTCATTACCATTTTCTTTCCCTTTTTCTCTATTTAAAGCTAATTTCAACTGAAGAAAATTCTTAAACCTGACATCTATTGGTTTAACTAATAATTACTCAGTGTAGTTCTCTTAAAGTGTCAGGACTTCCCAACCTCAGATCGTGACACAAATTAGTAATATGTAACACAAAAACATTGCTGTATGAAATCTTTTGTTGATATTTTGTAAAAGTAAAACAAATTTAGCATACCTATTTTCATATATTTTAAACTTTTACTTTAATGAGGTAATTGCCATAGTTCCTATAAAACTAGTAAAAATAATACTTTAAGTAATAAATTATAATCAAATTCACCATAGCAGTAGTTTTACAAATAGCATCTGCTTAAATAGGTAAATTTTACTGTGCAAATATTTTTTACAGAATTTAACATAGAACTGGAATAAAGTTTAACTAAATGCTTTTGGAAAGGATGCATATTTTTTAAACTATTTTTCTAATTTTCTTTACATATAACTTAACATGTGGCTTCTTAAAATAATATACTTAGATGGAGGCCTTCAGGTAAGCTACAAATAGTAGTAACTAGAAAAAAAGCTACCGGGAAATTCCTATATTGTCAAATACACAACTAAAAACAAAACATCACTTCATTACACTTCACAAAATGTTAAAATAAAAATCATAAATAATCTTTTTCGAGCCTTCTTAATTTTAATTTATAAAATGCGTACCGCAATTACCACGCACTGTTTATGTAAATTGAATAATACAATTTTAGTTAATACCACTTAACACACAAGTGGCAGCACACACACAATATTGATATGAATTTTCCAATGCCAGTCCTCTAATTTAGTTTTAATATGTAGTTATATTCATATATCAAAATGTTCACAGTAGGTATATCCTCTTTAAACTTAATGAGGTGTGTGCAATCAGTGCTTAAATTTCATCAAATTCTATACAGTAGTTGAACACTTCCTGGTTTATAGAAAACAAATTTACACAGAAGACTTAAAGTAGGAGTTTTTTAATCCACACTTAATCTTAAATATACTTATAAGTTTGAAATCTTATTATCATTGTAATTGGACATTTTCTGTTTTATTTATTGCTGCCTAGAATTTCCTTCTGAATGAAGGGTAGGCTTGGGGGGTGAAACTGTTAAACATCTTCAGTTATATTATTTTTCTTTTGGTAATTGCTATCATGACATGTATGTTGTTTGTTATCCGTAGTGTATTCATTAGAGTTAGCATTCTTATGTATCAGCTAAAAAAAATATCTAGTTAGGTACATAGAAAAAAATTTGAAAAAAATATGTTTTATTTATTATCACTTGTGTTATGTAAGGCTTCAGGGGTCCGCTTTTAGTTCAAAGTAATAACTCAAGGGCTTATGAATATTAAGTAACAAATTCAACTACACCTAGGATATTTGACTTAACAATTGACAAAATAATTATAGCTTGAACTAGTTTTTTTACATCAGTCTAATGACTATTTGTGTATTTACATATATCATCTGATGGAAGAATAGCAAGAAGAAGTCTACGATAATATTGTGAAGAATATTGTAATTATAGCTTATCGACATTAAAAATAAATCCGGCATTCACATGAATTTTGAGGTTTAGGTTTTGCTAACTTTTTTAAGAATAAACAGTTTGCTATGCTAATTGCTAATTTTAATGAATTACATAATTTTCCCATTATAACTGTATCACTAGAAAACTAAATAATAAATATCTGCACTTCAAACAATATATAAGTTTATTCCAATAAACAACTTGACGATCTGCAACTATCATACTGTTTAAATTCGACGAAAATACACAAATATGTACGAAAAAATATCACAGTAATATATTTAACCTTTACTTGTCAAATTAATGTCCTCTCATAACTCTAAAAAACGAAACTGATAAACAAGGTCTAGAATGATTTTATAATTAATAGCTATTTAAGCGATGGACGTATTTGACTAATACATGAATTAAGTTAACAAATTTTAGCAAACATGGCAATCCTGTCATTTTATCGGCCCTGGGTTCGCCTCACAATATACGTCATCAAAACTTGCTGGAGGGCACACCTTATTCTCTTCCCACCATGAATAATAGTTTTAGAGACCTGTCAGTTTGTGGTGTCAGTGTCATTTTCATTCTCATCATGTTACGTTTTGGAAAAGATATTTTAGGAAGTATTAGATATGAAGTAAATATTTCAACTCCGGAGAGTACGAAAGAGTTTAAAAGTGGTGTGTTACTAAAATAATAATAATAAAAATTTTGAAATAATATAGGAAAACATACATTTTTTATCTTTTACTAAACTTAAGTTTAAAACAATAAATTAGAGACATGTTGAATTAGTGACCTTAAATAAATTTGTGTTACTAAATTAATAGGAAATTTTATTTTCATAAGAAGTTTAATATGACATAATTTAAACTTAAGTAATTATTAAAAAATATATGAAATAGGTTAACTGTTTAGCATGTAACTTGTGTCAAAAAATATACAGTGTAATCACTTCCACGGTACCCTGGAGGAAAAATATTTCCGGGAAATCGTTGTCGTTGTCATGCAACTGGTCAAAATAGACGCTCCTCATAGGTCGAAGATATTAGGTGTGAAATTTTCTGCCATAAGACATTCGGCTTTAGTTATTTGAACATTGTCTATTTATAAAGTTAAGTGATTCATTCTTTTTGTAGAAGCTGCCGTTAAATGCCTTGTTGTCTCATCTATCGTTAGGAAAACAACATCATAACCGTTGTTACAAAACTAGTCTGGTTGATAGTTTAGGGTAGGTAAGTGATGTTCTCACGAAAGGAGTGCAATGAAAGCAAAGCTACCTCTTCATGTAATAAACAAAGGACATTACGCACATACAGAAAAACTGGTGCCGCTAAAGAAATATTTACTGCGTGTCGAAATTACGTAGAAGAAACTACAGAAAACATTTCGTAGTACAAATTCCCTGGTATAATGGTCTAATGAAGTGCATGAAAGAAATTGCTTATCGCTAACGCCTGAATACGGGTACACGCTTCAACAAGAAGTTTCTCCGCATGTTTTGAATGTTTGAAAGCAAGACGCGAGCCATGTTTAAGGAAATTTGATGATGAAACTAAATATCGTCTTTAATCCGCAAGCACATGTTTTGCACCCCTATTTTACAGCTCTTGAATTAAGTAAACCATGGTCCATACGGATCGAAGTAAAAATTTAATGGTGGAAGTATTAATAATATCGCATAACACTACTACTACAATATTGGACACAAAATGTATCCTTGCTATACATCCCCGGGTATGCAGCTTACAAGCAGTAAGATAATTTTTAAAAATGTTAATGCATTTGCACACCGATTTAATGCAATATATGTTTTAAAGTATCATGGTCCATGGTAATAAATGCTCATGAATAATGTAACAAGGCAAGGATCACAATGGCCCATCATCAGCGGCTATCTCTAACAATCAAAAACTGTAGCACAGCCATTTTACCTCTAAAATCTGACTGTGTACTTGGGAATATATATTGACTTAAATAATTGACTCTGATCCTTAATAGCACGCTCAAAAGCTTTAAAAATTATAGGCACAACACAACTAAATTGTCGTCAAACCATTGGGTTAGGTTTTTAATTCAAAGAAGTCATCATCATTTTACTCTAAGAGACCTGATTTGGTGGAATATTAGGATGAACTAAATCACCAAATCATTGGTACTACAGAGCACACATTTCTCGACCTATAATTTCATGTATCAGTCGCCTTAAAATAAACCATTTGAGATTGCCATCACACCTTTTCAAGAGAGACATTCATGAATCTTCCAGCTGCACAGTATGTAACCAATATGGTGATGCTAATCATCTCTTGACTGTAATCAACACCAAGAATGTACGTATGAAATGTCAAATTACCTAATCCAAATTGGATTTAGTACCCCTTTCTGGTTGCCAGATATTTTAAGATCCGAAAATTTAGATGGATTCAAGCGTATTTATTTACATTTTTGCAAGATGAATGTTAACCTGTCGAGGAGATCTTACCCATTACCTCGTTTACCCTTTGTTTTCACCCTATATTTATCCGGTCTACTATGTCCATGTTTGTATATAGGCCTTGATCGACCCGTGGGCGAGAAGCGTGTGTCCTTGTTCAATATGTCCTTATACCATCCCGACTATCCATCTCTATACAAATCTAATGTTAAAACTACATATATAAATGTTCTTTAGACAGAAATATATCTATCTAAGTTTTCCTTTTTGTAAATATACAATTATTACAAATAGCTAAACCACTAGAATGTAAAGCCAAAAAACAAATAAAAACCTGATTATATGAAATAAATCAGTCTCGGTCTCAGACCGAGACTAGTTTAACTGTAATAAACGTTACTTTCACTTACTTTTCATTATCACCTGTCCGAGGTACTCTGGTTTGCGGTACTTAATCGTATTGATTATTTCTGCCTGCTTTTCAATCGTTTAATCGTTGTTGTTGGCTACATTTGCAGTCCAGGTGATATGTAGAATGATTTGGTAGATCTACGCAACCATGCCTCAATTCCGTAAGGCAGAATAGAAATTATGTAACAAAGCACTAATAGATTTTCGGCAGAAGAAAGAAGTTGCTTCTAAAAGTGCGTATCATTATATTAAATTTTAGTCTTGTCTTTTCTATTCTACAGCGTATTCCCACTATACAATTTTATTTTGAGTAGATCATTACTTCGAAATTAATGTACTTTTTACTGATCAGCATATATGTGATTCTTTATAATAATCAGACTCACTCAGTACTGTTCACATGGCGCTACCAATCCATCCATAACTATCTGGAGTTTTTCGACACTACTGGTAAAAATGACTGTGTTATCGGCATACCGAGGATTATTTACTAATTCCCCATTTCATTTTTATTACTTCGTGGCATTGCCCAAGGACCTCGTGAAAAATCATTTATTAATCGATATTAAATATTGTTGGCGATAACACGCAGCCTTGGCGAACACCTTATTTTGGCACTGATTTTCTTCCACTGGCAGCTTGATTCCAATAGAAGTTTGCTGATTGTATGAATCTGAAGAAAAATAATAAACTAGTCTCGGTCTCAGTCATATTGAGACCGGTAGGTTTTTTAGCCAAGAATGTCTTCTATATGATCCCCCCATGGTTACTTGTTAATAATCCTTAGTTTTCATTTATTATCACCTGTCCGAGGTACTCTAGTTGGCGGCACTTCGTATGGATTATTTCTGCCTGTTTTTCCATCCTTCTAACCACCTCGTTGTTAGCTACATGAGAAGTCCAGATTATATGGAGAATACGTTAGTAGTTCTACACAACCAAGTCTCAATTCCGTAAGGCAGAATAGAAATTATGTAACAAAACACTAATATGATTTTCAGTGGAACAATTAAGTTGATTTTAAAAATTCGTATCATTTTATTAAATTTTATTCTTGTCTTTTCTATTCTACAGCGTATTTCTATCATACAGTCTCATTTTGAGTAGACCATTGCTTCGAAATATGTATATGTACTTTTTACCGATTAGCATATATGTGGTTTTTTGAGATAATCAGACACAATCCATATTGTTCACATGCCGTTACCAATATATCCATAACTCTTTGGAATTTTTCGACAATACTTGCAAAAATGACCGTGTCATAGGCATACCGAGGATTGTTCACTAATTCCCCATACACCTTTATTCTTTCATGACATTACCCAAGGGTCTCGTGAAAAATCATTTATTAATCGATATTAATTATTGTTGACGATAATACAAAGCCTTGGCGAACACTTCGTTTTGGCTCTAATTTCCTTTCACTGGCAGCTTTATTCTTATAGAAGTTTGATATAATTCCAATATATTTACCATCTATTATAGCGATAGGTCCCTGTGAACTTACCAATACATGAGAACGACAGCTCGTCTTCTCTTCGAAGTGCTATGTTGGTTGCAGGATTTCGGGTACACCTTTAGAAATTAAAAGAGGCGCCACCTAATTGACTGTGACTCAATTATTGATATTTAAATGTTGATAAAACAAAGATTTTGAGAGCTTTTCAAAAAAACACTGTATAAAGTGTCAAATTTTAGTGACCTCCTTTTTTTATTGTTTTTTTTAAGAATTGTTTTATAAAATCAATTTTTGTAATATGAAATTAAGTTTACATTTTACAATTTAAGTGATATTAAGAAAAAATAAATACATCAAGAAAATACTATGTAAAAATAAAAAAAATGTACATCAAAGATGTGAAATGTGATAAAAACTTATTACCATTATATCAACCTGCGAAAATCTGGCGAAATGTTATGAAGCAAATATGTAAATATGAAAATTAAATTAAATAGCGCACAGGGAAATCAAAAATTTATATATTTTCTTTTACCACACTGCTGCAAGGAAAACAGTTATAAAAATATAAAGGCTTTCGCCAAGGCTGTTTTACAAAAAAAAGGTTACTTACATTCCTATCTGCTACCTTATGTAAAATTTATAAATATAAAATTAAGAACTGAATCCGCGTAGTCTTACAGAAAGGAACTCCAAAATCATTTGTAGAACTCTTGATTTATGTACCCGAAATATTACACCATACACATAAATCTCTTGAACTATATCCTGAAACCATGTCTTAAAATCTTAACTTGAAACCCTACAAACGATTGACGAAAAACAAGTTATTTACAACAAAACTATTCAAAGACGTTGCCTTACCTCTAGTCACCTAGAGGGCTATTTCGACGTCACCGGTCACCAACAAAAGGAATTTTCAGGCATCTAGAAAGGCTCCTTGAGAAACGGATAGCTAAAAATAGTTCAGGACGCCATTCTGTTTATAAAAGACAGTTGCAAATTAGCTCACAGCAAGAAAATAGTTTGAAAATCGACTTACCACGTGGTTGATTAAAATTTAGGGCTAGACAATGTCCATAAATACGCCTTAGACTTTCAACGGCTATGCAATTAATTTGGATATACTTTCAGTCAAAATCGGTCAATTAAGGCACTTTTATAAAGCCGGACACATGTTGCACCTCAAAGGAGAGACAATAGAAAGGGGCGAGAGAATCATCTCCAAAAAATTCTAAGAAGTTTGAGGTTCCCCTCCACCATTCTTCCTGACTTCAGAAGAAACTTATGCAAACCTAACGCCAGAAAATAAAGTTGTAATTACAGTGGTGTTCACTGCTAGCGTCACTAGTATAAGAGAGTGAGAACCTGATAATATTCGGTGTCCCCCCGAATAGAGCTGTCGATTGCCTCTGAGCAGAACCAAAATTATAACTGAAATGAAAAACTAGACATTGTCAAAGCTGGCTGGATGCCGACAAATAAGAACCCATAGTGACAAAAGAGAAAGGCTAGATTCCAAATATTTGTAAACAATACAAAACATAATTATTTTGCCTTAATTTAGAGAAGCTAAACATACTTACAATGCAATCGAAGGAATCATGAATAAAAAATATTGAGATGTAATCTACATAAAAGTATTGATATTTTAAAGGTTATATTTAACTGCAATGTTATAATGTTTAATTTCGTTTCAGATTACTAATGGGTTTAACATAATGAAAAACCATCAGCAAAATGTCTGTTTAACTTTCCATGTAAAGCAAACATAAAAGAAAGCCGCTTTGATAAACGATAAACGAAAAACTATGTAATCTGAAACTTTCTACTAATTCTCAAAGTGTTAAATTGATATTTTACAAGGAAGAAGAGAGTAAAAATGTTTATAATAATTCATGTGAGTAAAATGGACACAAAGAAAAAACCAGAAAAACAAAATATTATATAGTAAATGCAAAAATTGTTACTTTCATCAATAAAGAAGCCTAGTATCTTATTAACTAAAACTGATTATACATTTAAAATATGTAACTTTCAATAGTATCACCCTATTAATATAGACTCTATTATCTTTCTTCGATGAAGTGTATGATATGTAAATATAGAAAAATCCAACTCGTAGAGTTATTCGACAGGATGGGACGGAAAGGTCTGTAAAAATCAGTAACTATATAATTAGCCAAATTTTGTAATTGCCTCAGTGGTAATATAAACTAAATACGTAAATTGCTGCTTGTAAATGCAAATGTTATACTATACCTGTACCTTTTGAGAGCTGTATCAATTTTTCATGTTTCACTCTATCGAATTCTTTTTTAAAATCAATAAGACGTACATATACATATCTGCTTAAATCTCTACAATACGGTGCGGATAGCTCCAGAGTAAGCTGTGTCTCAGACGGTTCACCATTTCATGAAGGTTCACCATTTCATGAAGAGAGTCGCAATAATGTCCATAAACTGCAGTTTGAATTCGCATAAGTGGATGAGGATTCCTGTATAAACGTTGTCAGATCAGAAGTGCCCTGTTTGGTTATAAAGTTTACAGACTGCAAATTTTCCAATATTTTAAAAATACTATTCTGATTTGTCAAAAACGGCTCACATATCGTCTTTTTGAGAATATAGGATTAAAGGCTAGCTTGCGATAAATCTTTAAAAACGTAATTTTATGGCGAAAATAACTGTGAAAGAAAATATGCAAGGTGCCATTAAAAATATTGCAGTAATATGCTCTTTTAAAAAAAATCTAAATTTTCAAAGCGGTTTTTAAAACCAAGTATTCTAGAGACCGTTTAAAATTTTAAAAAGAGCAACTGTATTTTTTGTATAAAGCAGCAATGTTGATTTTTTAAAAAATGGCTGTCCAGTCGCCGTTTTGATACAAAAGTTAACTTGTGATGTACCGTTGAAAATCTAGGCTGAATACGATAGTCTATCAAATAATATACTAATAATTAAAATATAAAAGTGAATCGGAAGTAAATTTAAATTGCTTTTTCAAAGAAAATTTGCATCTTATGGAGTTATAAAAATTTCTCAAATTTTAAATTTTTATTTTTTAAACTAAAAAAATAGCAGGCTGCTGCATGTCTCCTGTTTCACTTGGTATTGGCAAAGTTGGCTTTAAATGCAAAAACCTGTATTTAAAAAAATCGGGAAATTTTTTTACCCCGAACTTCCCTCGTTATGATTTTTTTCCATTTGCTAGGAATAGTGAAGTGTGACCCAATTTAGTTCAGTACATAATCACAGCATATATGTGTTGCATATGCTGTCTTTTCATTTTTATTTGTTTCATCATATTGGATTAAATTGAAACCCATATTACCAGTCTTTGCCAACTCCGTTGGTTCGCAGATACTTCTCGATATTAAGTTTCTAACTGGTTTTCGTTAACGATCCTCTTGTGGTTATGTTAAAGAGGTGTATCATTTTGGGGTTAGGATCCTGGAAAAAAACAAAAGACCTTTTTTAAATTGTCGACGTTTCGCAACTTTATTGTTGCATCCTCAGGACACAGATATTATATCCTACATGAAACCCATATTATCACTAACCCTATTACCTACTCCGTTGGTATGCAGATATTTCCTAACCCCAAATAATACACCAGTCTAAGAACAAGAAGATCGTTAACGAAAACCATTTAGAAAGTTAATATCTGGGAAATTTTATTTTGTTGCGCCTTTTTGCATTAGTAGCACAATTCTACTAATTAACCCCTATACCACAATTAGCTATACCTATTTGAAATCAAACCATTAAGTAGTAATTTTGCCAGGCTGAATTTTGAAATATATTATTAAGCCGCCATTATGTTCCGCCATCCTGGATTCGTATCAAAATGTTACCAGTTGATTCCAACATAATACTTGATGTTTTTTGCAAAATTTGAGATAAATTCAATGAGTAGTTTTTTAATAATATTAAGATTTCACCAGGCCGCCGTTTTGTTTCCCCATATTCGATGTCTACCAAAATCTTACCAGGCCATCCCCATATGACCCTTAATCTTTAACCAAAAATTGAAATCAATCGGGTAAGCAATTTTTAAGCTATGTCGCGATACCCACAGACGGAGTTGATAAAACATATTTTTTGGAATCTAGCGACGCGAAAACGTAAAAATGTGTAAAACTGAGAGGGGACTTTTTCACGATTACAAACATTTTATTTGGCCGCCAATTTATTCGCCATCTTGAATTAGTACTACTATTTTACTAATCGATCCCTATACCACAATCAGTTATAGCATAAAATTTGAAATCAAACTATTAATCAGTTTTTTTAGGCTGAATTTTTAAATATTTTATTAAGCCGCCATTTTGTTCCGCCATCTTGGATTCGTACCAAAATATTACCAGTTGATTCCAACATAATACTTGATGTTTTTGCAGAATTTGAGTTAAATTGGATGAGTAGTTTTTAAATAATAATTTTTTATTACATTTCACTTGGCTGCCATTTTGTTTCGACATATTGGATTTTTACCAAAATGTTACCAGGTCATTGCCATATGACCTTTAATTTTTGACCATTCGAAGTCAATCGGGTATGAAGTTTAGTTTAGTTTAGCTACGCCGCAAACAGACAGACAGACCGACGGAATTGAGAAAACATGTTTTTCGTCATCTAGGGGCCCTGAAACGTAAAGATCTGAAAAAATCTCGGAGAGTGATTTTTTCACGATTACAATACTTCCCTTACAAGGGAAGTAATAATACAGTTGGAGAGATAATAAAAAAAGTTAGAGAGAAAATAAAAAACTTGTTTGGTTATTGCTCATTTTACATTTAAACTTGAATAAAAACTTTTAAATTTAAATTAGTTTTTATACTACAGAGTGTAGAAATATACGCACATAATCTTTAGGATAGGAAGATTTTGATTTAATCTTAACATATTTTTGCACAACCTGTTTATTTGCTGTATAATGTACTCTACAAATTGTAAAAAAAATAAGGTTTAAGTACTCTCTAGCAAGAAAACTTTATTATCCAATGGCTAATAAAAAGTTACAGCTTGATATGTAAAAAAAAATAAAAAAATCAAATCTCAAAATATACTTACTTAAAATTCTAGTAAACTTTTTAACTAGTTTATCGTTTATGCAAATTTTTGGAACAAATAAAATATTGAAACATTTGTAGTCTTGTTTAACACCCTGTATAAATTACTTTTTAGCCTAAGCTATTTTCACGCTAAAAATAGATAATACGCAATAAATTTTGTAAGGCAAGCTGAAAACCGCATCCCAGTATTTGTCCTATTTTAAAAACTTTCGCATTTTTATTTTACCTAAAAATTTGCTTGTCCCGTTTTCTCATAATACATTTAATTCTTAAACCGTCCGGTGTAATAACCCGCATTTTGATTCGATGCCAATACTTGCTGATAATTTTCTCTCCTATTTGACCGAACATCACATCGTTGATGATCTAAATTTTATCTGATCTGAAGTAAATACAACAGAAATGCGACTAGCAAATTTTACTGAGAATACTGTTTAATTCTCAGGCAAAAGATTTTATCTTTAAAGAGTCATTAGTCAATTAGAGACATAAGAAACCTTTCCTTTTCTACGTGTGAAAACAATGGGTATTTATCTCACTTCAAAAGCAACAAAAAGTAATTTATTGGATTTAATTATCAACCAATTACATTCGAGGGTGGAGCAATTACTTTGGAACGGATTTTCCTTCCCCGAGATACAACAAAGCCATTAACTGACAAAAGCGATGACTGGAATCCAGCTGAGATCGGGTAAAGAGGAAAAACAACCAATTAAATGTATCAGAAATGTCTAGGTTTCTGCGTTACGTTTGTACTCTAGGGAGATAACATTGTAAAGAAAAATTGAATTTTTGTTAAGTGCTCGTTTTCAATTCAGGCCATTGTTAGTTTTCAGACTCTGTTTAGTAGTTGTTTTTCCAGTTTACCTAAAATAAATTATTTTTATAGTTCACTTAAAATAAATGATTTTTTTTATCAATAATTGCCAACATATTGGAGATATAGCAATTATAAAAAAAGGTGAGTATATCCTGAACAAAAATTTCTCATTAATTATTAAACCGAAAAGTTTTTGTTTACGAAGCGGCAAACTTGCAAACTTTATACCAAAAGCATAGCCGGTAGAATATACTTTTTAATACTTTGTAGAAATGTTCTTTACTGGATTCGTCATAGAGATAGATTAGCCTTTATATTGGCAATTTTAGTCCATTTTCTAATACATTCATGATACAATCTAAATTTACAATTTTAAATACACATGAAATATTTTGCATATTAGAATATCTTCTAGAATTCTTGAAAAGCCTGTCCAACCACTTAAAAACCGATCTTTGAACTTCCTCTAGTAATCAGCTCTTAGTTCTCAAGTTTCCTTCTTTGTTATTTTTCTTTAACTGTGTCTCTCAGTATCTATGCAAATTAGGAACAAAAAAACGAATTTTGGAAATTAGGTATCTAATAGTGATAGAAAGTTGATTTTAATTGTCCTAATGAACTATGTGAAATAGAAAATTTTTTTGAGGTACCGCAAGCTGTAACTGCCATTTTTTATGACACGTGGTTGCGCAAAGATCGATAGGCTGAAAAAAATAAATCATTTGATTTAAGAAAAAATGGAGTTTATTGAAAAAAATATTTGTTTCCTATAAGCGAAACAATTAAATGTTTAAAAACAGCCAAACATTCGAAGGAAAGGAATTGTCGACATTAATATATAATAGATTGTAGTAAATAATTTTTTTTGTTTAATATAGCGGTTAATTCATTTTCGGTTTTATGAGAAACCATGGCAAAACCAAACCATTGTCAATTGAAAATGAAAAAATAAACTAGCCATACGGAGTGTTAGTATATTTTTGTCTAACGCTACACCAACGTCATAACAAGTATACCCTTATCCCTGCCTGAAACATGTCCTGCAATGCCGCAGGCGCAATGATACATTTCAGAAGGTCATCGCGATTTCGCTCTCTTTAGAGCTCATGAGGGTGCCATAGACTCCCCTCTAGGGCAAAAGCACCAAATGGAATCACAGAAACAACTACTCCACTGGCTAGTATCACGGCCGACACTGAGTTGTTGATTCCTGACTTTCGTTGGGAGAAATAATCTTAGTATATTTTTATTTCACGTAACACCAACATCAGAACAAGGATGCCCTGATCCCTGCCTGTAATATGTCCTGTAATAATCCATTTCAGTCAAACGGCGATTGCGATTTCGCCTTAAAAAGAGAAAATAAACAAATATTTACAGCGTATCTATCTCGTGTGTAAAAGTTAATGTAACTCTATTTTTAACTGTATGTGTTAGAACGTGTAAGAGAACTTTAAGAACAATTTAAATTAAACTGTTTAGGCCCTAAAAATTACTATCAAAGTTATAACTAATAATTTATTTTCACTTTTTCGATTGAGTAGTTTGGGTTTGCCTTGGTTTCTCATTAAACCAAATATGATTGAGCCGCCATATTATGTAAAAGAGTAATTTAATACGATATATTAAATAAAAGTGTGTAAGTTAGGTTTGTTCCCTAGAAAGACAACATTATAAGGAAAAATTGAATTTCTGTAAGTGTTTGTTTTTTTTTTGATTTAAGTCTTTGTGAATTGTTGCTCTTCTAGTGTTAATCCAAAATAAATTCCTTCCGCTGTTGACCCCAAAGTATCTGATAATATACTATTTGTAAAAATATTGCAAGTAGAGCAGTTTTATTATAAAACGTGTAAGGATGGCTTGAATAAAAAGGAGCCTGTTGATTTTTTTCTTAAACATGATAGTTTCTAAGATAAAACAATTAGATTCTATACTGACTTTTTTGTCAGTTCTATAATTTCAATTAGCACTAATCCCAATAAAAAAACGCTATCAAAAGGAAATTTGACGAGCATCGTTGATTTCGCTCTATTTATCTGAATGGCAATGCTACTTGTAAGTATCCAAAATATTTATATATTTCAAGCAGCTAGATAAATTGCATAAATAACGAAATTTTGATCAAAACCGAAACGATGATTAAAAAATCAAAAAGTATATAGTTGTCCACACACAGATTTAGAAGTATACCTACGGAAACCCATTCTTGCTCAACGCAGATATGACAGCGGTAGTAGATAATTAATTTCGGCTTGGCTAAAATTAGCACTGAGATTTATTTCCTACTTAATGAAGGTTACGGATAGTCGGGACCAAATTATTGTAAGAGCAAACCATATAAAAGACGAATAAATCAGATGTAAAATAAGATAATATTCCGTTTGCTTATATTTAATAATAATTTGGGTAAATTAACAATTCAAACAGCGTTCCAGGAAAACATTTTAATTATTGTCAAAAATCAATTACTATATATAAAAAGTAGTACTAGTACACAAGAACTAAGGTCAAACGACCATAGTTAGTTCTAGAACTGTTGTTAAATAAATATTATTATTGTTATTATTTAGTCGCAGGGATATCCTGAACAAAAATGAACCTATTAATTCTTTTTCTTAAACATGATATATTTTAAGATAAATCGATTGGAATCTATAATAAATTGTCTACCACTCTCTGATCAGTCCTTTAATATTGTTAATCCCAATAACAATTTCAGCGCTATCAGAACAATTCACAAGTCACTAAATACAGAAAGTTTAAATATTATTGGAGATTTGACGATAAACGATTATAAAGCGAAATATATCTGATTGGCAGTGCTAATTGTAAGTATCTAAAGTATAAAATATTTAAATGTTAATGTGGATGTTAATAAGGAACCAGATAAATCGCGTAAATAGTAAAATCTTGATAAAAATCGAAAATGAGTACGTTTGTAGAATAAAAAAAGTTTATAGTTATCCAACACAGATTTAGAAATATACCTACGGAAACCCATTCTTGCTCAACGCAGATATGACAGCGGTAGTAGATAATTAATTTCGGCTTGGCTAAAATTAGCACTGAGATTTATTTCCTACTTAATGAAGGTTACGGATAGTCGGGACCAAATTATTGTAAGAGCAAACCATATAAAAGACGAATAAATCAGATGTAAAATAAGATAATATTCCGTTTGCTTATATTTAATAATAATTTGGGTAAATTAACAATTCAAACAGCGTTCCAGGAAAACATTTTAATTATTGTCAAAAATCAATTACTATATATAAAAAGTAGTACTAGTACACAAGAACTAAGGTCAAACGATCATAGTTAGTTCTAGAACTGTTGTTAAATAAATATTATTATCGTTATTATTTAGTCGCAGGGATATCCTGAACAAAAATGAACCTATTAATTCTTTTTCTTAAACATGATATATTTTAAGATAAATCGATTGGAATCTATAATAAATTGTCTACCACTCTCTGATCAGTCCTTTAATATTGTTAATCCCAATAACAATTTCAGCGCTATCAGAACAATTCACAAGTCACTAAATACAGAAAGTTTAAATATTATTGGAGATTTGACGATAAACGATTATAAAGCGAAATATATCTGATTGGCAGTGCTAATTGTAAGTATCTAAAGTATAAAATATTTAAATGTTAATGTGGATGTTAATAAGGAACCAGATAAATCGCGTAAATAGTAAAATCTTGATAAAAATCGAAAATGAGTACGTTTGTAGAATAAAAAAAGTTTATAGTTATCCAACACAGATTTAGAAATATACCTACGGAAACCCATTCTTGCTCAACGCAGATATGACAGCGGTAGTAGATAATTAATTTCGGCTTGGCTAAAATTAGCACTGAGATTTATTTCCTACTTAATGAAGGTTACGGATAGTCGGGACCAAATTATTGTAAGAGCAAACCATATAAAAGACGAATAAATCAGATGTAAAATAAGATAATATTCCGTTTGCTTATATTTAATAATAATTTGGGTAAATTAACAATTCAAACAGCGTTCCAGGAAAACATTTTAATTATTGTCAAAAATCAATTACTATATATAAAAAGTAGTACTAGTACACAAGAACTAAGGTCAAACGACCATAGTTAGTTCTAGAACTGTTGTTAAATAAATATTATTATTGTTATTATTTAGTCGCAGGGATATCCTGAACAAAAATGAACCTATTAATTCTTTTTCTTAAACATGATATATTTTAAGATAAATCGATTGGAATCTATAATAAATTATCTACCACTCTCTGATCAGTCCTTTAATATTGTTAATCCCAATAACAATTTCAGCGCTATCAGAACAATTCACAAGTCACTAAATACAGAAAGTTTAAATATTATTGGAGATTTGACGATAAACGATTATAAAGCGAAATATATCTGATTGGCAGTGCTAATTGTAAGTATCTAAAGTATAAAATATTTAAATGTTAATGTGGATGTTAATAAGGAACCAGATAAATCGCGTAAATAGTAAAATCTTGATAAAAATCGAAAATGAGTACGTTTGTAGAATAAAAAAAGTTTATAGTTATCCAACACAGATTTAGAAATATACCTACGGAAACCCACTCTTGCGAAACACAGATAGGACAGCGGTAGTAGATAATTAATTTGGCTTGGCTGAACACACTAGCACTAAGGTTGCACAAATTATTGTAAGAGCAAATCATATTTAAAGACAAATAAAGCACACGTAAAACAGTATAATATTCCGTTTGCTTATATTTAATATAATGGGTAGGTAAACAATTTGATTGTCTTAATTATCCTAGTACAGATGCGGATGCAAGCGAGTGCATCGGGAATCGATCATCAATTGTATAGTACGTGCTCAAACTCGTTCTGTAATCTGTAGTTGAAGGAGATAGTACGTAGTTATATGTTTCTGCTTTGAATACGCGTATGGGAATTTTTTGAACTTTGAATTTCTTTTACATGACTGTTATTATTGTAGTTTTTAAGTATTGTTATTGTGTTTTGCTAAATTTTCTTGTTTAAAATGGGATACAAATGTGTTTATTATTTATACTGTTCATCAAAAACCGGTGGAGGAAAATCACTTGTTAGGTTCCCAGAGGATCACTTAAGGTAAAAAAAAAATTATTAGTAAGGTATATTTGCCATATATAAGAGGAATAAGCTATTTTAAAAAAAAAATGAATCACTTGAGGTATAGAAAAAAATATTAGCAAGTATTAGGCATATTATATTTGCCATGGTAATATTAATAAGTAATTTTAATTAAAAATTCTTTTATTCTATTACTTCCATGTTTATAAGAGATGGGAAAGTATAGTATAGTATCAATTTTTTTTTTCGCTAAATCGTCTTAAAATGACTCAAAATGTGTAAAAAACATAACTTCGGCAAGTCTGTTAGTTTACGCGATAAGTTTCGAAGGGCCTGAGCTATGGAGTTGAAATTTAGTACACAGAGAGTGGTTCGTATTGTTTTCGCGTAAAATCGGTTGAAATGCGGGGTTAATTGATATAAAATAGTGATTCTTTGTAAATAAACGTGTAAGATGTCCTTTTGCGGGCCTTTGGGTATATATATTTTAATAATAAACTTTCTTTGATACCTCTGTCCAAAGTAAGGAGTTAGGGTGAAAAAAAAAAAGGTATGAAAATTAAGATTAAAAATTAAAAACATCGAGTAATATGCCGTGTATTGGTTCCCTGAGATTTATATAGCCTAAAATATCCGATAGAACCAATAGAAAATTAAACATTTTGTCACATTTTTAGTTAAGTTTTGTTAAATAAATTAATTTCGAATGTTTTATTTTTTCTCTAATTTCCTACGAATTGATATACGAGCATATGTTAATTTACATGTGAGATTATATGCTCGATAACGTATTGGTTGAGATTATTTTTATCTAAACGTATAATAACTCGATACATGCATTGATGCTGATTGTCTATGAACTGTTTCTCAAGGCTACAGCGAACAATACGATCATTTCGGTATTTTTTTGGATATGTATTAGGTCAATTTGTGTCTATACGTTCAGACAAAACAAAATTATTTGAACTATTATCAAAAATTAATTATTATATAAAAAAGATTACTAGTAGAAGAGAACTAAATTAACACGACCAGTTATTCATAGATAGTTTTAGAATCGTTCTTAAATATTTTACATTTTAATTTTTTCGACTTATAACTGTTATCTACTATCCGTAACCTTCAATAATTGTGAAATAAATCGCGGTACTAAGTGTGTTTAGCCAAACTCAAATTAATTATCTATTACCGCTGTCAAATCTGCGATTCGCAAGAATATGTTTCCGTAGGTATATTTCTAAACCTGTGTTGTATAACTATACACATTTTGATTGTTCAGTCGTCCTTATTTTCGGTTTTGATCAAAATTTCATTATTTATGACATTTAGCTGGTTCCTTGAAATAAATCAATATTTAAATATTTTAGATACTAATAAATAAATATTATTGTTATTATTTAGTCGCTTTAATAATATTTTTTTGGAATATTATATGTATTAATTTTAATAATATAGTTCACTCCGAAATTAGTGTCAATATCTGCCAAAATATTACAAGTAGAGCAATTCTAAAGCAGGTGAGGATATTCTAAACAAAAATAAGCCATTCATTTTTTAAAACACGATAGATAAATCAGTCAGAATCTATAATAGTTTGTCTCCCACACTCGGGTCAGTCCTTTAATGAAATTTAGTACTAATCCCAATTAACAATTACAGCGCTATCTGAACAATTCACACGTCAATAAATTCAGGACTTTTAAATATGTTAGGAGATTTGACAAGAAACGATTATAAGGCGAAATATATCAGAATTGCAGTGTTAATGTTAAGTATCTAAAATATTTAAATATTGATTTATTTCAAGGAACCAGCTAAATGTTATAAATAATTAAATTTTGATCAAAACCGAAAATAAGGACGACTGAACAATCAAAATGTATATAGTTATACAACACAGGTTTAGAAATATACCTACGGAAACATATTCTTGCGAATCGCAGATTTGACAGCGGTAATAGATAATTAATTTAAGTTTGGCTAAACACACTTAGTACTGCGATTTATTTCACAATTATTGAAAGTTACGGATAGTAGATAACAGTTATAAGTCGAAATAAATTAAAATGTAAAATATTTTAATATTAACTTATTTCAAGGAACCTTGCCGATAAAATGTATACAGAATACAATCTTGATCAAAACCGAAAATGACGATGACTAAACAATCAAAAGGTTTATAGTTCTTCAACACAGATTTAGATATACATCTTCTTGCGAAATGCAGATATGACAGTCGTAGTTAATAATTAACATAAGCTTGTCTGAACACTGGAATTTATTTCTCATTTAAGAAGGTTTCGGCTAGTAGGAACCAAATTATTGTAAGAGCAAGACGAATATAGCAGATAATATTTCTTTTGCCTATATATAATATTGTTCCGGATTGGCCGGTACACAAACACATAGTTTCTGAATGCACTTCTATTCAAAACATAGATTACAGGTATCAAAAGTAAACACTGGTATACCTAACAATCGTAACTAAGGTCTCTTTAAACTTGTCAATGGCAGCTTGTTAACACTTCGAAATCTCAATTACAACTGAACCAAAATGTGGCCTCGCGGCGCGTTTTAATAAGGGATGGAATGATCTAGAAAATTTTAGAATAATCTAAATACTACAAGGTGAAGAGAATTAAGCCTAACTAAGCATTCGAGAACGATTTTTGACACTATCATAGTCGTTATATGGATAAAAATTAAGGTAAGTCTACTTCAATAAAATAACAAATAATAAATAAATGCATTTAAATCTTAACAAATCTATAACTAGGGCTAAATTCGTAAGAATATTATATAGAGTAAATAAACAATTTTATGGTGTATATGTTCAGGGAAAACAAAAATATTTTAACTATTGTCAAAAATTAATTATTATGTAAAAAGTAGTACTAGTACAAAAGAACTAAGGTCAAATGAGCAACTATTCATAGGTAGTTATTGTTAAATACATATTATTATTAGTACTTAGTCACTAATAACATATTTTTTAAAATAGTATATGTATCACTTTTAATAAAATAGTTCACTATGAAACTAAGTTTAGTATCTGCCAAAATACTGCAAGTAGAGCAATTCTAAAGCAGGTAGGAACATCACGAACAAAAATAAACCCATTAATCTTTTTCTTAGACACGATAGTCTCTAAGATAAATCGATCGGAATCTATAACAAAATGTCTCCCACTCTCTAGTCAGTCTTTTAATTTAGATTAGTACTAATTCCAATAACAATGACAGTGCTATCAGAATATTCACAATTTCAGGACTTTTAAATATCAGAAGAGATTTGAGGCGAAACGGTTATATAGCAAAATATATCTGGATGGCAGTGCTAATTGTAAGTATCTAAAATATTTAAATATTAGTGTATTTCAAGGAACCAGATATAGGTATTGCAGAAATAACGAAATCTTGGTCAAAACCGAAAATGGGAGTGACTGAACAATCAGATGGTTTATGTTTCCCCGAAACAAAACGCATATATAAGAGCAGTTGGCTGAACTGAATTAGCACTGATATTTATTTCCTACTTGATGAAGCCTACAGATAGTAAGGACCAAATTATTCTAAGAGCAAACCATATTAAAAACGAATAAAGCAAATACAAAAATAAAAAATATCTGTTTTACTTATATTAGTAATATATTAAGGAGACAGTTTTATTATCTATAAGTTCAGTGAAAACCAAAATATTTGAACTACTGTCAGAAATCAAACTTTATATAAAAGTATTACTAGTACAATAGAACTAATTTAAAACGACCAGTTATTCATAGGTAGTTCTAGAATCCTTGCTAAATTATATTATAATTATGATGTATATTTAGTCGCAATATTAACATTTTAACATATTACTTTTATTAACATAGTTTACTCTAAAACTAATCACAAATGTAAAAAAATACCTAAAGTTGTAAGAACTTTATTGGTTTTGTATTTTTTACTAAATAATTTTGGAATTCCCAGCACGAGCAACGAAGTATTTAATGCAAAACATCTTTATTCAACAAAACAGTTGGTAAATCTAACATTAAATTAATTTTCATATACGTCAACTTTCCCAATATTTTTTCTGGATTTAAAATTTTGTTTAGCATTTATTCTCTATTATAATTTTCATATATTTTTTAGAGTATGCAAACGTACATAAAATAAATAGGATTTTCTACACAAGGTGTAGCACTCCGATTTTGTTATATAGTTTAATCTCTAAGTTTAACATTTATAATGTACTATTTTAGTGTTAATTTTTAATAATTGATATATACGCTTTATTTAAATTATATATTGGTTTTATAGTTTAGTTAGATTACCCATATCTACCTCAAGCGAAGATTTCGATTGTTAAACCGGATTATATTATAATGATTAATCGGTATATATATAGCGCCACCTATTATTATCAACAACTATCAGTTAAACTAAAGTATTGAACCACCCCATTCCAAAGAAACATTTTACTGCAAGTTCGAACGTTGTTACATGGACGGCGATGCCTAGATTCATAGAATATCATTCGTCAATTAAAATTATAATTATTTTAAAAAAAAACGAAAACCCAAATAACATCTGAAGATATTTATTTCTTAATATTAGAGAGAAAATAAGAATTTAATTTTAGCAGTCTTGAAAACCTGTTTTGCGAGTTTTGGCCTTACGATAATCTTGTCAGGATGCTGCATTTTCGACTTCACACCTCTATTTTTGGGTCCAAACATATGTTTTCTGTTGCTGTAAATAATAAAATACTGGCATTAATGCACCGAACTTTTTTTACATGTAAAGTCGATATTTGTGTTAATCCTCATGTAGGAATTTATATTTATGAAGCACGACTACTTTAATAAATATTTCTATTTTAGATATATATAAGATTGTTTTTAGGCCAATACATACTTGTTACTTTATTTTAAATTAACACTATGTTAATGGTATCCTTTTGGTACTGGATATCTAACACCTAAGGGTAATATTAGTACAAATTCTGTTACTTAACTTTGGCCTATAAACACATAAAATTTTTCGATTTAAAATCAATATTCATACCTTTTTTTTGATTAGGTAGCAGTTGCATATTGATATAACTAAATCGGTTCTGTGTAGTGTTTTGGAAATTCAAATTAACTTCTTTAAATATTTCCTTTTTCAATAATTTTTTCCTGTTTGCATGAGTATTTAGACTCTTTCATGTCCTGAATTATTACTCGACCATTTTTTGTCTTCTGTGAATTGCCTAAAATATTTCGTTATGAATAAATCTCTTTTATTGATAAAATAACAAATTTATTTATATTGTATTGTTGGGAAAATTTCATCTAAATTATGCCTAGGTACCTTTTTGTTGTCAGAGTTTTGTTCTCTGTTTTAGTTGCAAGTTGATTTTTTGGGATAGCCTTTTCAACTATTATTCTAATTATCTAAATTTTGGAAGCTGAAAGATAGATGTTTCTTTACTATTCGTTTTGCCTAGTTCATAGTATAATTTAGGGTTATGGGACGTGTCACTTCCTATGCGCTGTCACTCGCTGCATCCGATATGCCCTCATTCTGTAGGCGTATGCTAAGATCCCAACTGTTGCCAAGTTTATTCTCAGGTGGTTGCCGTTTAAATTATAAAACCAATCAGTGGTCGTTTTTCTTGCCCTGGAATCCCTATTTTAAATCATACCGAGTTCCTCTTGACAACACTGATGTCACCTGGGACAATCTAACCAATGATAGTTCGGCATCCGAGTTGACTGAACTCTAGAAATTAGAACGGAGCTAGTTCCAGGAAGGAACTACTTTTTAACTTCACTTTTCTGGTCTCCTCTAACATCGAAAGGTCTTCAGCGCGAACTGAGGTAAATAAAATCCAAGTTTTTCTTGGGAATCCGTTAGTGGGATTTCTCCTCAGCTATGAACTAATCTACTTGGGGTTTTGTATTTGTGAATTTTATAATATTTCGTAACCTCCAAGTAATCTCTCTAAGAGAGGATTTTTGGTGCTGAAATTGGACCAGGCCGCCATTTTCCTGCCACTTTGTGAATGAAATCTTCCTGTCCGGGGCGAAGTAAACCCCATTGAATAGGGTCCTAGTACGGGACTTTAAGGTTCCCTTTAATGTGAACGAGTAACGTTCCGCCCTACAACTTCTAAGGTCTTATTTACTGGTACACCTTCCACCGGTTGCAGTGACGTATCACGCTGGGACGCTTGTCCATTTGGTGAACCTTAAGAAATCATGGTTCTTGGGCTTAGACCGTGTCAAAATGGAAACACTTTCCGACGTTTCGCCTTCGATTGCACGAGGCATCTTCAGTTAATGACTGATTGCTTTTGTGCTGGATGATGATGGGAATTTGCATTTAAGTACCTCTTCGTATGCGTTGGTTTTCTATATACAGAGTATCCTAAGGAACCATCCCCTTTCCTTAGAAGAATATCTAGAAAGGGAATCGTACCTTCTGATTCAATTTCCATTGTAAATTTTATATTAGCATGTTGTTGATTTAGATGATCAAGAAACCCAGGGAGGTTTTCTGGACCATGTGGCCATAGTACAAAAGTGTCGTCTACATATCTGAACCATGATTTTGGTTTTAGTAGAGACGACTCTAAGGCTTTCTCCTCAAAAGCTTCCATGAAGATATTGGCTACCACCGGTCACAGAGGAGATCCCATGGCTGCTCCTGAGGTTTGCTCATAGTTCAAGTTCCTTGAAAGACAAAATACGTTGATGTAAGACATGCTTCAATTAGATCTAAAAGTGAGTTGCAAATACTATTATGGTGAAATAAGTCTGATAATATGGAAATTGAATCATTTTTAGGCACTTTCGTATACAGCGATTCCACATCGAAACTGACTAAGATACCTTTGGGATCTAATTGGATTGATTTAAGTTTTTCTACAAAATGCGTAGAGTTTCTAATATATGAATGTGTTTTTCCTATAAAATTATTAAGAATATTTGAAAGATATTTACCAATTTTGTAAGTAGGAGATCCTATTGCACTGACAATAGGTCGAAGTGGTACATTAATCTTATGTATTTTTGGTAGTCCGTAGAACCGCGGGATCCTTGAGCTGCTTGGCCTTAATATTTTCTTCTCCTCTGTTGGTAGATTGGATGCATTTATAAGATTGGTTATCCGTCTTTCAATTTTGTTCGTCGGGTCTGCTTGGATCACTCTGTAGATGTTGTCGTCCAAAAGTAGTTGTATTTTCTTCACGTAATCTGTTTTGTCCATGACGACAGTGGCATTTCCGTCGTAGTGAGTGTCGAAAACATCCAGGCGCTTTCCAATTTAGGCTGTAATAAATTGGTGAATTTTTCCCCACGCCCACTCTCCGGGATAAAAGTGCTTAGGGTATCGATATTGCACGCTCTGTTTACCACGAGCTTGTGTCTTGATACTTTTGCCTTTCTTGTTTCAATTTACTGCGAGTTTTTTTTATTCAGTAAATTAATAAGATAAAATATTTCTTATTTTATTTTATAAAAAATAAGAGCGTAGTAATCTTGCACCCTACGGTTATAAACCAGAGCAAGGGTTGCAAAGGCTTAAAAACTGGATAATTTTCTACTGTAAGTTTATCAATTTTAACACCAGAAAATGTATTTTCAGCATTATTTTTAAAATTTCAGAGCTTCCTAAATCTTCGTTTTTTATTTGTTCCTCTCATTTTATTTTGTAATAATGGATTTTTCCTAATTACACCATCCACTGAATCAGGCTAAAGTACTAAATGGAACATTAGCCTTTTTACTGAAAAAAAAAAAATGTTTAACGGCCTGGTCGCCTAATAATAAAGAACATAACGAGTATGAAATATTTCCAATGCTGAATTTTCGAGTAACTGATATGTATCGATAATTGGCAAACTTTATATTTTTGCTCTTCAGTAATTGATACCTCTTGTTTTTCAGAAATAATAGGATTATGCAGGTAACATACATCTCAAAAGCTTTGGCCCAAAACTCAGCGGAATGAAAATGCGTGATAATGATAAAATTTTGGTTTGGAAATAAAAAATCTTCAATAGCTTGTCTTTATTTTGACCGTTTTATCTCAGAAATCAATTTCATCTGTACTATCGTATAAATTAAACCATCGAAGAGTATTTTTAATTTGGTTGTGGGTATGCCGAAAGCCCATATAATTCAGACATATTTCTCTCAGAATAAAAAAAATTAAATAAACTAAATCTACAAAAAAATTGAATTTCCAGGATTTTTACCTAAGTCAGAGCAAAACGATTAGCGAAAAGGACCAAAAATAGAGTTAGAGCGTCAATCAGGAAATTAGAACCTGAGTATCGTACTTCTAAGGACAGATCCAGGTGGCACTTTTAGTCATGAATACGTCATGGTTGCCACTAGTATTTTCGATGAAGTAACCGCAACTTGGTGTCGCCACGCTGTTTAAGCTGAGACTACGTAGTCATTACCAAAATGGAGAACAATTTTAGAGTAACTATTTCGTGTACAACATGTAACTATGACTATTACGTAGATTGTACGGAATTGTGTGGTTTTATTTTAGTAGCCGAATAGTAATAATTTACCGTATTTGTTACTTTCTTATTTCTGTCTTGATTTAATCCGTTTTAGAAATATGTATGGTTCTTTTTAATACAAACAAAACAGTTATAGTGACTACAAACACTCAAATTGGGAAAATGGTGTAGAGCGTATATAGGATACTTATTAGTAGTTGTTGAGGTAGGACACATGCGTTTCACTTTGTTTCTAGCTATGCAAAGGACCTGAAATTAAAACGCAGGCAATTTCTCTGGTGATGTGGTGATAATAGTTGTAAAACATGACGCTTTTAAAATTCGTTCATTTTCAATATAATTTAGTCAAATATATCGGCCAATTTAAACCTCATTTTTAATTCAAATTTAATTTTGGACTTTGGTTTAAATAGTAATTATCATTAAATGTCTTACTATATAGAGTGGTTCTTTCTTTAACGTGATGCTTAATTTGTATGCATTTTAATCTTTATATTCACAAAAATAAACGTCATAACTAAATATTAATAGGATGAAAATAAAAAATGGAGTGTTACTGGACTTTTACTTTGAAGTTAGCTGCATTTCTTTACTGGGAAAATTAATTAACATTAAGTGTCTACCACTGCCTCCATACGCTTTTATAGTTTTGGATTCTTTAAATACGCAGCTGTCACTTATACCCAATTACTTACAAGTCTTAAACACTAATGTGGTACGAATAAAGTTATCTACCATAACCATTTATTTCGTTTTATTTTTTGTTTCATTAAAATACCGCTTTATGTTGTTTTGTTCAGGTATGACATAAACAAGTAATGATATTTTTAATTTTCGATAAAATGTGATGAATGACGAAAGCTACTTTTTTTCTTATGGGGCGTGACGCCATTGCCATTTTAACTTGTAACTCGTAAGTTATCGTTTACACATACACAACTAACTAAGATTGACAAATTCGGACCGAATATAACGGAGTTTAACGGCTGTATACCAAATTACAGTGACTTTATGAGGACAGTGGCGGCAAAGATTGGTTCGGCCATATTGCTGCTAAAATCGTTTTGTTTACTTTTTGCTACGTGGGTTTCTTATGAGGTTTATTGTTTTAGTGTATTATTTTATTAGTTTTTGTAATATTAATTCAAACAATAAGTTCTAAGCCATTGGCCATATGGAGAAATATGTTTAAGCCTGGTTCACCTGCTTTTTGCTTGTAATTGTAAAGTGTTTGTGATGAATTTGTAAATGACTATATGACCCTAAATATCTTAAGTTTATGCTTACTCCAAGAAAAGTTATTAAATATTGCACATTACTATGTTTTGGTTTTATTTTGCCCTAAAATAGGATATTATTTCATGTGTTAGTGTATGTTTTACTCTATTCAACACCCCACTTTGAGGTAGAAGCTCTCAAAGTTTAGCATGAAAGAAACTTTATTTTATAGGCCTTCTTTAGTACATACTACATTACTAAATTCACTTGGGAGACAACTGTCATTAATCACTTTCACAAACATTGTCATTTGTTAAAAATCCAACTGAAAAAGTAGTTTGCACCAGATAGTTCGCATTGATTATTAGAGTAAAACATTAACATATCCCTACATTTACAACTGACGCTGACAGAGGTTGTCAGTGTAAAGTAAATTTAGAATTTTTTCTGCGGTATATTACTCTAATTCTTACTTCTAAGTTTTAATTTAATAAGATAGATAAGATTAGAAGCAGTAACTTTGAAAAATTACTATTATGTCACTGAAAAGAAATGGCGACCTTGGAGTCAGTTTCGTAAGTAGTTTTTGGCATTAGTAATTATATAATTACTTTAGATAGCAAATTACTATAAAGCATTATTCGCAGTGACAAATATATACATAATACTTAAAAAATTGTAACCCGAAGTGTTCATTGATATAAAGTAGGAATATTAGTAATAAATACATAAAAACTCTTAAAGAGTAGTAGTGGAAAGGGTTATAGCTACTTTAGTGCCAGCTGGGCAGTTTCAGGCAAATTGCCTAGAAATGGCTAGAAATACAGAAAAAGAAAAAAAATCCAAGCTATACTAAAAACTAGTTTGCAATGATATCACGATGTTTTCTGGCATTAAGGCGAGTAATTAATTATTTTGGACGACGAAAAATACTTTCCTCTAGTAATTAAAATAGTGTGAATAACAATAAACAAAGTAGATATATTTCAAATTCTTTAACAAATATAAAATTTCGTTTAATATTACCTATGCTGCCTCTACTAATACTAAGTAAAACTTTTAAAACAATTATATATTTTGGAAATATGTCCACACAATTAGCTAAATTATTTAATGGGTTAAATATTTCTTTTAAACCCTCAACCAACAAATCACAATGAAAGAGAAACCCGAATATCTCTCAAAGTCTGGAATTTATGCTTATAAATGTGAAAAAATGTTCGGCTACGTATATGAGACAATCAGGAAGAAAGATTTCAACCAGAGTTCAAGGACACGTTCAGATCACAAATACAGATATTATTGGTCAAAATCAGCGAATGGCAACCATCCTTTATATATGAGCTTCCAGTTTTCTATATCGAATGATATAACAGTTATCCAGAGTAGGGAAAAGGTAAAAAGCTGGACCTATTGGAGAATGTGGAAATAAGCATAGCTAAAAAAGCCCTGTTTTGTCTTGTGTCAATGATATTTTCAGTATTAAACCAAACCTCAATTTTGATAATTTACCTAATAACTAATCACCAGACCCAAGTTTTCAGTGTAAACTCGAAGAGCTATAACGATATTATTGTTGCCTCTTAACCGGGAGACACGAGTTCGATACTCGCTGATGGTAAGCTTTTTAAAATTTTTTTTTATTTATATTTTATATTTAGGGTAGTTTTTAATACATGCATTTGACCAGATTTCGTTTCAACTTCTCTTAGTATCCGTCTGGCCACCTAATGTGTATGGTGTTTGTTTATCGTAATCTATGTGTGACGTTTTTTCCAATTTTAATGGTATTGTTATCCATTTCAATTGCATTTAGTTAGTAATTATATATATATATATATATTGTATATACATATATATGTATATCTCTGTATATATATGTATATATATGTATATATATGTATATATATGTATATATATATGTATATATATGTATATATATATATATATATATATATATATATATATATATATATATATATAGGTCTGATGGTGTACAAGTGTAACTCTTAAACATTAAACATATGACTGAAATCGAGACTTAGTGTCTGTTCGCTGAAGAAACAGAAAAAAATTGACAATTTACAAAAAAAAATATTTATTTTATTTCAAAGAGCTTCCTTAACATATTTTTTTATATGCAGCTTAAGCGACAAATGAAATCATCAATAACAGGATATAAATATATTTTTTATAAGTTTGGATTATTTTCTTAAGCCACTTCATTATAAATGCATTTATTATATAGTAATTAATGTTGCAATAGTGCTAAGTAGAAATTACGGGAACGTTTAATTAATTAATAAATGCGGCAAACCGCATCAACAAATTTTTGTACGAAGGAGTTTTCCCACTGAATTCAATTCAGGGTGTCAAAGATCAACTGACTTTTTTTATCTGCCATCCCCAATGTTTAATCAAATGTTTCTTACAATTATTGAAAAGTAAAAGCTGGCACCTGACCCTGCTGGGACATTACAATCTAAATGATTCATCTTTAATAAAATTCGTCACAAGTTTTTATTTTAAGTTTTATTCACCTAAGCCTGACATAAAATGTATGGGTCTTTTTATACATAACCAAACTCAAAACCAAAAAGAAATAACACTTCTAAAAATTTCCTATATCAAAGAACTCTCTGAGAAACTATCTACGAAGCTAAATAACGATTCAATAATTAAGTACATCATACTTCAATATAATTAAGTTTAGTCAACGCTCGCCATGTTAATAATAATATCTACGAGCTGTAAATTTAAAGTAAAAAAGTAAATTCTTTCGGTTGTGATATCGACTGATAGTATGCGAAGGCAGAGACAAATAGATATTTCTATTTTAGTACTAGCCAGGGGCGTGCGGTGAAATTTTAAAAAAGGAAAGCAATTTTTAGAAATTTACCTATTTGTAATGTAATTCGATTCTTCGATCATTTTTTGCAAATTCGTCAATGACGTCATCATAAAAACGTCCAAGCTCCGACATATTTTGGAGAAGTTTATTTTCAATGGACAACAACGATGCATGCGAAAGTCTCTCCTGCCCCGTTGAATTCCTCACGAAATTTTTTATACGTTTAAGTGTTAAAAAATTGCGTTCTATTAATGAACTTGTGGCAGGTATTGTCAATACTAATTCACACAATTTCTACACTTCGCTGTAAACATCTTCCAGCTCCTTGTCTTTTCAAAATTGCGTTAGTTCCTTACCGTTATTTGTTGCTCTAATGTCATCAGTTTCGTAAATCACTTTTAGTTCAGATCGCAGTAACACTCGGTCAAAGAACTGGCCATAATGAAGAAGAAGAGATTTAAACGCATCTTCTGGAAAAGTTTTTCCTTTAAATGCATGCAGAGCTTGAGGAATTTAAAATCATTTAAACCGTTGAATCTATAGTTTATTTGTTGCTGAATTTGATCGATTATTTTATAAAATAGGCGTCTGTTTGATGTTTGAACATCTCCCAGCTTGTCTGTTCGAAGACACTTGGCTTGTGGCTCTACATTTAACGTCATCGTTTTCTCCCAAAATAAGTCAAAGTCATCACTTTTTTGGCTTAACATGGACTTAAAATCATCCCCTTTTTTTAGGCAAACAGCAATATCATTTGTTTTAGTTTGTAATATATTAAAAACATTATCCGAGAATGGAAATATTTCTGAAAATATGTTCAACAAATAATTAAAATTAAAATCTCATTTCAAACAGTCCGAAAACCCTCTCGAACTATTTATTGCTTCTGAGTCCCACGTTTCATTATTTTCTATTATATTCTCAAATAGTTCAATCAGTGATTCAGTGATTTTCAGATACTGTTAACACAAGTCTTCCATTATAGTTCTACCTAGTAGGAGCTACTTTGGGCAATCGTTTGTGGACAATGGAGTCCAAAACTTGTGTACGTTTTGTTGACTTGGAAAGAGCAGCCATGCCACTTAAAGTAACGAAAAATACTTTACACTCTTTAATATGATTGATGGACTGAGATAAAACTAAATTTAATTTATGAGCAAAACAATGAACAAACACAGCACTTGGGAAAGTTTCTCGAACTTTAGCTTGCAGACCCTAAGAACTAATTTTTTCTCTCCATTAATTTCTTTAGTAACGTTATAAACTACGGTATATAATGCATCTGCTGTATGATTTTCGGACACATTCTTAAAACCTAAAAGTCGCTCTTGAATATTTCCGTCTGTTTTAACATAGCGTATTACTATAGATAATTGGCTAAAATTAGTGATATCAGTTGTTTCGTCCAAAACAATAGCAATGAACCACACCTCGCTAATCTCCTGCTTAATTCTTTTTAGAATAATTGTTGCAACAGCGGAAATTAAATCATTCTGGATTCGATTCGACGTTCCGCGAAAAAGGCTAGACTGCTCTAAATGATTTTTTAAGCAATCATCATATTTAGCCATTATAAATTAAGTAAATGTTGAAAATTTCCTCTATTTGAAGAAACCCTTGTTTCATCATGACCTCTAAATCCCAAGTCGTGCTGTCCGAGAAAACAAACAACATCGATAAGTCTTCTTAATATTTCCCTATTTTTATCGACTAACTCATTGTGTTTGCGGTGACTAATTTGCAACTGTTTATTAAGGGCGTATTCAATTCTGGTTTTGCCGAAGACTTTTTCTTTTATGGCGACCTGCAAATGCGCTTTGGACATTTTTTTATAGAAATTGTTTAAATCGGAAAAACCAGTTTTATTCCAGAGACCTTTTTCATTTTCAAAAAGTAAACATGGTCAACAAAATAATTTACGCATATTTTCACACCCTGTTAGCCATTTAAATTGTTCGTATTGTTTTTCCGGATAAAAATTTCTAATACAGTTTTTCATTTTTGTGGTTAAATTTTTCATAGGCAGTTTTGCCCTTCCTTTGGAAATTATTTGAAGCTTAACAGCGAAGTTTAATGTTGAAAATCCCTTTATTATTAAAAAACACTCCACACATTCACACACACTCTTATTACTAAATTCTCCAACATTTTCAACGTTATTACCGACAGCCGAAGTTGACGGTATTTGCATATCCATGTCCGTATTATTGTGTTCCATATCGCACCATTCACGACGCGACGTACGTATCAGACAACACATGGATAGGCGTTCAAACAAAGAACCTACTCCAACGGTAGCTCCGCCCTCACTTAAAGCATGCGACTGAAATGCAAAAATTGCAAACAGTTGGTAGAAAGTTCAATAACCTCTGGCTCGATTCACCGGAAATCAAGCATACAGAACTTGGCTGCAGAGAAGCTAGCGGCCCGCATAGATTGTATTCCATTTTCTATTGTCGCTCTGTCGGAGTCAAGGCCACATTTATTATGGGCTTGATAATTAAGATAATATTTTAGCATTTTTAGTATAAACTAAATTAATGGTTCCCTATTTCAAAACTTACATTTTAGAAGATGTTTTGTAATTTTTTTTGGGAAGCACTGCTTCCCTTGCTTCCATGGACTGCACGCCCCTGGTACTAGCTAGGCCATGGTACGATCTCTCGAGATCCTATATATTTTAAATATACGTATTACATTTATATAGTTTTAAATATATGTATTTAATTTTAACACGGAGCTCCTCCTTATAAGTAAGTATCAAATATATCTGATAAATATAAAAAGTATTGTGTGATTAATTTATATAAAACAAATATAAATGTCGTGTTTTCATTTTAAACATTTAACCAATTTTATATTATTAACAATGGATGATGCGCTAAATATTTCGTTAAAATTTGTTCCAGTGACGACCGCAAAGCGATACGATCGTTGCTGCCGTTATTGAGAAATATCGGTATGTGCTTTAAGGCCTCGTTATCGCCGTATTTGTCTGTGTTAAATGGGGTGAAATATCTCTATAAAGTGGCGATTTACACAGCTCGGGAATATTTGAGATCGTGTGAAATATTTTGTCAATGAAATGTGTGCAGAGCTCTCTAGAGTTTGAAATAACATTTGCTATTACCTGATGCTGAAATATAACGGTCTTATAATAATAAAGTTGGAAAAGTAGCTATACAAGAAACTAAAGATATTTAATGTTTTGAAAATAATATGTAGTAAAGAGATATAAAAGTAAAACGATAAAAGGATATATATATATATATATATATATATATATATATATATATATATATATATATATATATATATATATATATATATATATATGGGTTCTTAACAAAAAATCATACCGTCACAATTGTTTTATTATCTTAAATGTTTTTTAGGCAAAATAGCTATATCTATAAACATTAAAATGTTTATGTTTAAAAAGAGTTTAAGTTAATAACGACTAATTTTTGACAAAAGATCATAAGCGCCAAAGTTCAAGTTTTACAGAAAAATCACTTTTTTTGTTTAATGGCAAGTAAATTTTTAAACTTTCAAAAATTATTGTAACATTGTTGTTTTATTTAAAAACATTAAAGAAAATAAAAGTGTGTAATTTTCATAGTAAATTTTTGAAAAAAATGCTTTTGGTTATGTCACTTACGATACACATAATATAACACTTTGTGGCTACCAGATGTTTAAACAAAAATAAATAATATCATTTTATGCAAACACTTTTTTCCAAAAGTTTAAGGATTATGACATAGTCGACTTAAATATTCATCAAGAAAAAAGAATATGATTATAAAGTAATTATTGTTTTACAAGTTTTCATGCTGACTATGAGTAGCCATTAAGACTATACGCTGTTTTCTTGAAAAAGGCATTTACTCTAATGATATTATATTGATATAAGCTTTATTAAACACAAACCCGTAAGCTTCCACAGGTACACCTAAATTAGCTTCGACGCTTGAAATGAATTCATTTACAACACTGAACAAAAACACTTTCCGGCAAGCAGAAAGGATTTACCATCAAAACAACAGAAGTTCGAAACTATTAAAATAAAACACGCTTGTTGAATTTTCTGTACAGACTAACTTTTATTTTGGTATTAATATGAAGCAAACCAATAATACTGACGTAGCAAACTTATACCTAAGAGTCATACGGACAGTGGCGTAACGATATGAATAATAATTTGTGCTGCATTTATAACACTCACACTAGCACAAACAATTATTTAAATGCATTAAATTTATCTGTACCTAAAGCATCTAAAAACTTATAATGTTTGACAGAACTTAAACTTTTAGTTAAGCATATGCATAGCTGGCATATGAGCTATCTGTAAATACTCAACCTTTACAAAATTTTCGGAAATTGCATCACGAATAAAATGGTGACGGACATCTATGTGTTTTGATCTTTTGTGGTACATGGGATCATTAGACAACTTCATAGCGCTTTGGTTATCATTAAACAACGTTATACAATTTAAATTTCCTGTTCTTTTGAAGCTTCCGAGACTGCCATATATTTAGCCTCGGTGCTTGATAAAGCCACAGTTCTTTGCATACGACATTTTCATGATATCGCAGAACCACAAAGTGTAAAACAATATCCGGTATACGATTTACGATCACTTGAATCAGATGCTCAGTTAGCGTCAACAATCTTCTAGTTTGCTAGTGAGTGTCGTTAAACAATTATTAAATTGACTGAGATAACTAACTGAAAAAGCAATGCCGGGTCTAGTCAAAACAGCAAGATACATCAAGCTGCCTATCCGCTGCTGATATGGCAATTAGGGATTAGATTGTTCGTTTCTACTAAGACCAACATTTACTTCAATGGGCGTACACAGTTTTACAGTCTAACAGATTAAATAGTTTTAATATATTATTTATATATTGCTCTTGATCTAAATATATAACTTTATTATTTTTATCAAATTTCACTCTCATACCGAGACACTCTTTTTTACCTGCCCTAAATCCTTAGTTTTAAAATTTTGCCCTAGCGCGAATTTTAAATTATCTGTTTAACTATAAAACTTTATTTTCAGGATCAGATGTTTGAAACCCTTCAGTTAACATCATAAAAACCTTTTTCTCTAAAATACCATTAAGAAAAGCGGTAATTATATCCAAATGCGTTATATCTAAGTTTAATTTTACAGATAATGCAATTAATAACCTGGGAATAGAATGTCTTACCACTGGTGAAGAAGTTTCTGCAAAGTCTATACCGGGTTTTTGGGAAAAGCCTTTTGCTTTTAATCACACAGTCCTCAAATTTTCTTTGTTTTGGCACAACATTCTCTCAATGTTCATCTGAACTATCCGTTAGGACTTCCTCATTTTGTTCTCCCATTGAAACTGATACTTCGTCTGTGTCATTAATCGGTGTATTTATCTCAGTGTCAACCATTATACTAACGTCTTTTTCAAAATCACATCCCTGCTGGTGAATATTGTATTTGTCTTTGGATCATAAATATATACTATATATATTTTGGATCATAAATATATATACTATATATATACTCGATAAACTTTCACTTGGTCACCATAACCCACCAAAATACATTTGAGAGCCTTTCTGTCCCACTTCAATCGTTTGTCTATGGGAACATGAGCCATCTCTGAACTCTCAAAAATTCTAAGATCACTCACATCAGGTTGCCTGCCAGTATATAAGATAAATAAGACTGATTACGTAAATACACTGCAGTGTGAACTTCTTCGGCCCAAAAGTTCTTTCCTAAGTTAGCATCAAACAGCATACAACGTGATTTTTCAACGATGGATCTGTTCATCCTTTCAGGCAAGCCATTTTGTTCAGGAATACAGGGATTGGTTTTCTGTTGAATTAATACAGCTATTTTTGTTCAGGAATTTCTCCCTCTCTTTAGCACAAAATTCTCCACCATTGTCCGATCTTAGTATTTGCATGTTTTTGTCCTTTTGGTTTTCGACGATTATTTTGAAATTTTTGAAATATTCAAAAACTTGATCTTTTGTTTTCAAAAAATAAACAAAAGTCATACGACTAAAATCGTCCACAAAAATTAAAACATATTTTGATCCACCAAGAGAGACTGTGTCTATCGGGCCACATACATCTGTATGTATTATTTCCAATACATCTGTAGCTCTATGCCCTTTATGTTTAAATGGTAATTTAGGTTGCTTACCTTCACAACATACTTGGCAATTTTTTAATCCTTTGTCTACAGTGCTTGAATATGCCAGTCCCTCGACAAATCCATTTTTCATTTTATTCAGGTAGGTGCTATTTATGTGCCCGAAACGACGATGCCAAACTTCTCCTGTAGTTACTGTTAATGACATCAATAAACATTTATCAGGAATTAATGTATTTAATCTGTAAACACCATCAGTGGCGGCTCGCGGGTGAAAAAGTAAGTGAAATGCAATTGAAGAAAGAAAATATCACAATAATTTTTTTTCCAGAATTTTTTTTGTGTGGAGGGGGTAGAATATTTTTTACGACTTACCTAAATTTTGTATACTAAATTAATTCTCCTGTCATTCATAGCAGCAAATTTATTTATAACATCTTCATAAAATAGATGAGTTGCCCTAATCTCCTCCAGAAATTCCTTTTGAATTGAAATATTGCCAAGAGAAGTAAGTCTTTCTTGAGATATTGTATTTCTTAAATAAGTTTTTACATATTTGAAGCAAGAAAAACTTCTTTCCACTGAAGCACTTGTCGACGGTATTCTCAAAATAAGGGAAAACAATTGATATGCTTCGGTAAAAATATGTTTATTTTTATTAATTTTTTCCACTTGCTCTTGCAGCGATATATTCCAATTACTCTCATTGGCAAAAATAAGACCAAGCTCATTTTTAAGTCGTTGACTTTTTGAAAATAATTCCCCCTATAACTGTAACAAATTTTCAAACGGGCCAACATGAGAATGTAAGTTTTTCACAGTCCTGAAATCTTAGTGTGTTTTCCATTAAAATATGGTCCAATATTTCATAAAAAAGGGTTCTATACTTAGCTCTAATATCTTCAGGTGAAAGCTTACAAGCTCACGTTTGTAATAATTATTTCTGTAATAGTATTTGCTTTATCAAACATGATATTAAAAAAATGTTCATATCTTTTTTTAAAGAGCGCCTCACGACAGCGTTTTATATTGGATATGCAAAAATGAATGTTAAGCGATTTTTTTTTGAAAAACGTCAAATAGTATGTCCGTGATTGAGAAAATGTCATTAAACACTAATGCCAGAAACGTAAATTCCAAATCGGTCATCTCACCTAAAAATCCTTTCGCAAAGCAGATTGATTTTTCATCAGATTTGTCACATTTACTAACTTCGAATTTGAAGTTGTAACAACACCATAAATAAATATAACACAAAACAGTCAAGTTAACTGCGAAGGAACTCATCGGTTGCAGCGAAATCTGCGAAAATAAAAGTAAACAACCACCGCAAACTGAACGACACGTGGGTGTAGTGTACTGCGCCTGCAATTCACCGAGAGCGTTGTATGAGACTGGGCTCGACGTCATCGGATACGCGTTGTTATGGCAACATAGTAGGAAAATCGTAAAGTAAACATAGCACCTCCAGTAAAGTCAAAGCGGTTTGCGCCACTGTTATAGTTGTTATAATAAAGTTCGATTGATAGTTTTAATAAGTAACGGTCAAGTAAAATATGTATTCGAGATGTACAGCTAATTTTTTACCAATTAGGTGAATAAATGAATGTAAAAACTAAAATTTTAAGAGATATATAATAAATATAGTTAGATGTTTGCTTGTTTATTTTTCCTGGTGAAGTAGCGCTTTACCTACTTCACCTGAATAGCCGCCACTGAACACCATCCTTTAAACCAGCTGGACCGACCAGCTCATTTTGTTTATTGTACATCTTGCAAGTTGCAGTTATCCACAAATTTAACAACGTTACCATTTTTTATCAGTTCACTTACCGATAACAAATTTGTCGTCAACTCGGGTACGCATAAAACATTGTTAGCAGTTATTTCATAACTTTTACGTCCCACAATTGTTGTTAATATTACATTACCCGAACATTTCACAGGAACCTTCGTCTTGTTAGCGACCATTACTTCTTACATATTTGCTGAGGTCTCAATATTTTTCAGCCAATCTTCATTAGCAGTCAAATGTACACTTGCCCCCGAGTCTGATTCATTGAATGACCCGTTTAAAAACACTACATTAAAAGAGTTTAAAGATTTTTATTTGCCACTGTTTTTATTTTCGATATTCGGACATTTATTTTGATATTGTCCCATTTCTTTACACTTGTAACATTTTATCTTTTTGTTGTTGATGTTCGATTTCGAATTATAATTAGCGCTACGGTTATCACGCCAATTATGCTTACTGGCAAATACACTTCGATAGCACACGTCTACTTTCATGTCTAAGAGTTTGGATTTGATTGAATCTTTCATTATGGCAATTCCAGAGTGTTCGATTGCCATAATCATTGGTAAGAGTTTTTCTGGCAATCCAGCCAGTAATAACGAACCAATCCACTCGTTTATGTCAAATCCTGTACCTCGCAGCTTTTGACTTATTTCCACAAGTTGATTGACATAACTTGACATACTGTCACAGTTTCCTAGACGCATGGATATTAAACTTCTTAGTAGAGTAATTTTTCTTGCAAATCCCTTGTCATCGAACAATTCCTTTAACTTATTCCATAACTCAACAGTTGTTGCTGCATTTTTATATGGACATATAAGGAGGTATCGATTGTCAGGATCAACTTTGCTTTTGCCTTAACGTCATCTTCTTGAACAACTTCTGAGATACACTTAGAAAGACCTTCTAAAATCAGGAAGTTCTCCACAACAAACGCCCAATCACCATTGTTTTCTCATCCTTTTAACTTTGGGACATTAACTAGGTAATTTCCTGCCACCCTTGCACAAATACTAAAAATTATACTTACAAACCTAACTTTTATTTCGGTATTAATATGAAGCAAATCAATAATACTGACATAGCAAACTTATACCTAAGAGTCATACTGACATACATTTATAACAGAAACTATGCGCAGCAAACACCAGGCAGTACATTCACTATAGAATACGGTAATCATTGTATCATCTATTTCATTACCAAAAGCAGAGGAATTGGTTCTCTTTAAACCACATAATTTCGCAATTGCTCCAAGAACCATTTCACTAGAAGAGATAATAGCAAATGTAGAGGACTGCATCCGAAAACTACCACAAGAACAGGTATATTCAGTTCGACATGAAACAGTAAAAATTTTTCGCAGCTCTAAACCACCAAACTTTGTCAGCTCCATAAAAAGCAGTTACAAAGAGCGTTAATGACAAAGATGATGTTATATTTCTAACTGCCGATCAAAAAAATCCTATGGTAGTCATAAAAAAAACAACTTAGAGAAAATAGAGACATATTTCAAGATGATCGCTATACGACAATACGAACGGATCCAACTAAGAAAATTGAAAGGAAAATTTGCAGCCTTACTAATGTCTTGGATTTGCCAGATCTAAATTGAAGCCACGCGGTTCGAAGCTTTATCGATTTTACTTCCAAAAATACATAAAGCCAATGTACTGTTACACATAGTCAGTGCAATAGGTTCGCCATCGTACGACATATTTTAATACTACTAATACTGCTGAATACTAGCCGATATCTAGAACCCCTTCACAGGACGATCTAATTCTTAGATCAATAACTCTAGACATTTCGTAGAAAAGCTTAAAGATTTTACTTTAGATGCTGGTGATATTTCAGTCAGTTTTGATAATGAGTCCCTGTTTACAAATGTACCTATTGATGATTCAATTTATATAATGTCTAACATTTTTCAACATAAAAACCTTAATCTAACCTTAATTGAATAAGAACGCTTAACGTCCACATATTTAATGTTTCAAGGGAACTTTTATGAGCAAACTTCAGGTACCGGCATTGGATATCCGCTATCACCTGTGGTAGCGAACATCTTTATGGAGGCTTTCGAGGAAATTACTTTAAGCTTTGCTCCTTGACAACCTAATGTTGGTTTAGATATATAGATGATACCTTTGTAATATGGTGTCATGGAGGAGAAAATGTAACTATGTTTTTAAATCATCTAAACCAACAATATACTAACATAAAATTCATTGTGCAAATTTTGTCAGATGGTGTATTAGTACAAAAGAAAGAGAACGGCACCCTAGGTTATACTCTTTATAGGAAACCGATATATACGGATAGATATGTAGTTCTCATCATGATCAATCTCAAAAACAATCCGTTATCAATTCATTCGTTTTTAGGACTTTGTCGTTATAAGATGCAAATTCAATTCCTGAAGAAACAGAAAATCTGACTTAAGTTGTGCAATTTTACCTTTTATTCAGGGCACCACAGATAAAATTGCAAGAATTCGGCGGAGATCCAATATTCGCAAAATACTTTAGTACACAAAAAAAAATTGGACAATGCTTAAGGCCACCAATTGAAGTAATTCCTTTGCAATCAGAAGTTTATAAAATTCCTTGTTCCTTCGGTAAATTGTATATAGTTGAAATTGGACGGTCTGGACTGGACTCAAGGAGCATGAAAGATGTATGAGTAAGAAATAAATTGTTTAATCCGCTGTCGCTGAACACCAACCCACAACAGGATACAAGACTAATGTAAAAGATACAGGTTCTTTCATCAGACTGGGGTTATCATAAACGAAAAATTAGAGAATCAATTGAAATTATCCTGCGTGGAAACCAATCATCACACTCAGCTACGCGTCGATGGGCATAGGTAGGGTAAAAATACCTGAGCTCGGCCTATCGGATCTCATTCACTGTTTTAATATTGTGCAGTGAAAATCTCTAAAGATGCCTTGTGCCATCGCAGGCAAAACGTCGGAAGGTAATTTCAATTTGACACGCTCTAAATCCAAGAACTATGATTCCTCAAAGTTTTTTTAACGTTATATTGCAATAAAGTGTCGTTTACGACCACAAACGATAATGTGTAATAATATTAAAAAACTGATTTTCAGCGGTGGCATCCCTTGGGATATTTTGTCAAGGACACACCGATATTCTGTATAACAGCTTTTAAAAGTTCATCTGTATTTTGGTTCTGCACCACGTCTCTTCTTTAATTAACAGGAGTCAATGATAAGAGAGAGGCTAAAGACATAGAAGATTCGGCAAGAACATTCCCCTTCAGACTTAAAGTGTTGTTACTAAAGTTAATGAAAGCCTCATCTTTTACAAAAATTCTTTCTGTCTTGTTAGAAATATTTTAGATAATTCATTATATATTTTTAGTGTTCATAAAATGGAAGGAATAGGACCTCTTAATATTTTATTATTCCTTGGATATAAATTATTAAAATATTTATAAATAAATTAAAGTTTCCGCAAAAATGCAGCATGGTGGAAATGTGTTTGCACTTTTTGTGTCTAATTTTACTAGGCTAATGGAGCAATCCGGTAGAATATGATTCTCAGAGCAGCTAAAACCGGTGGAAGATAGTGTCTTTGTGCACTTGTTGCCGACAGTGATAGAATTAGTTTTGTATTTTGATGAAGCAGTATTTGTCACTGCGCCTCCAAAATGTAAGCACAGGCCGCGTTTTCTTACGATATGAAAAAGGGAAGTGCACAAATCAAGTGATTGGTATTAATACATTTCGATCATGTTCCTTCAATTGCACGTTATCCTAAATTGGACGATCCTAAGAAATACACGGGACATGCGTTTCGACGTACCTCCGCTACCATTATGGCGAATAGTGGCATGACAATAGATCAAATCCAACTACAAGTAGAATGGAAATCAGCATCTGTAGCGATTGGTTACGTTGAAGGGAGTATTAGCAATAAATAAAATGTTTCAAACATTATTGAAAGTATCATAAGGGGAAGTGCAACCTTACTGCCTTCCGAGAATATTCGCAGTATTAATTTCAACAGCAGTTCCTCTCACTTAAAAACCGAAGTATTAATATTTCAAGAAATACCAACTGTACTTTTCATATTTATTTAAAAGATGAAGACTTTTAAATATTTGAATAAAGCCTTTGAAACATTTGTTAATAATATTTTATCTGATGTTACACGATCAGATCAATAATTAAAAAGTTGACTTTTACGTTTCTTTAGTTTTTGATATTGGCATGGTAACTTTATAATTATATAAATAATTTACTTACTTAATGAATTTAAACACTCTGAGGTATACTTTAAATAAGCAAAAGAGGTTGCCAATAAAAAAATATTTTATTTACTTGGACATTAAACGTTGAAGGCACGACACGGCGTATTATATATTTATACGCTTTCGGTCCACGTATACACGTGTCAATCTTAAGCGCTGTTCGCCTTATAATGCCCTTGATACCTTAATAACTATAATTTTCTTGGAGATGTGTTAGTAAAATATTACTACATAAATAAACAAACAGATTTCTTCTTCCTTATATGTTACTGCATTTTTATACCCGAACCAAATATCTTCCTGAAATCTAGTATTATAAAATATTCACAGGTAAACAACATTGAGCCAGATTACTAAATTGAATTATATTTTGTTTACTAACCTTTAAAAAAAACTGTCACTTTTTCATATTTTCCCAAAACGGACGTTTTTACCCAAAGTGAAATTTGCAAATATTTCCTCAAACGCTTTAAGGAGCAGTATACATGAATACGGATCGAATATCCTCTCCATTATTTCATGTAGAATTTTGCTCACCATATAAAGGTAGTTATAGTAAAAGTAATAAATAGGTGAGTCATGTCAAACATGACATCGGAGTAGATGTTTTCTTCGATAGTAGTTTTCTTTTTATTTTTATTTTTTCTTTATGGGGCATACCTGGTACCCATATAAAGTGTAGCTTATTTTAATATGTTTTGAGATTACTTTTTTATATTAATATAATGGGTGGAAAAAAATTTGATCCGAAATTTTCCAATAACCAGTAATTCAGGAGCACTTTTAATTTCATTTTTCCATTAAATACTAGCTATATAAAGTAAAATTTTCCTGATTTTGGTTCTTTGAAAACTTTTAAGTGCCTTTTATGCATATGAAACCACCATTATGTATAGTTTATTTGTGCTTATACTAATACTCATCAGAAACCATTAAGATATGCATATGTTTTACATACAAGTTGTGATATTATTTATTACGGATTTTATTTATTCTGTGTAGGTAAGAAATATTTTGAGCAAAAGTTGTTTGTGTTATACAGGAATAGTATAGCTAAGATTTAATTATTGTTTAAACGTTCGGGATTGAAAGCTGTTACATTTTTTTTATGGAAATTTTACACGGTTTAGATCTCAACGTTGAGCTTATTGATGGAAAACGTCCTATATCGACAAAAAAAATGATTTAGCAGCTATTATATTTTACATTTCAGAAATTTTTTAAAATCCTAATTGGAAAGCTGTTAGAATTAATTTTAGTGTAGTTAGTGCGTCAAACTGACAAAAAACAGTAAGATCATTATAAATATATGTATATATGCTAATAAACAGGATGTTCCAAATGTAAGAAATTATCTTAAAAAGGTTAAGGAAATTTTCGTGAGTGTGTTTCTTGCGAAATACCAAAAAATGGGCATTTTGGGCAGCATAAAAAATATATTTTTTAACTCTATTCATTTCGAAGTCGAAATTACCTGCAACGAACAAAGAACAAATATCTTTTTTGTCAATAAATGAAATTTTAATCCCCACTAAATCATGGCCATTATTTTGATACACAATGTTTTCTTGGAAAAATTCTAATACCTTGAGGTATTAATTTTTTTTTATAAGCCGAAACAATAAAACCAACTGATTTGACAAGTTAAAAAAGTAACGAATATTCAACAGCGGGATATTATGCAAATAAAATTATTAGAATATGTGTGGAATTTGTTAAAGGTAAAAGATTTCGTCCAAGTGGTTTATTCCCGGTATTGTACCTAAAATTAAAGCCCTTCAAATAGCCGAACTGTTTTTTCTGAATAAAAAAAAGAAATTTGGGTTATTAGTTAAAGAAAAAAATTTAAAAGTAGTTTCTTTGATAATTAAGTTTTTTATTTTCTCTGTTTCTTTTAATTTTTAAGTTAAATTCATATATGTTGCCAAAGTGTCTCGACAAGTAGTATCACAAACAGTATCCTTCCCATTTTTTCACGGTAAAAAGAGTTAAAAAAAGATTTTTATTCATATTTCAAAAATCCTTTAAGGTATTTTATTGAAACTTGGTATATAGAATAAGCTAAAGAGCTAATTTTCCCAACGTGAAGAAAATCCACAATTAATAAACTATAATACGCCACGGCTGTGAGACCAGAAAAAATTCTGTTTGGAAGTTTCCAGTTTATAGAATACTAGCTTACAAGATAAGATTTAATAGTACTTCTTATAACATAAAGAGAGGAAGTAATAATTAAACTGAACATCATCATTCAATTGTATAAAGTTTGGTCGACCTGGATATCATCAAGTGCCCTGGTCCAGATGAAATTCCTCCTATCGTTTTATCAGAATGTAGCCCTACAGTTGCTGTTCTTTGAGTTACATTTTCAATTTATCAATATCAACTGGCATTTTCCCAAAAAGTGGAAACTGGCCACAATAACGCCAATATTAAAGAATGGCAATCGTATCGATATCTCTAACCATCTCCCTATATCTGCGTTATGCTGCATGGCTAAGGTATTGGAATCCATTGTCTCGAATGCAATTTTCTGAAAGTTTTGGAATACATTGATTCTGGTTTCTTTGAAGGTAAATCATGTCAAACGAACTTACTGGTATATGCAAATTTTCTGAGTGTAATTACCGACAATTCCCTCCAGGCGGACTCAGTATACTTTGATTTTAGGAAGGCATTTGGTAATGTAAAGCATTGCATCCTGATTGAGAAACTCAAAAACTATGGAATTGATAACCCCCTACTCTCTTGGCTAGATATTTACTTCTGCGTCCGAAAGCAAATAGTAAAGTTCCACAACTGCGAATCTAAGGAGATAAAAGTGCATTTTGGGGTTCCTCAAGGGTCCCCCTTGGCCCTGTGCTCTTCATCATCTTTGTAAATTATTTGTGCCAGTTATTTAAACACTCTAGACCTTTGTTTTATGCAGACGACCTAAAGATTTTTCATCAAATCTCATCTGTGCATAATTGCTATTTATTACAAAATGACATTGATTCCTTAGTTGCGTAGGCTGATAAAAACCAAATAGAACAAAATATCAAAAATTGTCAAACAATATAATTCACGAGGAAAAAATTCTCTTAAGCATACTTATTTGGTAGGGGGTCAAGAACATAGTAGAGTGATATTTGTAAGAAACCTGAGCGTAATTTTCGACTGTAAGTTGAGGTTCAAACAGTTTATTGACAACATTATCTCTAAAGTATATAACAGGTTTGGATTTGTTATAAGACAGTGCTGGGACTATAAGGAAATACTAAAAACCCTATATTACTCATGAGTCAGAAGTCATCTTGTGTATTGCTGTGTTATTTGGTCCCCCTTATACAACAAGCACATTAAAAGAGGATAGAATAAGCACAATCCAAATTCTCAAGGTTTCTTCTATGTAAATTAAACATTGACCCTCGTATTCACTAACAAGGTTTAAGAGTTAGACCAGGTCTAGTTGCCATGGTACTTAAAACTCTTAGTTCGCCAGTTATGTTTCGCTTATGTCACTCTCATTTTGTGATTGTGACATTTAGAAAAATTATTTGTTCAATTGTTAAAAATGTCATCTTAAATATATAACTGCCAAATTAAACCTGGTCAAAATTTAAACTCCTTTAGTGAATACGGGCGTTACAGTTCAAATCTTAGCTATAATGAACGCTCTAAGCTAATTGACCTCTTAGACCTAAAAACTCATCGTATTGTGTTCGCTGTGTCTTTAACGGTGAAGTTGACTGCCCAGAGATATTGAAACTATTTCATTTTCGAGTCCCCTTCCGCCTGACAAGAACAATAGAAACCTTCTTACTAAATCAGAATAAAACTAATGTGGGTAGAAACGAAGCTATAAACAGAATTATGTCCTTGTTTAATAAGCTCCCTCCAACTATGACCCTAGAATGTTCCTCCGAAAGCTTCAAAAAGAAAGTTAATCATCACCTGACCAACAGCGATAACGGCTGAAGTAGTAACCATGACTTTTCAGTACTATCTAATGTATCTAGTGTTAAAATAAAGTATTTTATATGTCTAATAGTTACAATGCTGAATAACAACAAAGTTAGAATAGCAATAAAACAAAATATACTAGGGGTATTTCTTATGATAACATAGGATTAGCGCTTTATATACTAAAGACTTTAGATGATTCCAAACGAAGAAATTCAAATGATTCATATCAGGTGATCTAGGCGGCCATGATTTTGGTCAATCTAGTCCAAGTAACGATCAGCGCTAGCTGGTAGCTTTACCGCAATGGAGCACCTTTTAAAAGTGCAGGCATAAAAAGAGGCCCATCTAAAAAAATGTCCTGCAATTCCAAGTTATTCGTTTACATAAAATTGATCCTAAAAGTGGTTTTTAATTATTGCATTTGGATTATCCTTAGCCCATACGTGATTATCGTGAAAAACATGCTTTATCTGTAAACAAATTTTGTGATAACAGTTAATTTATTTTTGAATTTTAATACACAAAGTAACCTGCTTAGAAAGATCACTAGGCAAAAAATCTTAAACGCGTTGTGATAAGGATAAAGTTACTGCCTCGGTTACTGCCCTCTTAAAATTTTGCCATGCCAGTATATTGGTAACAGACGTGCAATTTTTCGTGTAGGTACTTATAGTAGGATTTGATTCTATTTCATCTCGTCTATCTAAATAGTTTTCTCATATGAGATGAGCTGTGCTTTTAAAACTCCCAGAATCAAACAACCGTACGTGGAGATTAAAAAAAAGCTTTATGTTTTGGGCACTGTACATTGCGGAAATCTTTCGTGTTACAAACGTCTTGCAGCGTGAGCGTTACCGTAAGACATTCCATATACAAAGTGCATATCCAACATTTCATTCTTTGTATACTCGACCATTGGAAAAGAACAGGAAACAGAATAATATTGTATTAATAAGAATATTGAACGACTACAGGCGTTTATTTTTGCAGGAAGTTTGGTATCTGCCATAATGACGTTTCAAATAAAAGTTAATTGTCAAGGAGCACTATGTTTCGTTTTTATAAAACAATTTTTTTTTAAAAACACGACAATATTTAACTAATATAAGTCCGTAATTAAGAAAAAGTTTTCCGATTTTAAAATAAACAGTGGCGTATCAAAAATTTACTAAAATGAAAATAGGAATTTTTGCCCATATGCACGACAGTCGGTTTTCTACTGGTCGAAAAAAATAGCACTTTAAATATCTGTTTTATATTACATAATTTTCAATAAAATACATTTATTTTTTGCAAACATAAATAAAGTCCTTATTTTTTTAAAAAAAGTTTAAAAGGTTAACGTGATCAGGATTTATATATTTTTTTAAACGGTTCATTATACCAAAAAAAAAACACAAAAGACAACCTTTAAGTACTTTTAGTTGTTATTTGCGAAAAGGTGGTTAGAATTCAAAATAGAGAGTTAAGTGTCATAAATTTACTGAAATAAAAATTGGAATTGCTGCCCCTGAGCACGACTCTGGCGCAGCATTTTAAATATCTGTTTTACACACCATGTTTCAATAAAAAAAACTTGGGATTTTCCAAATATTAATAAAAATCTTCATTTGAAAAACAATTACCACCCGGTATCTAGAGAACTGGGTTTTTTGGGCCTTACGTTTATATGAACATTTTTTCTATCACCCCCTAAAGGTTTGTCTATGTACTTAATTACCACCCTTGTTTTTCCTTTAGAAACATGGGTTGTTATTTTAATGAAAACTTTTTATGATTTAGTGTAATCTAGCGAACATTTTATTTTGAGTATAAGAGGACTTCCATTAACTTTCGGCTAGTTAAATTGAACCTCTTGTTACAGCTGGGAAATAAAGCAATAAAAAAAATAATAAAAAGTTTAAAGAAATAAAAAGTTTTAAGTAAGAAGTAAACGTCTATTCATAAATAGGTCAGATACATTGTAATGGCATAAATAAAACCTACTTGACAAAATAGTGAATGAGTCTTGCTTTTCATAATAAATCTAAATTTAAGATTATATTAAACAATAACTTTCTATAAAACACATTACAGTAAATATTATCTTCTTATGATGTAATCAGTCTTTTCAACTCACAAAGGGGTTGTTTTCACTTGCCTCGCCCCTGGCAAACACTGAATCGGTGTGACCAGGGTAGGTGTAATAAAGCCAGATTTTAATCAATGACATGGTCCAAGATGATATCGTTTTCTTAATTTCTAGAGCTTACATCTTGTTGGTGATCTTATTACATAATGGTCGTCCCTGGGCATATTAAAAATAAAGAAAATCCGTAATGACTTTCAAAAATATTAATATTCTTACCAGGTCTGGTGAACTTATGCTATTTGAATTTTAAAAAGAAAACAAAAAAAACTACATATTATATTTAAATTTCCACAAATGTCTCGCTGGCTATCGTACAGTAACTATTTATCAATCCTAAAAATAAACAAACCAGATTTATTTCCATTGTTATTTATATTGTATTTAAATATCTGTTTTATATTACATAATTTTCAATAAAATACATTTATTTTTTGCAAACATAAATAAAGTCCTTATTTTTTTAAAAAAAGTTTAAAAGGTTAACGTGATCAGGATTTATATATTTTTTTAAACGGTTCATTATACCAAAAAAAAAACACAAAAGACAACCTTTAAGTACTTTTAGTTGTTATTTGCGAAAAGGTGGTTAGAATTCAAAATAGAAAGTTAAGTGTCATAAATTTACTGAAATAAAAATTGGAATAGCTGCCCCTGAGCACGACTCTGGCGCAGCATTTTAAATATCTGTTTTACACACCATGTTTCAATAAAAAAAACTTGGGATTTTCCAAATATTAATAAAAATCTTCATTTGAAAAACAATTACCACCCGGTATCTAGAGAACTGGGTTTTTTGGGCCTTACGTTTATATGAACATTTTTTCTGTCACCCCCTAAAGGTTTGTCTATGTACTTAATTACCACCCTTGTTTTTCCTTTAGAAACATGGGTTGTTATTTTAATGAAAACTTTTTATGATTTAGTGTAATCTAGCGAACATTTTATTTTGAGTATAAGAGGACTTCCATTAACTTTCGGCTAGTTAAATTGAACCTCTTGTTACAGCTGGGAAATAAAGCAATAAAAAAAATAATAAAAAGTTTAAAGAAATAAAAAGTTTTAAGTAAGAAGTAAACGTCTATTCATAAATAGGTCAGATACATTGTAATGGCATAAATAAAACCTACTTGACAAAATAGTGAATGAGTCTTGCTTTTCATAATAAATCTAAATCTAAGATTATATTAAACAATAACTTTCTATAAAACACATTACAGTAAATATTATCTTGTTATGATGTAATCAGTCTTTTCAACTCACAAAGGGGTTGTTTTCACTTGCCTCGCCCCTGGCAAACACTGAATCGGTGTGACCAGGGTAGGTGTAATAAGGCCAGATTTTAATCAATCATGACATGGTCCAAGATGATATCGTTTTCTTAATTTCTAGAGCTTACATCTTGTTGGTGATCTTATTACATAATGGTCGTCCCTGGGCATATTAAAAATAAAGAAAATCCGTAATGACTTTCAAAAATATTAATATTCTTACCAGGTCTGGTGAACTTATGCTATTTGAATTTTAAAAAGAAAACAAAAAAAACTACATATTATATTTAAATTTCCACAATTTTGTCTCGCTGGCTATCGTACAGTAACTATTTATCAATCCTAAAAATAAACAAACCAGATTTATTTCCATTGTTATTTATATTGTATTTTGCTAATATCAAATATGCCTATGTAAATACTATTATGTTAATACATACCTATTGGTGAAGATTACTCATTCCTTTCAATATTCAGTTGTTTTCATAAATATTTTCAAGATAATTTATCAATTTTTATAATTCATTGCTTGGAAACCATTTTTTCAAATTTTACAACACGTTTGTCAGTGAAGACGTACCACGAATGTACTTTGGCAGAACTGCGACCATAGACAGACCCGTATTAACTGCTTTTATTTTATCTAATTTATTATAGTTATAATAAAAGTGTTTGGAGGGTAATACAAATTGAAGATTGATCGTATTTTTCTTTTGTTACTGTTTGTTGGAATATAAAAGTATACTTGTCTGGCGAATGAAATAGGTTTGATTAACCTTTCCGGTTACTTAGCCCATTCCTGGATTTTTTGATGAATTATTACACTGCAGAAGTAGAAACCTGCAAGTCTAGGAGAATAACTTTTATAGCCATTATATTGGAACCAGATAGCTATTCGGTAATGGGCCAGGAGTTCCATGGATTATAATGATGTCCTTGTCGGCCTTTTTATGTATTTATTTCAGCATTGTGGGTAGAGAGATTTTTTGATAATTTTTCAGTGCATAATCAAGAATTTCTAGTGGGGAAGCAAGTGGACTGAAGTGTGCCTGATTTCCCAAACTACCGTCCATACCTTATCTCCTTGGGGTTGACAGGGGAGAGCAGAGCAATCTTGTCAACCAAAAGACCAGCTACAAATAAAGATAAGTCTTTATATATTTTTTTTTTTTTGGATAAGCGTAACATTTAATTCCAAGAATTTTATTTTAGTATATGTCCGTGACAGGGGTACATAAAGCTAGTAATTTATTGGCGTCGATATAAATATATAGTTACCATTTGCAGCACCCATATTGGGCTATCGTAAAAGGGAAACTTTTTTTGATTTGCTTAAAAGGGGGAATTAAAAATTGCTATTACAGATCTCACTGGGAGATAATGATTGGCTTTCTCCAGAATATTTTCTGATACCCTTGCCACGTGTTACCCCCAAAAGGATACTGATAATCTGATCCCGAAACAGAATTTCTTTTTTTCTTCTTCCTTATTTTTGGGATTAATCTGGGTTTTATCACTGGAAAGATGTATATGTTTTGGGGTATCTGTATTGAGTATTATATATAACAAGGGGGAAATTCTTATCAGTTTTCACGATAGCGTAGTAAGCAAATATTAATCATAAGTAATGAACATTTTCGTTTGTATCTAATAACGATTATTTTCTTTTTCTTTGATTTTCTTTAACTAACCATACCTCTATGCTCATTGTTGATTATATATCTACATATATTTTATTTTATTCAAGCAAGGTCTTACTTTATTTTACTACAGGTAAATATTGTGGCTGTTTTGTCCACATCTCTGTAAATTTAGTCATTGCATTTTCTTTACAGGAACTCTAGAGTACTCTTTAAAAAAAAATCTAGCTTTAGTCAGTAGCTTTAGCTCATAAAATTTTTGCCAGCATAACTTAAGATTCCCGACAGTTTTATATTAACCAATTACATAATCTTTAGGAACCATTTGTTTCTCCTTTTAAATCTTAAACCTCTCTTTTCTAAAACTATTATTACTTTCTTTAATTTCTTTTTTTTTTTAAACCCATTCAATATTTTTACCGAATCTTAAGTTTGCGTAACCGGTGTTTAAGAGGTTGAAGACCTAATCATTGCATATTTTTTGTGTAAATTTGTAAAAGGTCTTATATTGCGAAACTAGTATATTTGATTAAATATTGTGCAACACAGCTGATCTTAGAGATTTCTTCTTATTGTAACCTTTATATTGTTTCCTGGTTAAAAAGAATTTGTAAATATTTTTTTATTATTAAATAAGGTATATTGTATGGCTGGGTACATCTTGCTTTTATATTTTAATAGTAAATCCCACGACCCAAATTTGGATTGTTTATTTTTAGGTATAGTAAAAAACAAATAAATCTAACACTCTTCTCAGTGATACTAAGTAACATTTTATTTCATATACCCTATATTTTCATTTTTCGTTTTCTTTCTTTACCATTTTAAATAAGCTTTCATTTCTATTGCACGATATCGCTCAATTTATCCCAATATAGGAAACCAAAATACGACTTTTGAATATTGATATCTAATACTCCCTTTAAACTCGGAAAATATCCTCGCATAAAATAAATCCATTTAAAGAAATAGATCAACTCAAGTGCGAGCCTGCATCTATGTATCTCTCGAAATGATAAAATGTTTTAACACTGCAAATGCGGAACAATATACACAAATAAAAAGGGTACTTTGGGTTGCTGGATAACAATTTCCGAGTATCTTGTCTTATATTCAGTTAATATCAAATCAAGAGATATAATTTTAGAAGATTTGTGCCTAAATTAAGGGAAGGGCGGGCAATAAGGAAACATAATATTTTTTGAAAACTGGTAAACTAAAGAAGCTGTCCTTAATCTAGTGTACTTAAAACTGCACATCTAATATTTCTCGGAAATTATTATTATTTAGTGATAATGACAAATAAGATCTTTCCATTTATAATTCATACAGCCCAAAGAATTATTCAAATAATTATTGGGTCTGTCATAGTCAGACTCTATTTTAACAATGTTTCGTGCTAATCTCTATATTTTTGTTGACAAAACAAAGCTGATAAGATTAAATCATAAACTAACAACTAGTTGGCATATTGTCGAGCACATAACTTCCTCTTCTTCTAGTACCATCTCCTATGAGAGACCGTTAGTCATTAGAGCTATTTTTATCTTCGAGACCGTTGATCGAAACAGTGCCCTTCCTAATCCAGTCGCTAAGGTTTTTCATCCAAGTAGTTCTTCGTCTGCCTGTTTAACGACCCTCGTTTTTGTCTTGTTGTCTTAGTTGGAGAAGTATATAGTTAGAAAATAGTTTACGGTTGCTCTTCCTAATCCATTCGCTAAGGTTTTTTATCCAAGTAGTTCTTCGTCTGCCTGTTTAACGACCCTCGTTTTTGTCTGGTTGTCTTAGTTGGAGAAGTATATAGTTAGAAAATAGTTTACGGTTTTTCAAAGCTTCAAAATCTCCAGTCCTTTATTCATTGTCTGCAAAACTGTCGTATTTCTAGTTTTGCATGTTTAGGCTGGCGCATTTATGATATTTTTACGGGGTTCTGGCAAAACTGTAGGTGCTACATAAAAACTGATTGAATATTTTCCAGTTCGATTTATAATTGCACTTTAACCATGCTTACTGATCATGGTTAACATGATTCGTTATTGAGCTACGAAGTGTTTTTGAATATTGGCCTTTTTTGATAGGGTCCTGCATCTCCCTTATTATTTGTCATATAAGAAAAAAGTAAATTGGTGCTTTATGTAGTTTTTTACGTAAAATTGAATGGTGTTCTTTCTTTTTTTCTATCTATTTCAGCTTTTGAAATTTGACATAAAGTTATTTATTTTAATGGGACACTGTATATTTCTTCCTTAATCGATTAGAAATTAAACTACTTTTTCAATGACACCAAACACATAATGTCTGAGTTTTGGTAAAATACTCAGTAAATTTATTTAAGGCTGTGGATGCCATTCTCTGAAGAACTTCAAATATTTACCCAAAACTAAACATCAACATAACTAAGTAACATAACATTACACACAACATATAACCCAGCTGGCACTAAAGTCGCTATAACTGTTTCCACTACTACTCTTTAAGGGTTTTTATGTAGGTATTTATTACTAATAATCCTACTATATATCAATAAACACTTTGGGTTAGACGTTTTTATGTATTATATATGTATTTGTTACTGCGAATAATACTTTATAATAATTTTCTGTGTATAGTAATTATATAATTAATACTGGCAAACAACCACTTACATAATTGACTTCATGGTCGATATTTCTTTTCAGTAACAATAGTAATTTTTCAAAGTTACTGATTCTAATCTATTTACTAAATTACAACTTTCAAATATCAGAGCCGTCCTGAACCTTGCAGCGACTACTTCATTATGTCCAAATGTACTCATATAAGGTTTTACTATAAAGTAAAACGAGTAATTGCAGAGTAGAAAAAGTTATCGTCTAATGTTACTTTAAACTGGCTTTATTCTTCGGTTGCAACTTAGAAGCGAGAATTATAGTAATTATTTACTTCAAGGAAACTATTACCTCTTGTACTTGAAGTTCCGAAGATAGGGGGCTCTCGTACGAGATTCGGTCAGTCCCTACTATCGCCACTGTCCTTTTATAAGGACAGTGGTGGCAGTAGGAGCCTACCCGACATATTGATGCAAAATTTCTAAAATGCGCACACATATTATCGTTTTTCGCAAAATATGACTAAATTAATCTACTTTGACACATTAATATTAGAAAATTGGATCAGCTAAAAAGTTAATTAATGAAATTATTAATTTTAGTCTACAAAGAGTAATATGCCGTAGAAAAAATTCGAAATTTACTTTACACTGACAACCTCTGTCATTTCATCATAATGATTAATTCTTTACTCTAATCTATGCGAAGTATCTAAAGCAAACTTACTTTTTATTTAGATGTTTAACAAATAACAATGTTTGTGCATGTGATTAATGGCAGTTATCTCCCAAGTGAATTTAGTAATGTAGTACGTACTGAAGAAGGCCTACAAAATAAAGTTTCTTTTATGCTAATCTATGAGAGCTTCTACCGCAAATTCGAGTGCTGAATAAAGTAAAACATACACTAAGACTTGCCTTTTACAGCAAAATAAAACCAAAACATAATAATGTGCAACATTTAATAACTTAAACTTAAAATATTTACGGTCATAGTCATTTACAAATTCATCACAAATACTTTATAATTACAGGCAAAAAGCAGGTGAACCAGGCTTAAACACATTTTTCCATATGGCCAAAATAATTTTAATTTTAATAATCACAAAAACTAATAAAATAATACACTAAAACAACAAACCTCATAAAAATCTCACGTAGGCAAAAAGTAGACAAAACGATTTTAGCAGCAATATGGCCGAACTAATCAAAAATTCGTTACCCTATTGTCGCCACCGTCCTTACAAAATCACTGTAATTTGGTATACAGCCATTAAATTCCATTATATTCGGTTCGAATTTGTCAATCTCAGTTAGTTGTGTATGTGTTGTAGACGATAACCTACGAGTAGCAGGTTAAAATGGCAATGTCTTCACAACTGATAAGAAAAAAAGTAGCTTTCGTCGTTCATCCACATTTCATAGAAAATTAAAAATATCATAACTTGGTTTTGTCATAACTGAACAAAACATCATAAAGCGGTATTTTAAGGAAACAAAAAATAATCTTCATCTTCCCGATAAATATTTAGCTACGATGTTTATTTTTGTGAGTATAAAGATTAAAATTGCATACAAATTAAAAAAAGAATCACTCTTTATAACAAGATAGTTAATGACAAATACTATTTAAACCAAATTCCAAAATTAAATTTTTGAGATTTAAATTGGCCGATATATTGGACCAAAATGTATTGAAAATTAGCGAATTTTAAAGGCGCGTCATTTTTTTACGACTATCATCACCATTTTCACCTTAGATTAAGAATTAAAGTATAGTTCACAATTCATTCATAAATCACGTTAGGGGTATGGGCCAACATGGTTCCCCTATTTTTCACATTCTATCGACTAATGTTTACGATAAAACAAGAAGTGGGGATGGCCAATGTCCAAACTGTTGCCATTTGTTGACGAATGCCAGTGGCGGCGTGAGCTTTCACTTCCCGCATACGGAAATATCAGTAATCGAGAAAAAATCATCGTCCCGGGTTTTTACAAATCTTCATGTTTTTCCATTACGGTCGGTCTCTCGGTCTGTTCCCGTATAGCTAAAAAATCCACTTACTCGAAAAACTGGTAAAATATTGGTATGAATTCAATATGAATACGGGTGTTAGAGTTTTAAACTAAAATGAATACTTTTAACGCCCTCTTATTCGCTTCCTACTCGTCTGGTTGTATGTTTGTATGTCTGGTTCAAATCTTGTAATGGATTTTTCACCACTTCCATTACCAATTATTTTCAAATTTGACATGCATACACTTTCGGATATAAAAAATCCAATTTTTTTTAGTGTCAACGTTTAGAAATCCAAAATGGCGGCGGCAATACGGCCTACGAATTTTGTTGCTTGTGTAGATTAAGCTGAAAATCGGTGCCTAGGAAAATTTAAGAGTGTCAACATTTAAAAATTTAAAATAGCGGTGTAAAAATGACAATGTCAATGCACAACAAAAATCAAAATGATGGCGCCAAAATAGGGAACGAATTTTGTCATTTGCACAGATTCGGCTGAAATATCAGTATCTAGAAGTATTTAATTTGAAATTTATGAAATTTTAGTCAATATTTGAGAATTGAAAATGGCTGCACCAACATAACAGACTAATTTTAAAATTTTTGCAGATTTGATTAAAATTCGACATTTAGGGGTATTTAAGACTGCACATCATGAATTTTTATCAACATTTTAAAAATTCAGGATTGTATTGCCAACATGGCGGCGGAATTTTAACATTTGTATAGATTTAGCTGAAAGAAAGAAGGCATCTGTGGGTATTTGAAAATACATATCACACATTTTTAGTAAATATTTAATGTGAGTAGAAATGCCTAGATTGCGAGCGAATTTTAACATTTATACAGATTTGATTAAAAGTCGATATTAGGTTCATTCATACATTTTTAGTAATAAATATTCAAAATGGAGATGTCATCAATCAATCAATCCGATAAGTACTTTTATCAGATGTTTTTAAAGATTTAATTAGGCCACCGTTTTATTCCCCCATTTTAAATTTATCTCAACATTTTTACCAATTCATAATATATAATATTTGATTTTTGAGCAAAATAAAGCATAATCGATGCAGTAGTTTTCTGCATTTACTTTCATAACATTTTATTAGGCCGCCATTTTGGATTTGTAGTAAAACTTATCAGTTGGTGGTCATGTCACACCTAATTTTTCTTCAACATTTGGATAAAATGGATAGGCAGTTTTCTTGGTAATAATTTTTTAACATTTCAATAGGCCGTCATTTTGTTCTGAAATTTTGGATTTTTACCAAAATGTCACCACATCATCATCATATGATCTTCAATTTTTAACCAAAACTTGAAGTTAATAGGACAAGGATTTCTTGAGCTTTGTTGCGGACAGACATACAGACTAACCCACAAAACTGAGAAAACATGTTTTTTTTCGCAGTTAGAATATTTCCCCTTGCGAGGCAAGTAAAAAAAAGCGAGCGTTATAAGTTAAAAATAGAATAGCCAATTGTCATATTGTTATTCTATGTTAATAGCTAAATTTAAAAAATAATTATTATTAATTATTTTCAAAATCTTAAATTCTAACCAGTGTAGAACATGTTTACGAACACATTTTTGCTTTCAATTACCCAAAGAATCAAATTCCTTTACCTCACAACACTTATATATATAAAATTCGCCCAACTCAAGTGAAAATCAAAAAAAGGCCCGAAATCATCCGAAACTTTATAACATATTCCATAATTATTTTAATTCTCAGATAGAAAAACTATTGTAATCGTCAAAAAAATCGCCTTAGAGTCTTTCTTGTATTATTTTGCCTCTGAGTATTTTCACATGACCCCCGACGAAATGAACGTTCTTTTATACTGAACCGGATTAGTCAATACGTCATGTGACTCAAAATAAGTGAATACGGTAGCTTCCATTAGACATAACAATGTCTAACATAAAAATAATAAAACTTATTTATTAAATATTTTAAAAAATCAATATTCTTCTAATGTCACCGTACCTTTAGAATGCTGCTTCTTGAAGTAAGGCAACATATAATTAGAAGATTTGAACCATATCAATTATTACACAATCGTACAATAAAACACATGCAGTAGTGAAGCTAAGAAAAGCTTGGTACCTAATGAAAATTTAATTTGAATTAATGGGTTAAAATATTTTTTAGCAAATTAATTTTTTTAATGTTAAAGTTTATTTTAGTTCCACGACTCGCTATTGGTTTTTAAGCCACGCCGGTCACGTGACCCTGTAACAATCTTAAATGTAGACCATTATACTTTTTTTGCTATAAGGATCCCTTGTCAATGAAAGTGGGATGGTCTAATACCACAGTGGGATGGTCTAATACGTGGACTTGTCGATCGGGGTTGCCCTATCTAACTAAAACTCTTGTTACTGGTATAATCTGATCTTTGGGTATTTTTGCTTGTACTTTACTATTTTGCAATAAAAATAGTTTCTTTATACTGCTTAGAAACTAATACTGGAAAAACATTACTATTCTTTGTAATAAATTGGTATAAACATTGGAGTTGCTGGCTAGGCTTGGCATCGTCATACGATCGACCTTATATGGTGAGGTAATCTTGGCAGTAGCTAAACATAAATGATGAACTCTATTTTTATACTTACTCTAAGATTTTCACCAAAGAAATTGCCTGCGTTTTAATTTTAGGTCCTCAGCATAACTAGAAAACTAACTGAAACGCAAGTATGCTACCTCAACATCTAATAATTTTTCCTAAATACGCTCAACACCATTTTCCAAATTTGAGTGTTTGTAGTCGCGTTTTAAGTATATATTGAATTTATGATGTATTGTATAAATCCGGATTTTCTGGAAAGGTGATTATAGTTTTTGTACTAACTGAAATCGACAAACTCAAACTGTGCAGCCTTAAAAACAAAACCTGACCAATTTTTAGTATAATTCTTGTTACCCTAGTGTAAGTGCAAATCGTTCTCCTGGAGATATATGTTCACGGACGCAGTATGTTTAGTTAGCTTGAGTTCTACAGTTGCTGATAAGGTATGGAACATGTCATTACTCATTCTTAAATAATTGTAGTATTTCTCTTGAACACATAAACGCATTTCTTCCAATAAATTATGGTAAGCCAGTTGAGATCTTCTGTTCCTGAATATATTTCGAACCCAAAACTTCCTCTTTTGCTTTCTCCTCCTAACAATTAGGAATAATGACAAAAGAAGAATGTTGTTTATATTACGACGCACATACGTTTTTCCGGACATTAGTCGAATATCTCTGATTATTTTCGACATTTTTATTAAGATACGTTATAACGATTAATAGTTGAACTAACTAGAAGTTTGAGAAATCTTTAAAAGTTAATAAAAAATAATGGAATATAAGTAAATAACTAAATATTAATTACTTCAATAATTCACTTAACATATGCCAGTATGAAACACTAGTTTATTTAAGAAGGCTTTTGACTTCTAGCAGGAAGCACGATTTTCTTTCATTGCCATTGTTGGATAAATGTGATATATATGGATCAAACGAAAGTAAGAAATTGTGTAATATATCTTCATTTGTAGCTCTCCTATTGATCTTTCTTGCATGAAACTCCCTGACGTTTCTGAATTCTTTATGTCTAACTTCGGAGGCTTCTTCTGAGAGTTCTCCAATTGAAACCAAAAATTTTCTTATAATATCTGCTCCGTCAACTACAATTTTATAGTTTGAAGGGGTCATATAGTCTTAAAGAGAAACATAACTTAACTGTCTGGGCTGTGAGAGCTTCCATAAGAAATTTCGATATTGCCATCAGTTTCGGGTAGATCTGGCAACACTGCAATTGCGAATTTTTTTTTGTAAATATAGATTTTCACCTATCATGACCGTATACTAAATTTGAACAATCTCAATCTATTCTTTTTCCAGAAATTTTAATAGGACACTCACCGTGAATAACCATATACCTATATTATTATCGTTGGTTATAGTTACCTTTGCAAAATCCGTATATCCTTCAGAACTTTTTGAAAAAAAAGCAATTAATATTGTAAATGCTTAATATATATGTTTCTTTCAATTTAAAATTTCGAAAAGCCTCTTTTAACTCCAATTTAGCACCACTCGATAAAGCCTTGTTGATATTATAGTTGTAGTTGATACTATTTCATAAAGGTAATTAGTTAAGGTCTGTTTTATTTTGTAGGAGAAAAGAGCAAAAATCTTTGTTAGTAAATTCCATTTTTACAAATAAATTACGCCAATAGTAACATAAACCTCAAAATAATTATTATTGTAACTCAAGGCGACATGCGTCACTTATTTTGTGCATGGCCTGCTTAAATTCGATATAGATAGGACGGTTGGATCCCGTCGGATCAGTCGAACCCGAATTTGTATAAAATATTCAAAATGATAATATTTTAATATAAACGTGGGTATGACTGGGCGTTATACTTACTGTTACGCTAAACTGGAACATTTCAAAAAATTACTGCCAGTTTGGGCACAATAAAAAAAACTTTGTTACATTCGAATGGTTAGGTTATTAATCTTACATTATTTTATACGTAATAGAGTTCCGATTATCGCATCTTAGAAGACTTTCTTCTATAGGCTATAAAAAAAATTAAGTATTTAACTATTAGGCTTTCTTTATAGATTTATTTAGGATAATTGATTAACGAAGTTAAATATTTTATAATATTAAGTAAATATTTGTTGTAAATTTTTGATTTGAAAAAATAATTTCGTTGATTTAAATCAGAAAACAGATGTAGATTAAAATACGTAATATGTTTTTGTAATATTTCATCATTCAGTTTTCACCAGTACGTCCGAAGATTGTACAGGCTCGATCCACTGCGCCGTCTCTCTGATGCTTGAAAATAGTGAGAATTCATTTTTTCCGTTATAAATAAAATACCTATTACCACAAGCCAAATTGAAATTAATTGGAAAACAAATTAACGGGAAAGAAACAAAAAAGCAAAGTTAAAAACGATCCGTCGGTCGGAAAAAGTTAAAAATATTTTAACTTCATATGTTGTCGTCGGATGAAAGTTAAAAGTTTCGGATTAAAAGAGACACAAAAATATTTTAACTAATAGGAGCGTCGTCGGACCGTCGTCGGCGTCGGATAGTCGGAGAAATGGATGCATGGGACGCGGACTTAATGTGGAGAGTTCCGTTCATCTGTGCGATTCGTTGCGCGGCGACTCCGTCTTTTGGGCGGAAAATCAAGTAGGCTTTGACCTTGGCGAACCATTCGTCCCAATGAAATATTTTGTTTTTTATGTATTTTCAAACAGTGGATGAAATATTCTTTAATTCGTTGATTCACCCATTCCTCCATTCGTATTAATGGACGAAACGAATGAAAGAATCAAACCGAAGAACCGAATCGAATAGTGAGTAGCGGGCTTTAGTATTTGATACCATAAGAAAAGATATTTAATTTGCAATTGACTAAGAAAAAAATATACAGGGGTCCCATTGACTAATTTTCGAAAACACCCCGTAGCTCAATAACGAGTCAAATTAGCCATTATCAGTAAGCACGGTTGGGGGTCATTTGTAAATCGAACTCGAAAATGTGCAATCGGTTTTCATTTAGCACCTACAGTTTTGTCAGATCTCCTAAACGTATCGAAAATGCGTTACACTGCATAGCCACATTTCAAATGATTCAAATTGTCTGCACATGGAGAGGATTAGAGATGCTGATAAGGTATGGAACATGTCATTACTCATTCTTAAATAATTGTAGTATTTCTCTTGAACACATAAACGCATTTCTTCCAATAAATTATGGTAAGCCAGTTGAGATCTTCTGTTCCTGAATATATTTCGAACCCAAAACTTCCTCTTTTGCTTTCTCCTCCTAACAATTAGGAATAATGACAAAAGAAGAATGTTGTTTATATTACGACGCACATACGTTTTTCCGGACATTAGTCGAATATCTCTGATTATTTTCGACATTTTTATTAAGATACGTTATAACGATTAATAGTTGAACTAACTAGAAGTTTGAGAAATCTTTAAAAGTTAATAAAAAATAATGGAATATAAGTAAATAACTAAATATTAATTACTTCAATAATTCACTTAACATATGCCAGTATGAAACACTAGTTTATTTAAGAAGGCTTTTGACTTCTAGCAGGAAGCACGATTTTCTTTCATTGCCATTGTTGGATAAATGTGATATATATGGATCAAACGAAAGTAAGAAATTGTGTAATATATCTTCATTTGTAGCTCTCCTATTGATCTTTCTTGCATGAAACTCCCTGACGTTTCTGAATTCTTTATGTCTAACTTCGGAGGCTTCTTCTGAGAGTTCTCCAATTGAAACCAAAAATTTTCTTATAATATCTGCTCCGTCAACTACAATTTTATAGTTTGAAGGGGTCATATAGTCTTAAAGAGAAACATAACTTAACTGTCTGGGCTGTGAGAGCTTCCATAAGAAATTTCGATATTGCCATCAGTTTCGGGTAGATCTGGCAACACTGCAATTGCGAATTTTTTTTTGTAAATATAGATTTTCACCTATCATGACCGTATACTAAATTTGAACAATCTCAATCTATTCTTTTTCCAGAAATTTTAATAGGACACTCACCGTGAATAACCATATACCTATATTATTATCGTTGGTTATAGTTACCTTTGCAAAATCCGTATATCCTTCAGAACTTTTTGAAAAAAAAGCAATTAATATTGTAAATGCTTAATATATATGTTTCTTTCAATTTAAAATTTCGAAAAGCCTCTTTTAACTCCAATTTAGCACCACTCGATAAAGCCTTGTTGATATTATAGTTGTAGTTGATACTATTTCATAAAGGTAATTAGTTAAGGTCTGTTTTATTTTGTAGGAGAAAAGAGCAAAAATCTTTGTTAGTAAATTCCATTTTTACAAATAAATTACGCCAATAGTAACATAAACCTCAAAATAATTATTATTGTAACTCAAGGCGACATGCGTCACTTATTTTGTGCATGGCCTGCTTAAATTCGATATAGATAGGACGGTTGGATCCCGTCGGATCAGTCGAACCCGAATTTGTATAAAATATTCAAAATGATAATATTTTAATATAAACGTGGGTATGACTGGGCGTTATACTTACTGTTACGCTAAACTGGAACATTTCAAAAAATTACTGCCAGTTTGGGCACAATAAAAAAAACTTTGTTACATTCGAATGGTTAGGTTATTAATCTTACATTATTTTATACGTAATAGAGTTCCGATTATCGCATCTTAGAAGACTTTCTTCTATAGGCTATAAAAAAAATTAAGTATTTAACTATTAGGCTTTCTTTATAGATTTATTTAGGATAATTGATTAACGAAGTTAAATATTTTATAATATTAAGTAAATATTTGTTGTAAATTTTTGATTTGAAAAAATAATTTCGTTGATTTAAATCAGAAAACAGATGTAGATTAAAATACGTAATATGTTTTTGTAATATTTCATCATTCAGTTTTCACCAGTACGTCCGAAGATTGTACAGGCTCGATCCACTGCGCCGTCTCTCTGATGCTTGAAAATAGTGAGAATTCATTTTTTCCGTTATAAATAAAATACCTATTACCACAAGCCAAATTGAAATTAATTGGAAAACAAATTAACGGGAAAGAAACAAAAAAGCAAAGTTAAAAACGATCCGTCGGTCGGAAAAAGTTAAAAATATTTTAACTTCATATGTTGTCGTCGGATGAAAGTTAAAAGTTTCGGATTAAAAGAGACACAAAAATATTTTAACTAATAGGAGCGTCGTCGGACCGTCGTCGGCGTCGGATAGTCGGAGAAATGGATGCATGGGACGCGGACTTAATGTGGAGAGTTCCGTTCATCTGTGCGATTCGTTGCGCGGCGACTCCGTCTTTTGGGCGGAAAATCAAGTAGGCTTTGACCTTGGCGAACCATTCGTCCCAATGAAATATTTTGTTTTTTATGTATTTTCAAACAGTGGATGAAATATTCTTTAATTCGTTGATTCACCCATTCCTCCATTCGTATTAATGGACGAAACGAATGAAAGAATCAAACCGAAGAACCGAATCGAATAGTGAGTAGCGGGCTTTAGTATTTGATACCATAAGAAAAGATATTTAATTTGCAATTGACTAAGAAAAAAATATACAGGGGTCCCATTGACTAATTTTCGAAAACACCCCGTAGCTCAATAACGAGTCAAATTAGCCATTATCAGTAAGCACGGTTGGGGGTCATTTGTAAATCGAACTCGAAAATGTGCAATCGGTTTTCATTTAGCACCTACAGTTTTGTCAGATCTCCTAAACGTATCGAAAATGCGTTACACTGCATAGCCACATTTCAAATGATTCAAATTGTCTGCACATGGAGAGGATTAGAGGTGAAGTATTCAATTTCGCATAGAAGTGTTCAAGAAGACATAACAACATACTAACCGGACGCGAGTTTCAATTTTAAGAGAACTAAGATCTCCGAAATGAACTGAACTGTAATATTTCAGAAACGATTTGAAATTTACTGATGGCAAATAATTTACAGCTAAATTCTTAACACACTGTATAGCTGTAGCAGCTCTTGTATTATCGTTTGCTTGCTAAAAGAGTGGAAAATTAAGTATCTGAAGCATTCTTTTATACGGAGAAATGTATTGTCGCATACGACTATATTTAGATATCGACGCGTGGTTTAGAGCCTCGACACTCCTTGGCATTTGTTTCTGCTAAATGGAATGGAATATCAGGTTAGAATGGCAAATTTCCGTTGAGCTTATCAGGGCGTATACAAGGCTCGTTTGAAACTTTCCACTACCATAATATGCTTTGTCTGTTTCAGACCGTATGAAATTTGTAACGCGTAAAAACTACAGAGGTTATTTTTCAAGTGCATGTGTGCAACTACTTTGTCTTCTCGGTGATATAAATTTTAAAACGAAAATAAACCATATTTTATGTAAAGCATCAATAGTTCCGCACAGATCCAAGTAATTTTGATTTTTTTTCCTTGAAAAGATTCGCAATAAGTGAGGCCTTTCGATAATGCACTCCAACTTGTGGTATGCTGTAGAATACGAGTTGAAATAGATACTTTAGAGAATAAAAGTTCAAACAAGGTGTATAAAAAATGACAGGGAAAAGGCTTTAAAGGGCCGCAATTATTATATTTAATATATTTTGAAGATCGCGATGCGGAATTTACTCTCTTAGATATAAGGTGTGAAACAAATACTTTAAAAAATCAGCTGTCAAAAGTAAACAGAAAGACTCTCTTAATTTCTTATATCTCACCATTTATAGATCAGGCACTGACCTAAAATTCAAAATTTATAGAAAATTAACTCAAACTGATCATATCATTCCTAAAATATCTAACCATCCATATCAACATAAAACGGCCGCTTTTAATTTTTATATTTATAGGCTTTTTAATGTCCCTATGTCAGAGGCTACAGGGAAGAAACTAGCATTTTGAAGCAAATTGCTTATAGCAATGGATATGACCCAAAATTAATAGATACCAAGATCAACAAGGTTAAAACTAAACTTTTGTAGAAAAATTCTCTTTCCATTACCTGAACTTAATGTTGATAGGTTGGTCTTCCTTTCTTAAATAACAATTTAAATAACAAATTTTAAACATTTTCAAATCTTTTTGTAATTATATTGAAATATCTCTATAATAAATTAAGAACAATCTTGGAAATCTTTAAATAGCAGCAAAGACAAAATTAACAAATGTGGAGTTTATACGCTTAACTTTTTGACGTTTCTTACATAAGTAGAACTTGCAGGCCTCTGTCAATTCCCATTAATGGACATTTTAATAACCGTAATTAGTCAGCATTTGGCAGTCACATTCAATCTAGTCAATATAATTTTGATCCAGATAACAATTCTAAGCTTTTGGTTTAGGTTCATTCAAAAAATTTTATGAGACTTGATTTTCTTGAAGATCTTGATAGCAATAATGAACTTAAGCAAAAACCTAAATTGTTTCAACACACAAGTTAACCTCAATAGAACTTTCATTCCGATTCACAGAAGATTGTTTTCTACTTAGTATCGCTTGCTCTCGGAATTAAATTTTCACCTCCTCACTCCTCGGACAATACTTGTCACCCACCTACCCTCTTCCTCTTCCTACCCAAACCACCTCCTTTTTGGTACAATAATAACAATCTTTTGTTTAACAGCTAATTAAAATATTTATTTCATTTTTAAGTGTTAGTTTATTATTATACAAAAATGTCTTAATAACTTCACACATCACTATATATTTTTGATACTAATTTTCAAATTTTTTGTTTATAATTTACTAATAAAGGAGAATAAAATATTTTGAAAGAATGTGGGCATCTTTCAAAATAGTTTATTGACCTTTATTAATTTTATATAGATGCGCACTAAATTGTAACACATGTCTATGCAGATAGTTACTTTGTTTATCTTCCCGCAAGGACTTGCTTTGGTTTCTCATAGTTCTAGTTTTGCTTGAATTTTAATTAAAATGTATGTAGTAACAATGCATTTGTTTCTGTCATCACTCGCTAATTGTTTGAGGGCTACTTTTTATTGAATTATTTTTCTCGGCTCTCTCAGTCGATCCATGCAGTCTTTGTTTTTTGTTTTGATCTAAACCCGTACTAGTGTCGCTTTCAGCTTAAACAGTAAAAGACATCTACTAGTATTATTTTTGAATCACATCCAAACATTTATTTTATGTTGCTTCTCAAAATTATTCCAATGTATTTACTTATTATTAGTTAACAGGCCTCTGCCGCCAAGGTTGGCTAGTCAGTTCTCAACTGCTTATCTTTGAAGAGTGTATTTCTCTCGCTATGACGTCACACCGGGGTTTCTAATCAGATTTGTGATCAATTCCTACTGGTTGTTTTCCTGTTTTTACAAGTTTACAATTAATTCTATATTTAAATTTCTATTTTGGTTATACCTACTCATTAAGATGACTTGTCAAATTTTAATAACTCGTCTATTGTTCAGGGTGTTCCATTTTGGGTAATTTTGCTGGGTATCTCCGTTATTTTTATAGATAGGACGATGAGGTTTTCGCGCTAGTGTGCTACTTTTTCGTAATACTAAAGATGCGGTTAACAAAATTCTCATTGCCCTGTTAGTTTTTAGGATAGAGGGCTAAATTAAAAATTTGCATTTTTAGGCACCCCTTGTATCTCAACTATCAGATAACTTATCTAAAACGTAAAAACTGTTTCTTATATAACTTTTTCCGTAGAACTCAATTCGAAATTAGCATTCAGGGTCAGGTCAAAAAGTTATCGGACTCTATTTTTTTTTTTGAACACACTGTATATTTATAGACTATAAAATTTGTCTTTTTTTACCTTTTCAAAAATATATAAAAGTATTTACTTTTTCTCAGAAACACGCAAATAAATGACAATTTTCTGAAATTAAATGCATAATTTAATAGCAGGCTATGGCTATTGTTTATGACAACAAACAAAGAAATGTCAAATATCTCATCGGTGTTTGAATCGACTTTTGGTTTATAAAGTAGTTTATAAACGTTCATTTGGTATTTTTATTTAATTGATATTTATCAATTTCTTCGAATAATGGCAGCGTATGAAAAATATAATATCTTGGTATGTTTTATACAGAGTAATGAAAATTCTGAAGAAGCCTCGGAATTATATTTCCAAAGGTACGTAAGCTATTATAGCTAGGCAAATCTGTATTATCATTATAAGTTTTTGCTTGTTAGATATCCAGAAAAGAGGCAACCGTTTTTTGATATACTTGCTCGTTCAAAAGCAAATTTAGTTGAGCACGAATCATCTGTTCACTAAAACATACAACAAAGAGAACAGGGAAAGAAAAGAGATAAATGTTTTGGAATATATAGAAGCAACACCTTCGCCCTCCTGTAGAAAAATTGAGAAGGAAATTGGTTGCTAAAAACTGACGGTCAGAGGATCTTGAAGACATATAAGTATCATCCATACAAATTTAATATAGTGCAACATCTGCATCCTTGCGATGCCGAGCATGTTTTGCCAGTGGTATTTGCAACAAATCGATGCTAACGATTTGTTATCTGGGCAGACGAATGCTTTTTTTCAAGTGCTGGAATTTTTAATCGTCACCATACCAGGAACTGGCATAGTGAAAATGAGAATTTAATGTTTGAGGACACAACAAGGACTCTTTGGACTTGGGGTGTCATATTTTATTTTGGGCAGACATATAGCTTAAAGCATTTTTGAAGGAGGTCTTACAGCACGTAGATACCTAGAAAAAGTTATTCCAGAACTGCTCGAAAATATTCCATTAGCTAAATATAATGCTGTTTACCTTCAGCAAGATGGTGCCCCAAGTCACAATTCTAGGCTGTTAAGGGAATTTCTAGATAATAACTTTCCTCAAAGATAGATAGGTACGATCCACGATCTCTTATGGGTTATATACAAAATGAAGTATATAAAACACAATATGACGGCATAGTAGCACTTCGAGAGGTAATTCATTTAGCCCTTCAAAATTTGCGAATGAGACCAATGGTTCTTTTTAACGCTATTCAAAGAATTACAAAAATGTGCCAATTTTGCATTAGAGAAAATGGTCGTCAATTTAAAGATCACCTTTAAAAATTCTTTTTTTTAATGAAGTTAATTTTTGTGTTTGTTTTTACTTTGTTTGTTGTTACTTTATGCTATAAAACTGTTGTTACAAACTTACTGTTATTAAAAAACTCTATAGGTATTTCTATATAAGAAGATAAAAGGTATCCAATTCTTCGTTAGTAATATGTATCTTTCAATTGTTTATTATTGTTATTCAATGCCAATGCCTACTATTAAATTATGCATTTAATTTCAGAAAATTGTCATTTATTTCCGGGTTTTTTTCTGAGAAAAAGTGCATACTATTATATATTTTAGAAAAGGTAAAAAAAGACAAATTTTATAGTCTTTAAATATACAGAAGTGCTCCATTTGAAAAAATAATGTAGGCTCCGATAATTTTTTGAGCTGACCACTTTTTGGAGATATCCACCAAAAGTACCCAAAATGGGACACTCTTTACATAAGGATTTCAGTATTACCATAATTTTTTTGAACAGTTATAATTGGTTTAATTCCATGTAAATTTGGCAACCCCGTCCCCTGTCAATTTGTTTTTGTTTTCTACTAAAGCAATTCACCCACTACTCTCTTTCATCATGCCTACATAAATTATGGCTGATTTTAGGACCATGTCTCTTTCTACCTGTTCATTGAGGTACATCGCTTGATCCAACTATCTTTTCTTTTCGGCTTTTGGCCTTGTCCACCAGTTTTATAATTAAAGGGTTTTATTGGTCGATGCACTTATTTGTAGGTAGCATGGATGCTATAATTTTGGAATTGAATAATATACACATTATACAGACAGACCATTTTGTGTCATTACTTTTGCACGTGTACACAGCCTTTTATGTTTTCAAAAAGCATTTTCTCAAGAAATGGCCCATTTTTATATTAAAAGACCTTACTTATAGTTAAAACAAGTATAAAAAAACATAAATCTTTGATTTTAATTCAAACATTTTAATGTGTTGACGTGTTTCCATATATAAGGGCATAATTAGACCTAAAAGGTTAAAAATTGGATATATCTAGCTGTTTATTAAAATAATAATTTTTTGAATATCATCTCATAAAGTGAAATTTAGGAATGATATAAGTTTGTCAGTGCCTCGTCTTTTCAGTGGCAGGAAAATATTTTGCTTTCGTAATTAATCCTTTTTTGATATTCTCTCGGACAGGGACGGACATATAGGGGAGATGGGGGCGAGCGTCCCCCCCCCCCAATATTTTAGCCTGTTGGTAAAATTTTACCTTATATTGGAATAAATGGTCCCGATAAGATATGGAAGATGCAAGATATGAATATGAATGACAGTAGCTACACAGGTCCACAAAAGTGCGGAGTTTTTTCTTTTAGTTCTCAGTGTTAGGTTTTTCTCACTTACTTCCCATCCCCCAATAAGAGAAAAAGACATGCATATAAGCAGAATACACAATGGCAATGACCAAACTCTGTAAGGGGTCTTTTGGGGGATCTTTTTAGGGCATGCACACTCAAAACACCATTTTGCAGCTCAAGACTTAGCCTTATCACCGGCCACAAGGCTCTTTTGCTAGAGCTTTGTTGTTGTTGACTACATAGAGTTCAGATAAGATCAAACACCGATTCTCGTAAAAATCGAGTTTATACCATTTTGAAGTTGATAAAAACTGACGTGTACGCACTTGGACCGCAACAGCATGAAGTTCTTTTAACTAATGTTTTTACTTCCCTCGTAGTATTGTAATCGTGAAAAAATCACTCTCAGAGATTTTTTGAGATTTTTACGCTTTAGGGCCCCTGGATGACGAAAAACATGTTTTTTCAATTCCGTAGGTCTGTAACATTTTGTTAAAAATCCAATATGGCGAAACAAAATGGCGCCTTAGTGAAACGGTAAAAAAGTTATTATTAAAGAACTACTGATCCAATTTATCTCAAATTTTGCAAAAGCATCAAGTTATATATTGCAATCAACAACTTGGTACAAGGTACAAATCCAAGATGGCGGAACAAAATGGCGGCCTAACAAAATATTTAAAAACTCAGCCTGAAAAAACTGCTTAATGGTTTGAATTCAAATTGTGTACCATAACTAATTGTGATATAGGGATCAACTAGTAAAATAGTGGTACTAATTCAAGATGCCCGAACAAAATGGCGGCCAAATAAAGTGTTTGTAATCGTGAAAAAGTGACCCTCTCACTTTTACACATCTTTACATTTTAGCGTCGCTAGATGCCATAAAAGATGTTTTATGAGCTCCGTCTATCCGTCTGTCGGTCTTTTGTCTGCCAGTTCGCGGCATAGCTTAAAGACTGCTTACCCGATTGACTTCAAATTTTGGCCAAAAATTAAGGGTCATGGCCTGGTAAGATTTTGATGAAAATCCAATATGGCGAAACAAAATGGCGGCTTAGTGAAATATTAAAAAATATTATTACAAAACCGCTTATTCAATTTATCGCAAATTTTGCAAAAACATCAAGTATTATATTGAAAACAACTGGTAACATTTTCGTACGAATCCAAGATGGCGGAAAAAAATGGCGAGTTAATAAAATTTATAAAAATTCAGCCTGAAAAAACGGCTTAAGGGTTTGGTTTCAAATTGAATGCCATAACTAATTGTGGTATAGGGATCAATTATTAAAATCGAGTATGGTAAAACAAAATGGCGACCTAATAAAATGTTAAGAAAAAATATTATCACAAAGCTACTTGTTGAATTTATATAAAATTTTCCATAAACATCAAGCATTATGTTGGATTCAACTGGTAAAATTTTGGTTCGAATCCAAGATGGCGGAACAAAACAAAAAACAAGAAACTATTTAATGATTTCAAATTGTGTGCCATAACTAATTGTGGTATAGTGCTCAGCTAGTAAAACTAGTTACTAATTCAAGATGTCGGAACAAAATTGCGGCCAAATAAAAATATTTTAATCGTGAAAAAATCACGCTCTAGATTTTACATATATTCACCTTTTAGCGTCCCTAGATGCCAAAAAACATGTTTTATCAATTCCGTCGGTTTGTCTGTCAGTTCGCGACATAGCTTAAATACCACTTACCCGACCGACTTCAAATTTTGACCAAAAATTAAGGGTCATATGAGGATGTCCTGGTAACATTATGGTAAAAATCCAACATGGCTGAACAATGTTAAAAAAATTGTTTGAGTAAAAAAAAAGTCTTTTTTTTTTTTTTAATTGTCAACGTTTCGTAACTTAATTTGTGCATCCTCAGGACACATATATGGATTCTATATACTGCGTTGGTTCGCAGATATTTCCTAGATATTAAGTTTCTAAGTGGTTTTCTTTAGTAAACCTCTTGTTATGTTACAGTGGTGTATTATTTGGGGTTAGGGTCCAGTAAAAAAACAAAGCCTATTTTCAAATAGTCGACGTTTTGCACATAATTGTTGCATCCTCAGGACACATATATAGTTTATATGTCCTGCATGGACCCCATATTATCAGTCTTTACTTGCAGGGCAGATCGTCGACCGTTCTTACATTTAAAACCACATTAAAGTGTATTATCTGGGGTAAGGGTCCAGTAAAAAAACAAAAGTCTGTTTTCAAATAATCGACGTTTCGCACATTATTGTTGCATCCTCAGGACACATATAGTTTATATGTCCTACATGGACCCCATATTATCAGTCTTTACTTGCAGGCCAGATCGTCGACCGTTGTTACATTTAAAACCACATTTAATAAGTGCTTTTAGTTTTAAATTTTAATTTTATCTAAATGGAAACAGATTAAGAACGAATATTATATATGTACTGTAACGAATTATAAACACTATAACTGAGTTACTAGAATCTACTCGTTTTTCACTAAAAGTAACTTTCGATGAATCTAAAGCACTAATTTAATTTTGACCTAACCTTCATATCTAAACCTTATTCAACAATTAGGTAGAGTTTCCGAAATATACTGATTACTCTAAACAGGTGTGTTGTTTCATCAAGATAAAGTCCTCGAAGCCTAAGTGACTGCAGTGGATCCTTTGTGAAACAAAGCATATTAACGTACCTCAACGTGTGGTTTCACTCTTAAGTGTTCTCTTGAAATATATTGCTATGTATTTTCGCTAAATGGATTGAACACGAAGCATCTCATATATTAAGTGTTAACAAATAGGAAATGTTTTTATTAATTGTGAGTTTTATCAATAAAAAATATCGTTTTTTTAAAAAATGGTAAAGCGCAATCAAAATTATTACTACCCTTAACTGCCTTGTCTTAAAGACTTGCCATTTTATTAATATTTTGTTTTAGTATATTATTTATTATTCACAAAATCAATGGTAAAATACACTGCCGTAAAAAAGCCATCCATTTGGTATTAAATTTATTGTATATCCTACCACTAGGATTTTTTCAATTTAATTATATGTAAGTATCAAAATCTTATCATACCATCACTTCTCTTGAGACGCTCATAAATTCCTACTCTGTTTGGTGCAAAATTGCTACGATCTTAGTTTAAAAATTCTAGAATTATTTAGTTATAAAAGAGATATTATTTTAAAAAAATTTGTATATTTTTGAGAAATAATATATAAAAACATAAGTAAAATAAACGCACTGAAGCGATAGCTCGTGGTTTACAGAGCGTACAAATTGTGCCCTTAGCTCCTTTATCCGGAGAGTAGGGCGTAGGAAAAAAAGTATAAAAATGGTGACACTTCCGTAGTTTAACCGAATAAAATTAAATTAAATATAAAAAAGTAATAGAAGAGTTGTTAAATAAATAAAACACACATATCTGAAAAGTATAAATCTTTTAATAAAGTGAAAGTATTACCAATATTTGGGCAAGGCTGATTCGGTGTAGTTTGTATACTTAATGTATGAGACAAAAGAACATACTTCACCGTTGTTTTTTTTCAACTAAGCGTTTTACAATAAAAATATTTTCGTTTTTGGGGGCTGTTCCATATGTCTAGGACGTCTACTGTATAGTAGAGAAAATATTATGGACAAAATGTTAAAAGCTACCATTCCCTGTGGATACAACATCTGAAGCCCTTATTGGTCAATGATGATATTTATCGGATAGTATAAGCATAATAGCTCGCAACAGCTTTAGAAATCACAAAATCATATAACATATTAAAATCACCGACACTGTAAACATCGAATACCGCATAGGCATAAAGCAAAAAATAAGAAGACAATTACTTCCAAGTCCCGTGCATACCAGGCGTAAAGGTACGTATATTTATGTTTAATTATTAAGGGAGAAATCTCTTAATAATTAAACATAAATATACATACCTTTAAATTTCCACACATTATAACGACCTTCATTTCGTATATAAAATACTTGGTATAACATTATTTGGATAGGATTTCTGATATGTCTAATACTTTTAAAGATGTATATCGATTTTTACCGTTCCTCAAAGCATTCAAGATAGATAAATCAACAATTAGCTAATTTTGGAGGCATTTTGGGTTAAAATTGTCGCGTCCCTGTCAAACTTATTATAACATGCCAGTCAAAGCTACAGCTGACAAGCCGGGCCAACTTGTAGATTCAATGGTAAATGAAAAATGAATGCATTTTTACTCGAAATTTCATCTTACCTAATTTTCTCACATCGAATAAAAAACCTTTTTCTACATCAGCATCTCTACAAAGGAAAACATAGATCACTAGTAGAATTTGTGGAAAAAAGATTTCAAATTTGTTTTTAAATTTTGCGCCCTGTGTAAACCGGAGGAATATTCTGGCAACGTGGCTTTTAATCCCTCGAGGAAACTTTGGAAAAAAGCTAAGCGCCCCATAAAATAGCGAAATATATAAAAATTATAAGGGCAGAAACATTTTTTTTTATCTTGACTACTTTTTATATTGATGTCGAATCTCCTTTATATTCTCTATCTAACTCCTTTTCTACCTCGATAAAATGATCAGGGATTGAATCCGCAAGACATTTCTAAAGTTACCTCATTTTAAACGATATCCCGCGCGTACTGCAATATTGCCCGAGATTTTTAGACGAGAACTCCAAAAAAAATAACCTGCACTTTGTTACAAGGAAGTCTCGAAGAAAATGCCTCTATCGTATGCCACTGCTGTCTTATTATATATCCTACCGAAACCACGTTTCTACCAAAAAGAGCACACATTTATTCGCTATGATTGACCTCAAGAAGCATATTTCTTCGACGTAACGTTACCGAGCTGGAGCACTTCGAAGGTGAATTAACAAAATATTACGGTCCAGAAAAAAAAAGAAGTCACTTAATGCATAAGTTACATATAATATTTTTCTACGATTCATTTTCTACAGGTATAGGGTGCACGTAGATATCAAAGAAATCCCCAGCTAGCCTTTCGACTGCGCGAGATGGTTAAATAATGATACGCTAATCGTACTTCGTTTAACGATTTTGATTTTATTTTACTTACTTTACTTTTCGCATAAAGATGGATTTTACGTTAAGTTATAGTGAAATATCGTATACTTTATGTAATGATCATAGAAATACACGCTTCTCTAATTTTTATAATCATGATTTTGATTACGGTGATGCCCTTGAACTTTATATATTTTATGCGTTTTGTTCATGATGTAAATGTATAAACATAGGATCAGTTCGTAAGGTATTTTGCTCTGGAATGTGTTTATGCAGTCAACCAAGTGGTCTCCAATTTTGTATGGGGGCCTCGAGTAAGTGTGCTGCGTTGTATAACAATAGTAAATTGAGATGTGTTTAGTAATGAGCCGCCTTTTAAGCCCAACAATTACGCAAATGGGGAACGCCAGCTCACTTGAATCCTAATTTAACATTCACAAAATATTTTACCCTAAAATCATAGACCTCTCCTCTATTCAGAATATATTATGGTAACTATAATTCAGGGTCTGAATATAAATCGGCGCATAGTTTGGTATTTTTATTTATTAGATTCTGGTAGTAGTTAATTAATTTGTCGAAACCTATTTAAAAGAAAGATATTTATTTCTAGAAGTAGAGATTACCCACATCCACATAGACAAATAAATGTTACTTACAGTTATAAAATCGCCATGAAGTTGTACAGGAAATCATTAAATATCGATAGAAAGCAAATGTCCTCCAAACAAACAAAGACGATTCGTCTTAAATTATACAAGATTCGCTAAAAAGGTTTAATAGTTAGGCCAGATCTAATTGCCCTAATAATTACTAAAACTTTTCAAGTTAGACTTAACCTATATTTAAATCTATAAAGTTTATTAGGAATATATATATATATATATATATATATATATATATATATATATATATATATATATATATATATATATATATATATATATATATATATATATATATATATATATATATATATATATATATATATATATATATATATATATATATATATATATATATATATATATATATATATATATATATATATATATATATATATATATATATGCCTCACAGTAGCGTAGGCGTAGCCAGACTTAGCGTTTGGGGGGGATATAATTATTTTTCAACACGGTTACATGTTGTTGACGAACAACGAAAGGGAACAGAGAGAAACGACAGTAAAATGTTTTGCAAAAGCAAACGTTAAAATTAAAGATCCGTAAACTGTCGTTACCCAGAACCTCCTTTGTTATGAATTTTTCCGTTTATTAGGAATAGTGAAATTTGACCTAATTTAGTTCAGTACTTCGCACATTTAGTAACATATATATATATATATATATATATATATATATATATATATATATATCTCTCACATATGATATTTTTATTGGGCGTCATTTTGTTCCATCATGTTGGATTCCTACCAATAGTTTGCCAGTTTATATATATATTGCCACACTATATATATATATATATATATATTTTTATATATATATATATATATATATATATAATATATATATAATATATATATATATATATAGTATATATATATATATATATATATATATATATATATATATATATATATATATATATATATATAATATATATATATATATATATATATATATATATATATATAAATATATATATATATATATATATATATATATATATATATATATTTTACATTGACACACACCGCCATTTTGTTACTTGATTTTTGGGCCATTTAAAATAAATTCAATAAGTAGTTTTTACATTGACACACACCGCCATTTTGTTACGCCATGATGAATTAGTACCAGTTAATTCCTATATTACATTTAATTATTCTACAAAATTTAGAGTCAATTGGATAAGATTTACGCTGATTTTTTAAATAAATTTTTTAACCGCCATCTTAAATTCCACAACTTTACCACTTTATTTCTTTATCAAACTTAACTTGCTTGCACAAAGCACAAAATTTTGAAAATAATCTAATAGTTTTTTGAGACTTGTTTTTAAACATTTTATTAAGCTGCCATTATGTTTTGTTATCTCATATTCATGCCAATACCGATTCATTCCTCTATAACACATGATGTTTGTGCAAATTTTGAGGTAAATTGGATAATCCGTTTTTTTAGTAATACAATTTTTAACGTTTCACTAGCCCGTCATTTTGTTCTGGCATATTGGATTTTTACCAAAATATTACCAGTCATCCCCATATGAACCTTAATTTTTTAATAAAATCTAAAGTCAATCTATTAAATAGTTTTTAAGCTATGCCGCGAACTGACAGACAAACCGACATACTGACGGATGGAACTGATAAAACATTTGGTATCTAGGGACGCTAAAACGTGCAGATATACAAAATTTGCGAGGGTGATTTTTTCACGATCAGAAACATTTTATTTGGCCGTCATTTTGTTCCGCCATCTTGAATGAGTACCACAGTTTTACTAGTCCATCTCTATGCCACAATTAGTTTTGGCACACAATTTGAAATCAGTTGATTAAGTAGTTTTTCAGGCTGAAATTTTAACATTTATTAAGCCACCATTTTGTTCCGTCATCTTGGATTCGTACCAGTTGATTCCTACATAATACTTGATTTTGATGCAAAATTTGAAACAAATTTGATAAGCACTTTTTCAGTAATATCTTTTTGACATTGCACTAGGCCGCCATTTTGTTTTGTTTATTGAATTTTGACCAAAATGTTACCAGGTCTTCCTCATATGAACCTTAATTTTTGACCAAAATTTGAAGTAAATTGGGTAAGTAGTTTTTAGCTATGCCGCGAACAGACCGACAGACAGGCCGACGAAGTTGAGAAAATATGTTTTTCGGCATCTAGGGACCCTGTAACGTAAAGATCTGAAAAAATCTCAGAAAGTAATTTTTTCACGATTACAATACCACGCCTTTTACTAGGGAAGTAAAAAGGCTTTTGTGGCAATTACTTTTATACGCTACTGATGCTTCATAAAAGCAGCTGTAGGAATCTTCAGCTACATTATTTGTAATACTGCCAACAAACAGCTTGGTAGGATATTGGGGTAACTTTAAAATACGTTTTTTATCGTTTTTTTACCGTGGAAGATAAGAATTTTCTGAATAAAACTAAGTGTCTTTTACATTAGGCAAAACGAGATGTCAGTATTTTTTTGGATATAATTTTTTACCTGTTTCAAAAAAGTATATTTTTTGTCTGTTTCGAAAAAGTATATTTTTTGTTGTATCAAAAAACTGTAGATTTTCCGATAATCTAATGAAATTTAGATATATTCTATTTTAAGTTTTTTTTAAAGAATAGAACATATTTTTTCTAAACGAAAACGCGTTTCTCAAGGTCAATCGCCGTACTTTGTAACTGGCCGAACATGCATCTCGTTTGCTAGATTAATGATGTTTGTTTCAAAGTTCATTTCAAAGTTGATCCTAAATATTGTCTAGATATGTTGACACATTTAATCTAATCTGATTACAAAGTTTTTTTCTCAAAAGTTCCCAAAAACTGCATTTTTAGTCTGCCTCTTAAATGCAGTGATTTTTTTTCGGCTTACTGGGATTTTTTTTTCTACCAGAATGTCAAAAATGTTTTTTCAAAAAAACATTTTTATAACACAGTCAAAGAATATTTAATCAAATATTAAAAGTTGAATTAAAAAAGTATCCATAAACACTATGTATACAGTTAGTTCGAAAAGAGTTCAAACATTTCTCCTCTTCTTCCCAGACAGAAATAGATACGTTTTAAAAATCTTTAATGAGTGGAGTAAGCATTTCGCACCCTTCTAATACACTCTTCTTTAGTAGGAACTTCCTTACGGTACACCTTGTTTTCCAAATATCCGCAAAGAAAGAAATCAGCTGGCAAAAGATCTGGCCTCCCCATTTGCTTCCATCCAACGGTCTTCAAATACGTTTGACAATTCCTGATATGCCCTACAATAATTATGAGCTGGAGCATCATCCTGCTACAATTAACCTTCACTATGGGCAGCCAAAGAAACCGTTTTCAGGAAAGTAGCCAAAACGCCATTGACAATTGGTTCTGTGTACCGTTGTCAAATTTTCTTCAAAAATGAAAGGTCAAATTATCGTTAAAATTAAAATTTCAAACCAAACGTTAAATCTTCACTTCCTTTGACTACCTGTGTTCATTTTGTTGTGCATTAGAATGCTCGTTATGCCGGTTAAACATAAAATCGATTCTTCGGTTCAAATAATATTATTTACAAAATTGTTGTTTTCCTGCACCTTAGTTAAAATACATTCACAGGGATTAGCACGTCTTTCTGCATCTTTATTGCACAAACGGAAACAAAGGTGATACCAAAAAAGAAATCTTTCAGAATTCCCTGGATCATTATGGAAGAAATTCCAGACTGCGACTGAATTAACCTAATTGGTTTCTGGCTTACTTCATTATAGTGGTTTGCAGAATGAACTTGAATTGCAGACAGTTTGTTAAAATCTATATTAATGTTTTTCTGTGTAATGGTGCCTTCTCAGGAATCTTTTGTCAAATAGTCTACATGTTCTTCACATATTTTTGCCACTTTCTCCATAAATTGTTAAAATGTTATCAAAACTTTGAGGTGTAAATTTTACCATTTTGACGTGGTTTCCAGTTTGCCTCGATTACTTGTATCTACTTACGCTTACTACGGTGTCGCGTGTTAGTTTTAATACTCTTCACTGTAAATTATTTCGGTTATAAAAATTGTGTTTTTAAAAACTATTATGCCATTCTGGTAGAGAAAATCCTAACATTAATGACGTAGTGAAGTGAAGCTTTTAAATGAACAAAAGTTTATCATGACACCTTAAACAAACCCGGATATAAGGGGAGTTTAGGTATATAGGCTGTGATTATTTTATTTGAAAAAAAAATACCTTTTTAATCTATTTGGCACTAATAATTAAGAATTGTGTTTACGAAACATTTATATTTGAATTTTTCTATGGATCTTTTGTGTTAATTAGTTGACAGCATACAACTATAATATAATATATATTTTCGAATATTTGATACGATATTCTTAATTTGACAGTGAATATACAGAAGGTTATCTACTTTTTTTAGAAAAACAAATCAGATTTAAAAATCTCAATCTATTTTCTACAACTTTCTAATTTAGAATTTGATTCCAAAATCTACCGAAATACCAGAAAATCTAACTAATATTAAAAATTCTCAATTATTAATTTTTAAGGGAAATAATCACATTTATTAGGGTGTGAATTTAAAGCCCTCAGGTGAATTTTAGTCTCACGTTATTACTGAATTTTGACAAGTCGAACTTTTCAATACGACATGGAAATTAGAATATATTTCGCACCTCTGTAAATTTTATGGTTCTAACGTTCGTTTTGTATTCAATTGTGTTCACCAAATTGACAAAATTAAAATATAAATAATAAAAACAGATAAAGATGGATTTATAATCTTCAGGTTGCTGTTGACGCTGATTTTGCCTTCCCAAGTTGAACGTTCGGGCTTTAATTCAACCATTTATAAAAGTTGGGACTTGGCCAAATTTTGCTGTTGCTGTTTCTTAAATTAAAATGCTAACCAAATTTGGCGGAGTAAATTTTTCCGTTTTGACGTGATTTCCAGTTTAACAAAAACAGAGTATTTAATTGTAAAACCAAGCAACGAAAACTCGATTACTTGTATCTACTTACGCTTACTACGGGGGCCTGTTGGTTTTGAACCTTCCCAATCTAAATTATCTCGGTTATGAAAATTGTGTTTTTAAAGAACTTTTATGACATTCTGGTAGAGAAAATCGCAGGATTAATGACGTTAAATAGAAAAACATTCCATTTAAGAGGTAGCCTAAAATAGCAAAATACCTCTAGAAAGTATTTAAGTTAAGCTTTTAAATGAACAAAAGTTTGTCATAAAAAACCTTCAAAAAAACAGGGAGATAAGGGGAGTTGGCACTTCTACGTAAGCCATAATGTATACATATATAAGCTGTAATTATTTTATTATAAAAAAATTTATAAACTTTTTGGTTTATTTGGCACTAATAATTATGAATTGAATTTAGGAATATTGATTAGTTGAGAGAGTACAACTAGGTGTACCATTAAAATAATACATATAATAGCAAGAATTCATAGTTAATAAAAATATAACAATAATAATAAAGTTTTATTAGTTAGTATTTGTATTAACTATAAACGTCTTCTTTTCGCGACGAGGTCTAATGGTTTAGGGCCTATTTTTACATATTAGTGACATCAGTGCCGACGCAGTTCCAAAAAAAAAAGATTATAATGCTTATGAAGCAACACTGAAAGCAAAAGAATGTCACTATGCCGGACGTGTGTAAACATTTTCATTTAAATTATAGACACCGATATTTTTTTCACTGACACTGATACATCGTATCGGAACTGAAAGGAGTCATCACTGATGTGTATAAATTGACCCTTAAGATGTGCTTCATACTAGGGTTCTTAATTACTTTTTCGACCATTGGTCCTCACCTTTAGTTATAAACTCTTGTGTTATGACGTGGCCTACCAACTAACAAGAGGGTTTCTGCATCAACGACCCCTATCCACACCACTTACTGACGTAACTTGGCTGGCGCAAATTGTAGATACATTTTAGATTTGCCGACAATGTTCTGTATGAAATCGGTGGGGATCGAACCCACGACCTCGGCATCCTTGGTTGGAAATACCTCCATTGAGCCAAGACGGCCCCCATTATTTTAAGTTATAATGTGATACTTAGGAAACTAATTGGTAATATTCACCATCTGAACGTTCTGGAATATGAGCGAACCATAACAGGGGATGGATTTTTCGACATCGTTTTTTGTTAAAATTTATTAAAAATATTTAAATTATTGTTGACGATTTTATTCAAGCACATTCGTTTACGCAGATACACACGTCCAACTATTTTGAAGTGTAAATGTGTAAACTAACAGTGAGTTTCCAAACATAAAGTAGACACCCATTATCGGTCTGAGTCAAAGTTTGTACTGGTGACAGGATTTTTTTCGACAAGAGCTTAACTAGACCATTATAATTAAAAAGTATCGATACCTGCACAAGACAAACACATATCTACATATAAAATATATATATAGAACGATCTTAAAAGGGTATTACACAATCGCTAAACGTTTCTAAGTGGCAATTTAAATTATAAGAAGATAAAATTAGATTTTGTTTGCTAACATAACACCGCTAAAAAAACAAATTTGATCAGAGTGAACTGGCTATTCTCTGCAGAGTAGCTCCATAGAAGAAAGGCCTAAGGTTACACTCTATTCTACATGAGTTAATTCGTTTATTATTCTGTTCGAGTTCTGGAGCAAAATATATTTCCTGTAACAAAACCCGACCGACATTCTCAACACAATGTAGGTAGTTTATGTCTTGTTATATCCGTATAACGGGCAAAATTATAGGGTTTCTGTTGACTTGGCTTATAATAACGCTAACAATGCCAGTAATTGATGGCAAGGACCGACACTAACAAGGAACACGTGATTCCATTTTTCTCATTTCCTTTTTCTTGCCATTTATTTTCCTTGGAATGTAATATTAAACGTAGTTGGCACCTGATTCACGTGTCAGATAACAAATCAAAGTTCGGAACAATTACACAATACAGACTTTTCACACCAAGCCAAGCTGAGCCGTCAGAGTATAATTTATTTTTTTTGGGAGCTTCAGCCTATAAAGAACCAGATATTAATTACATTAAAGAGAGGTTTTGCTAAACTATTTTTTTTTATGTGAGGAGTTATAATACCCTTTAGTTATTTGTGCAATAAGAAACTACAGATGTCGATCGGACAGTGTTTGAGCTATAAGGGAATAAAGGATCAATTTTGAGATATATGGAATTAAGTAAAAAAAACGACATTTTCTTAAATTTTCTACTATATTAAAGTCAACTCATGACATGTTTTGTCAATACAAATAGGGTGAACATAAAGTGAACAAGCAAAACCTATTTTTTTACCTGATTTACAATGGGTTTTTCGTATTTTCCTATGTCTATGTTAGCAAAAAATATTTAAAAGAGGCGAATTTTTCAGGTCAGTTTGATCTTTAAGTATGTGCTTAAGTTTCTTTATTTCTAAAGATTCTAGTAAATTTAATTTATTTTATACCTTTCTTTTCTGAATGTAAGACTTTGAAATTTGTATTAAAATGATGGTTGCAATTAATTAAATGAGATACATAATTCCATCCGTCATCTCCCTTCTCAAGGCATTTTAATATCCATTTATCCTTTTGCCGAAAGTTCTACCTGTCTGCCCTATATATCTTAGAAAATTGCCTATTTTTTTACTAGATTTCTACAGTACGTAACACATTTATAGTTAATGTAAATGTCTTTTAAATTAGGTTTAACTGAACAGATAGCTTTTTTATAACTTTATTAATCATATTTATATTAAAACCATTATTTATTGCAATTTGTTTAATTAAGTTAAGTTCCGTTTGAGATTTTTTTTTATCTAAGGGTAATGTGATTAATCTATGGATCATACTGTGAAAGGCTGCTTGTGCTGTATTAGATGACATGAGATGTAATGTATTGTATCAGTGTGTGTTGGTTTGTAAAAAACCGAAAAAATATACTTATTGTTTCCTCTTTGTATGGTTAAATCAAGAAAGTATAATAGAACTATTAGTTTAATTTTCTATAGCGGTATATACAGTATTTATGAACTCTAGAAATATATTTAGTTGTCTTTCTGTTCCAGTGGAATAAGCTTAAATGCCATCTACGTATCTACGCCAATAAAGAGCTATACCAAAATGAGGTGTTGGCTTATTGGTTTTCTAGAAAGTCCATAAATATTTCAGCTAATAACGGACTGAGTGGATTTCCCATTATCAGATCACGATACTTATATATATATATATAATATATATATATATATATATATATATATATATATATATATATATATATATATATATATATATATATATATATATATATATATATATATATATATATATATATATATATATATATATATATATATATATATATATATATATATATATATATATATATATATATATATATATATAATAGAGAAATGGAGCTAAGTTACAGACACAAAAAAAAACTGATGAATACCAACCTTGAATAGTCAAAACGTCTAATACATAAAAAAAAAAACATCAACACTAAGAAAAATGAATTAAAGTTGTTTAATTTCATCTTTTCTCTTTAACCACAAAAAGTCAAGAAAGAACAAAATATATATATATATATATATATATATATATATATATATATATATATATATATATATATATATATATATATATATATATATATATATATATATATATATATATATATATATATATATATATATATATATATATATATATATATATATATATATATATATATATATATATATATATATGTGTGTGTTGACGTCGGCTGGGTATTATTAGTTGCCCTTAAATACCAAAAAATCCGATATTTCTTTATTATATTAAGTAACATCAAAAATTTTAAACCAGGCATATGTGAGAGTATTTTAACAATAGGTATTTGAAGTAAGTCTTGTCTTTTTTTTTTAATGTAACAACAAGCATAGTCAGGGATTTTTTAAATTCTGTCGGGTTTTAATACTTGTTTTAAACCTCGCATCAATAGAAGTTTTAGATCATTAACATTTTGTAAGTTCTGGGTTTACTTTAAGTTGTGTTAATAATAATTCTAGCTAGACACTACAGATCACTTTTTGTTGTTTAAGAACTTATATTTTATACACTGTGTTAACATTAAAATATTTGATTCGTATTTGTAAAATTTTTAAACACCCCAAATTGTCAGAGTGTTTTTACATAGGTCAAAAATTGTCCGGTCGACACCAAACATAGATTTAAGAAAGAATAGGCCATAACTTTGCAAAAATTCAGGAAGTTTGACAAAAAAACGTAACGAATATGTAACTAGTGCCGGGTTCTTTATATTTAGAAACGAAAATCCCAATTTATTATTTACATATTTAATAATGTTTCATACTTTCTTTTTTTTTATTAATGTTGAGAGGTTTTGAAAATGAAAAACAATTTTAAAAAGTTTTGTATAAAAACAAGAACTTTATTCCATTTTGTAATTTAACTGCAGCGAGAAGCAAAGCATCATTTAGTTCTTTCTGAAGAAAATTCGAACTTTCTCCTCTATCAGAAAATTTCATTAGAGTTACTCTAAATTCCAACGTGGAAAGTTTTTAAATATTATTAAGGGCAGAAGCACTACGTTCTAAAATAAGTATCTTACTTTTTAACACAACTAAATTACATTACTGGTTTAGGAATTTATATTGTGTACAGTGTGTTAACATTAAAGTATTTCATTCTCTTTTGTAAGATTTTTAGATACCAAAATTTGCCCCTTTGTGTCAGCTCAAAAGCTGTCCGGTCGCCAGCCAATTTTTTTATAAAAATGGGTTTAAGAGATAATACGCCATCACTTTGCAAAAATTCTGGAAGTTTGGCAGACACATGTGTATCTAGTACCTGGTCTTTACATTTAGAAACAAAAAAACCAAATTTATTATTTACATATTTCATAATATTTCATCCTTTTTTTTTTTTCATTATCTTGTAGAGGTTTTGAAAATAAAAAACAATTTTAAAAAGTTATGTATAAAAACAAGAACTTTACTTAATTTTTTTAATTTGACGGCAGCGAGGAGTAAAAAATCATTTAGTGTCTTCCTAATAAAATTCAAACTAAAATAAATATCTTAATTTTTAAGCGAACTAAATTACATGACAGTTATTATAAGACCTACGAGGATTTTCATGTAACGGTAGATAATTTACATTCCATAAGTTGTAAAGTTACTTTAAGATGTGTTATTAAACATTTCCATAGTGTTCTGTACTCTAATACCTCCTTTAGCAGTTGATTTAAATAGCAAATCACAATTAATTTTGATATCAGAAGATAAATTCACTGGACAGCTCAAGCTTAAAGCATAAGAACTAAAAAAATTATTAAATGTATTTACTGGCTTTCTTACTAAGCGAAGCCATTTCAGATATTACTAAAAATAGTTTGTGCTCTGCAAGAGGTAACTCAGTAAAATTTTTAATATCTAGTATTTTGAGTCGACACATTGTATAACTACTACCATATTTATGATACAAAAATGAGAAAACAGATTAATGACGTGAAAATTATTTTTTTAGCAAATATTCGTATCTAAATTCTTACCAATTCAAGAATTATAGGATATTTTTACTGCTAATTAATATGTGTTATACAAAATTAAATAAAAAATGATTAGTCCTACATATCTATCCAATCTTGATTAATTTCCGGTATTTTCTAGAGATGAGCTTAACAGCGACTTTTAAGTCGCCGGTGTACCGGCGACAGCGACCGAGTTGTAATTAGTTACTTTTACCAGCGACCTAAGTCGCTGTTTTCGACACGGGCGCTGTACATTGTATCTGCATTGCTGCCTTGTTTTATTATCATAAAGTAATATGGTAATTGAGTGATGAATGTTTTTTAATATATTACCTATGTGTTTATGTTTAAAATAAAATACATGTCTGAAAGAAAAAGAAACGGTTTTAATATTTACTTAAATATAAAAAAATCATTTCTTTACAATAAAATTACGTTTACTGCAAAACAAATAGATAACTCTAGTAAAGTACAAATATAAGACAAATTAAAAATATATTTTCTGTTGCTTTGAGCTATAAAAACTTGAACATAAATAATTCTGCACTAGATAAACTTTAAGCGCTATAAAAAAATGTAACTTGAACACAAAAATCACGACATTTAGACCAAGTTTATCACAAAAACAATGACTAAATTAAGCGCAAACATGAAAAACGTTTAACAAATAAAAACTTAATTCTGGCCTAGTACAAATAAGAAAATAAAGTAGTTTCTATTGCTTTAAGATTTAGGCAATGTAAAAAAGGAACTCAAAGACAAAGATAAAACTTAAGGTATAAAGACTAAGTGTTTATCACAAAAATTAAAAGAACAAAAAAAAAACTAGTAACAATTAAAACTAGAACTCTAACCTCCCTAATACAAAAAAAAATATATATATTTTTGTTGCCTTAGGCGCTATAAAATATGGGAACTAAACACAGAACTTAAGATATTTCGGCCAAGTTTATCGGAAAAGAAAAGAATGATTAAATTAGGAAAAATTTTTAAGTAGGTCTTCACTAACATTTAGGAATTCTTGCTTTATTGGCTTTTAAGCGATTTCGACGATCTATTATCAATTCCCCGGCTTTTGAAAACAACCGCTCGCAAGGTGCCGATGTAGCTAACACACCAAATTTCTCGCAAAAAACTTCACTAAAGGCTGGAAAATAATTTAATTTATAATCGAACCACCACTTACACGGATTTTCATTTGGTGAGAGCAAATCGTCCTCTAGGTAACGTTGTACCTCAATAATTGCTTGAGAAGTTGATGTAGCTTTCGGCTTGGTACTTTTCGAAATTGTCTTTTTAAAACTTCCCCATACAGATAACTCTTCGTCTGAATCACTATCAATATTGCTAGGTTCTTCTGCATCTGTTTTATTTTCCTGACTACTATGTTGCTTTTCTAAAAATTTTGATGTTACAAGTCGTATTACATTTTTTTTAACATTATCTCTTATAGTTTTTCATCGGAAAATGCTAGCATTTTAAAGCTAGGATCAGGAAAGGTACTTTCTTTAGGAATTTAATTTTAAAACAATTTGAGCCACATCCGGATGGTAGTCTTTATTACGTGAATTGTTACACACTGATTTTAAACTATTCACTAAGGGGATTACTAAAGATGCAGTAGCATATTTTTCCCCGCTAATACTTTTGGTAGTTGCTTCAAATGGTTTTAATACTTGACACAGTTGTTTACATATATCCCACTGCTGTGCATTTAAAACTAGTAAATCTTTTTCAATTATAGCTATCGTACTGCGGATATGCTCTTCTAGCTCAACAAATCTTCTCAGCATGTAAAATGTTGAGTTCCACCTAGTGGGTACGTCTTGTAGTAGTTTTAAAGGCTGCTTACCAGAGTTTACTTGATGGGTCATCAATTTTTCATTAGAGGTCGCACTGCGCTTAAAGTGTCCTACAATTGTCTTTAAGTCACTAATTAACGAAGATATATTTTCGTTTATATTTAAGGCGTCCGAGACCACCAAATTTAAGGAATGCGCAAAACAGCCGAAATGTTTCCACCCAAGTTCCTTTGTAATCACGCTTTTTATATTAGCCGCATTGTCCGATATTGCCAAATTGATTTTATTTTGCAGGTTCCAATCTCCAGTGATTTCGGCAAGGGCTTGCGCCAAATTAACACTTCTATGATGATTAGGTAATAATTTACAATCTAATAAAATTGACGTCATTTTAAATGTGTTACTGCTCACAGTAACCCTATGAAACTTTCCGTATTGACAGATGACCAATGGTCTGTAGTAATACATACCGATTTGCAATTTTTCAATATTTTTCGACATTGCAAAACGCATTCTTCGTACCTAGCTGGAATTAATGACTTGGATATGCAATGTCTACCTGGAATTTCATAAGAAGGGTTTAAAGCTGTAACGAAGTCTCGGAAACCTTTATCTTCAACTAACCTGAAGGGTTGAAAGTCTGAAGAAAACATTTTAAGCAGTTTATCGGTTATCTTCTTATTAGTAGCCACTCCCATTTTTTTAGGCATAAACTGTAGATATTTTTTTCTGTTTCACTGTTGCCGCAATTTTTTGTACTCCTGGACTACTTGATGCTGTCACCAATAAAGAAGGTGTATTGCTTGTTACATCAGACTCCATATTTAATTCTTCGTTATTATTGCTTGATATTTTATTTCCGTTTCCGATATTCTTGAAAAAAGAAATTGAAACTGGAATGATTAGCTCTCATATGTTTCAGCATATTATAATTTGTAGTTTTATAAGAAATTTTTTTCTTGCAAATATTACATTTAGCAAATTGGTCACAGTCTCTTGTAAAAAAGTTCCAAATTTCACTAGTTCGTTTTACCATTTTAAATTTTTACTTTAAAAAGATTATATAATAAATTACTATCACTACTATCTAGTAAGAGTAAAATAGATTTAATCAACACATACGTTCAACTTTGCCACCACTTACACTTAATACAATGCGCGGTTATCCTAACAACGACCAGCATTCCAGCGACCTGCTTTGCCGGCAAGATTTCGGATTTCTGACGGTGACTTTGGTCCGTCCAAGTCACCGTGACTAGTCGCCGGTATTGAAACATCGCTCATCTCTAGTATTTTGTAGTAGAGATCATGTATGTCCTCGGATATCGCAAATAGTTCTGAAGCTCAGGATCAAAATGCGTATTCACCGCTGTGCGTCTGATTGAGGCGTTGATATCTAAAAAGTCCAACAATCGAATTTTGAGAAAATCAAGAAAAATTAAGCTTATTCGTCACATGCCTATTTATAACAATTTCAGATGTCCATAGGTTTTAGCTGCGGTTAGTTTATTCCGTAGTTTTTTTTTAGGCAGGAAATAAAAAAAGTTAGACTTATGTTGTTTTTATCAGAATTAAAGGCACATATGTGTTTTTTAAAAGAAACAAAAAATGTTATAATGAAAACCTTTCGTATTATTTACAAGGCATGGAAAACAATATATTTTTAATGAAATGAAACTGCTAATTGCCTAATGTTCACAGCCCCAGCCGTTATCTTCATTTTCCAGGCATAAGTGTTCTCCTGTTGGGTTTAAAAAAAGTTTGAAAAACTTTTTTTATGTAGACATTTCAAATTTCAAATTTATATTTTTAAAACTAAAAAGATGGCAGCTTGTTACATGTCTCTTGTGTTATCCGATATTGGTAAATTTGGCTGTAAAATCAACACCTGTATTTATTAAGATCATGAAGTTAGGAAGAAAATTAAAAAACCGTTTGGATAAAATATTCACTACCACTTAAAACTTAAGTAAAAACTTTTAAATTTGAATTTTTTTTATGCTGCGGGATGTTCAAATATACATACATGATCTTTAGGATTGCTAGGATTTTAACTAACCTTGCCACATTTTTTTCACCCCCTGTAAATGTTCTGCGTAGTGCAGACCGTGCACGTTATAAAAAAATATGACTTAAGGGCCCTCTGGCAAGAAAACTTTACATCAAATGGCTTATAGAAAGTTACAGCTTATTCTGAAGGAAAATTACATTTTTTGAGACAAAAAATCATATCTTAAAAAATATTAAAAATTTAAAAAAAAGTTGGAAATTGGAAAAAAAACAATTTCATCAAAGATAACGCTAATCTAACAATTAGAACTAAGAAACTGTTTTTGTGGATTTTCGGAACAAATAAAAAATTGCAAAATTTGCAGTCCTGTTTAACTCCCTGTATAAATAACTTTTTGGCTTAGGTAAGTTTGCTAGTAAAAATGCAGGTGAACTGTTTCAGGTGGCCAGCAGTTTATATTGGTCTTCATGGTTAATTAGACCCTGTAGGAGTGGTATTCCTAGATTTTGTACGGCTTGAGTCCAGACAATGAAGAAATCGAATTTATTTTTAAAATTTTCCCTGCTGTCTGGGGTACATTGTAATCATCAGACTCGGAGGGGTCAGCTTTTTGCATGTTATTTTGGATAAAAATATTCCAACAGCAACTAGAATCCTCGTCTGATTTTGTGGATTTCAATAAATTTATTTAATATTCATAATATTCCATACTTCTCAAATCTAGAATACCAGACGAGCAGCAATGACTCCACGTACAATCCACTCCAACTTCCTTCCTCCACCAGTATAGCAGCGACTAGACTCAAGGCGTGAAAATCTATGCGCTATATCAGAGTATCATGTATTAAACTGACACATGTAAACATCACGACTCCAGGACTGCGAGGAGTAAACTTTTTTTTTAAATGCCGGGTTCTTCTTAATATTGGGTATGTATTTCATGTATCATTGTTTTCGAGAGGTTTAAATTTTGAGAAAGTATAAAATCTAACAAATGACAAAACGCATTACCTATTCTTATCTTAGTTTTCATGACAATTTATTATGGCGTCAACTTTTGTCCTAAGAAATTTTTATTCTCTACATTTAGAAAATTGAAAATAATTGAATTCATATTAAATTGAAAACTGACATCATCAGAAAAGGCCTAAAAACTAGAATGTGTAATTTATTTCAGCTTTAATCACGCCAATTAGGTTTTATATGAAATAATTATAAAAAGATTTAAAACTGAAAATAGGCATTTATTTAAATATATAAGTTGACTAATGCCCTGCTTTTGTGTAATAGTATTTTAGAAATTAAAGAAATCAAAATAAACATCGACGAGTTTAAATACACCTATTTTCTTGAAGGCTCCATTCCGTTTAGTTAATATTTTATATTAAAATGCCTGCTAACCTTTCATTGTATTCACAGATTATTTACAAACCAGAATCTAAGGGGCCAAGATACTCAGACACTTTTTTGTTTTGTTCCATATAACTTTCAGAAACTAAATAAAAAAATTTTTGTGGAATTAATATAATTCTTTAAATATAACTCGTTTCATTAATAAACCTTTTAAACCACTCAATCAACACGGCAGTAATCTAGCTAAAAGGTAAAAATAAAAGCATGTATTACCAAAATATTATAAAATTCAATAGGCACTGTACGGATTTATCTGTCGCCAACTATGACAGAGTTAATAGCAGATTTCCTATCCCACCATCAAAATTAACAAACTTAATCCGTTTCCACTTGGAATCATAGAGCTCCAATGTAGCAAATTGCTGCTCGAAAAATTTAATTAGGATAACTCTAAATTCTTTGCCTAAAGAGTTCCTGAAAATTATAGAAGGCGACAGGGGTCCTTTCTGAAATAAGCAGAGAAAATTTTTGGATTGAGTAAATTATATATTTTAATTAGTGTCTGCTTTTGTAAGTTGTAAATTATAACGGGAGCTGCGAGGAATTTTATTATAAAATAAAGCAAGAAAGGAAGATTCTACACAATTATACATAGTCATATCATATAGTCATATTAAATATGCGAAATTTATCACAGTGTTTTCTCCGATCAAGCAATTAATTTAAAGGGCTTGATTTATCACCTACATTACCATGTTAAATTTTGAAAAAAAAAGACACCTGAGAGCGCACCAGTGAAACAACGATTAACATTAGCATGTCCAATTTGCAAGAAAAATTGCTAACGATATTGTTGTTGAACATTTAATCTTTTTTGTGTTAAATAAAATGCTAATAATGCGTCAATTGCAGTGAGATAATACAGGCTGCTATATCCTGGTGCAAGAGTTCCCTCAACAAAAACTGTTGCATATATATTAACGTAAAACGCACAAAGGAAATCCTTGCAGAATTAAAGAAGACGAGCAAATTCGAACTTGGACGAGGAATTATCCATATTATTATCTTTTGAAGGTAAAAAATTCTTTTTTTTAGGTAAACTAAAAGTTAATTAAAACTAATTTTTAGAAAATCCAAGTGCATCGATTCCGAACGTCTCTCTACATCCGTCTTTCTACAAATTGATACCGTCCCTATAAAATTAGATCAGTGCAACTATTAACCAACGATCATTTTAACCAACGCCTCCACTTCTGTGAAGATATGCAGACCAGACTAAGGCAAGATATGCTGTTATTCAGAAAGATGGTCTGATTAGGCTTGTTTTATCACAGCCGAAATGTTTAATAGAAAAAAAAGCACCATTGGGCAACAAGAAATCCACATATAATTGAAGAGCGAAAGAGACAAGGGCGGGAGTCAATAAATGTGTGGTGCGGCATCTTGGGAAACCAAATTATTGGTCCGATATTTATTGAGGGTATATTAACGCTGAAACGATATTTAAATCTATTAAAAAGCGAAATTGAGCATTTTTTGAACCAGCTTTCTTTAAACAATTATAACAAAATAACTTGGCACCAACATGGCGCGCCACCCCACCACACAACATTCAAGAGGTCACAAATTTTTTAAATGCTCGACATAATTTTTGGATTGGCAAATATTCATTGGCCCGCGAACAATCCCAACCTTACACATTTGGACAATTTTTTGTGGGGATACCTAAAGGATAAAGTGTATCATAATAGAACAGACAGTGTTGACGAGTTGCGACAAAAAATAGTGTATGAAATTAGTGTTTTAAATGCAGAATGTCTCACCTTCATTACCCAAGCAATTAGAAAACTAGAAAGAGTGTTTCAAAATTGCTTGGATAATGGACGGGGTCACGTAAATGGGCTGTAAAAATATTTATTCCTAGTTCTTGTTTTGTTTTTGTTTATTATCGTTGTATGAATATATATAATCACATTAAATATATTTTTTTTTACAAATTACTGTTTTGTTTTTGTTGGTGACATTACATGGGTAAAGCGATTTAAGTATCTGTGGCTTGCATTCACGTCTAACAGGACTCCTTTGTTTTTAGTTGACCTTTCATCATTTCATGGGGACCGCGATTAAAGTATGGCGGCATATTTATCATATGTGGTAACTTTGAAGTGGAGTAAGGCAAAAACTACTGTTCGGAATATAGACAAATTATATATTTTTTGAAAGGGGAAAGTGGGAACAATCAAAAAATGTCAAAAAGTACAGGGTGTTCCATTTAAAATAACAAATTGATGGTTATTTAGTGATTTTCCGAATGTCTTTTGTTTTTAAAATTGCCGCCATGTAAATCTTTAGGAAATTCCCTATAACTTTCGTAGAAACCATTTCTTTGTATCTTGAAAAAATAAGCCTCTCGGGGGGTGGCAAATTATAAAAAATAACCCTGTATATTAATTAAATAGATGTGTTATCACAATGTCTTATTTATGCATGCACTATTATAGAAAATGGGGATTTTCGGCTTGACAGGCACAACATAACATGTAACAAGAACGGTGAAAGCATATACAAAACAATTATTAAGGAAATAAAAATAAAAACAGATTTTTGTTTTTGGTTTATTTAACAAGTTATATATAAGTTGTTTATAACATACTATATTAGAAGCTGCAAAAAACGAGCAGGTATACTGAAATGAATATTTTCCGGAAAGACCCAGAGGTGAGTTCCCTTCAGAACACTTAACATTATTTTAAAAACGAAAGAAAAAATGATAAATCGTCAACCATTTAATGCAAATGGTGGTAGAAAAAATAATCAGGAAAATGTAAATAAAAAAGTTGATTTAATAAAAGAACCCTTAAATGTTGTAAAATGTAAGATAAAATTATTACGATTGTGTAGGAAAAATCTGCAGACTAAGTTCGAACATAATATGCGTAGGTCCCATTTTGGCAAAGAAGCAGTTTACTAAGGAATGCGACATAACTCTAAAATTAGAAAAGATGGCATCTTTTTTTTTATAATATTCTTTTGATCGTGTTATATTTAACACTTATTATTTTTGCAGTTTCTGCTTCTGAAGGCAAAGGAAGCAAAATGAATGCGCATTTCAGCAAAAATATTCCGAGAATGTATTTTTTAACTCGTGCATATACTATGGAACGCCGTTTTACTTTTTAGTCATGCTCGTCTTTGATACCAAATTTAATTGCAAAACATATAAATAATGCTACCTGCATTAAATTTTTATTCGTTTTAATTTTTCCGATATCTAATTTTTGCGGATACCGATTTTACCGAATGACATTTTTATGATAAGCAATTTCTTCGCAGACCATTTCGATTGGTACCACAAAAAAGTAGTTGTTTATCCTTTTTTAACACGTATACAGCCTACTTAAAATTTCTATATACATGCGTCTTTCCATAGTTATTGCATTTCATTAAATCGATGTTAATAAAAATTGGTATGAAATAAATGCCATATACAAAAATCTGTTTAAATATTTAATATATTGATAAAATGTAATTGCTTCAAACTGGATCAGATTAAATTAATATTAATACAGAAAACATTAGAATGCATTAACGACTTTGTGAAGATTAATTTATTTCAACCGTAGGAAGGCAAATCTGATTTAAGAGGTCATGTAATAAAAAAAATTAATTTATTTTTATCGCATATCAAAAAAAATTAAAGCATCTTTCACGATATCATTTTTTGTAAATATCAATTCCATTAACACCCTAAAAATGTAAAAACGTTGATAGTCGTTTATCTGTAATTTATACTACATCAAAAAGTTATAACACGGACCCTTTACCATGGAAATTAAAATACTTGAAATATAGATTTGAAGAAATAAATAAAAGTTGATACGAGATTTAATTGTATAAGAGTTGTGGAATTTAAATGATTATCGAGTGTAAGGTAACTGGTGTTATTTAATATGCATTGTTTTGATTTCGAATTTTTATTAATGTCGATTCTTGTGAATATCAATTTTCATTGAATGCAGCCACCTTGTTTCAATTTTAATTATCGGACGTGGAGCGATCTAGTGCAAACTAAGAACAAGAAGAGCAGAAATCTGTAATTTTTTAAAACCCGAGTTTCTGGCAAGGCATGTGTTCGAAGATTTAAAAGTGCATCTAAAATTAAGACTGTGTTGTGCATGACGTTATGACGAATGGGATGCGAATAATGAAAAACATATTCGTAGGTAATCAATGACAGTTAAAACATGTTTAACTATTGTTCGATTGGGAATACTTAGTTATTAAATCATTGCGGAATACGATACACAACCCCATATTTAAAATGCGACCACGTACAAAATTACAGATCATAATGAAAAAAAGTTAAAACGAACGTATCTAGCTCCCAACATCCTATTCCAAAACAAGCTATTCTACACTCCATTGATGATTTCCTGGTCTAATCTACAATCAGTCATATATGGTAGAGCAATAACAACGATTTTTGACTTAGTGTTTATATTTATACCAGAATAAAGAAAACAAGGTTTTGAATTTCCCAGTCTTATTCACAGATTACCACACACTGTAATTTGTAATGGCAAATTGCAATTTCTCCTGGAAGCTGTGTGCCGGCGACATGCTCTACTACAATTTTTTTTGGCTTCTTAAACGTGATTTAAAGTAGGCTGTCCAGATTTTTTTTAAATGAAAAGAGTATATTTTGACGAAATGTAAAAATAGGTACCAGCGTATAATAATTAAGTAAAGTCTTGTCACTTTCGCAGAATTCAATGACTTACAATAATAATTATAATACACATAATAATATGGACTAGAAATAACAAAAATAATTAGAAAATGGCACCAGATTTCGCAAAATAGAGATCATTTGTCTCAGATTTCTCATAATATAGGATATTTGTCGTATTTATGGAAATAGTAAGAGTACCAGAGTACATAGACCCGAAAAAGAGAACATTCCTCTTAAAAAGAGTATATGTGGTCACCCTATTTAAAGCAAACTGTAGTAAGGTTGTATAGGTATATCACTATATCTTTATTTACAATATTTATTTGATAATTAGGACACTATTTTCATGTTTGTCTCCTTTAATATTTTTTTTTAATATGTGAGTAATTATTAAAATTTATAGGTATGTGCACGTGTGTATGTGTGTATGTGCACTTCACTTTCAAAACTGCGTGTCGATCAAGAATCAGTGGTGTATTTAGAATGCCGTCTTAGAGGGGGAGGCAAACATTTGATAACTAAAAAAAAGTTTTAGGTTCTTGTTGGAACGACATAAGCATGAAGACTAAAAAAAAACAAAGTTCTCAGAGTTGGTGAGGTAAAAGTCCTGAAATGCTTTATATAATGTAATTTTTGTTTGGGTTATTAGCTCGGGGGGGGGGGAAGGGGGTCCAGGGTGCATTTGTCTCCTGCACGTACCCAAACCGAAACTGTCGTATGTTGGAATGCAGAACATGTTATATTGAAGAATAGCCCAAAACAAAAACATAGCATTCATGCCCTATTATCTTGGTAATTTTGTTCACAAGGGCTCTTTGCTAAATACACAAGTGTAATCTACGAAGCTGATTTTTTTTTCTATTTTTAGTTTTTACATTCTGGTACTCACGCACATATTATGGATGTAAGCCAGGGCAAAATATGTGATGGTTTTATAGGTCATAAAAACCTATTGATGGTTGTGTCTTGTATTAGATTTAATGCCTTCACATCTAACCGTAATAACGTTAAATATTCAAAGCAACGTGTACTCTTCTTGTCATGTAGAGATTCTAGAGAATCTTTCGATACGAATCCACGACATGGTGATTTCTGTCTGGATCCAAACCTGGAATCATATTCATATATACCTACATATAGTATATGTTGAACCTAACTACAGGGTGTTACTAAAAGTCATAATGTAATTTTAGGGGTAGTTTTACATCAAAAATTATGAATAAAAGTTCCTATAGACATGTACAGAAATGCTTTGTTTTCGAGATACAGGGGGTCGAAGATTTTGTTTTTTTTTTAGTTTATATAATGCACCTTTTAAACTTTTAGAGACAATTTATTAAAATTTGATACACTGTGAATTGTAACCAATACTTACCTATGAAAACAGTATGTACACTCAGATTGAACATCAACTTAATGTTTTTTAAATACAGAACTGTATTTTTTATTTAATTAAGAAACGTTCGACCTGCCAAAACTAACGATATATCATACTTAATGTTTGAACAGTAGATTTAAGATTTTTCCATAAAATACAATGTGTTAGAGAGGCACAGAAAACCAGAATCTCGCCAAATTCACAAAGGAAAATTTTAAGTACCCTAAATGAATGAGTGCATTATATCATTGGTTATTAGAAATCAAGGGCTTTTAAAAAACGCAGGTCTATCTAAGAAAAAATTAGTTGATCTGACCGCGAAGAAGAAACGTCGGATTTCAAATCTATGTGCACCATCTTATTGATAATGGAAAGTAGCTATAAAGATATAAAATTTATTTTGTGATATCTCTTCAAGTGCAGCCTGAAAAAATTAAAATATGTATAGCTGATGTTTCGGTTTGATGATATAAACTCTTTATAGTTTATATCATCTGCTGATGATGCTAACTTGGTTAGCGAAACGCGCGTCCAGAACGTAACAAGTTGTGGTGTAGTGTGGTTAGAACTCTTGTATTTTGATCCATCGTAAGTAGTTAATTCGGCCTTGTTGCTTCTAGAAAAGCAGCCTCTATAACGCAACATGCGAGTCGCCTTTTAATACTCATTGTTTATAAAATTATGATTAACACCACGATACACTGACAACGGTATGCCCACGCCGGTCTCTTCAGCATTCAGCAAGAAAATAAAATTGAAGTTTACAAATATCAGATTATCTAAAGTGCTCATCGTGAGGATTCGTGAAATTTACTTTGATTAAAATAATTAATTAATTTAAAATATAAGTTAAGAATGCTGCAAGTAAAATAATTGCATGGGAAACTTCCATTCATATTTTATAACATTTGTTACTTGAGTTGCTGCACTAGTGCCGTCTATTGACATTTTTAGTTTTTACTTGCAATTGAAAAATACAAACCAGGTTCAAAAGTGCCCTATACAGGTAGCTAAAACCGTATTGTTCTATTATTATAGTAAATATATCCTAAATTACCATTTCTTAAATTTATCTTAACAGCTTGACGGTAAGCAACAATCCACATTTTTGAAAATGTATTATTTTGGAAATTTGAAATATCTTATATCTGTTACTTTTGTTTATCGATTATAATTTCAATCTCGATTTCTACTGCCTGCAACTGCACAGGTAGGACGTAATAAACTGTATTGAAAATAAAATCTATAGATTCAAAATAATTAGTTTAATAATTTAAAAAAAAATTTTATTGAAGCGTAAATTCTACAAACGTTTTCAAATGACAATACATTACGGCCTATTTGGCTCCCAAACGCTGTATATCGATGTGACGTACTTGCGCGAGAAAGAGGAGTTTAAATTCGGTCCGTATCATCGTCTTTTATTGCACAAATGATATTAAAAATTCAGCAAGCAAGATTATTAGAATGCAATCCAATGTTAGCGCAATACGCAAACCAAAGAAGTCGGCTCATACTTCAGAACACAGAATACCAGACTAGAAAAGCTCCAGAATTTTACAAACCTTTTTGAGCTCGAAGACTTCCCTTTCGTTTGACGACACATTCGCAAATTAATTTGAGTTATCGAACACACTCACGCAAACACATTATATTTCTTTTGGGAGGCTATAGATGGCGAAACTTCCGATAATAAAAATGCATTCGAGGTGCTTGTATTCAATCGAAATTAATATCAATGGAAATTGGTTTCGATGAAAATAGATAGTCATAGAAATTGCTGTAAATGAAAATACCATTCACAAAAATTGATAATTGGTTATATTGTTTCCCACCAAATACTACAAAGGTACTCGTTAAATATTAAATAAATATTGATATCAACAAATTTGTAAGTAATAAAATTATATTATAATAAAAAAAATGCATTTTAATTATAATAATATAATGAAAATTTAATTAATTTTGTAAAGACCCATCCAAATAACCTGATATACATTTTAATAGCTAAATTAAATTAATTGATTGTTAAAAATCTATATGAAGGCTTTAGCTCTAGATGTTCCAAGGATTCAGTTAAAATTACATTTTTATTATAATATTATAAAATAAATTGTCATAATGAAGTCCCATTCAATTTAAATTAATACCGGGTATATAGCAGACTAAAAAGTAAAACGGCGTTCCATAATATACTGGGTTTACACTCAATTAGTCTGATATGAATATATTAATTTAGATTTTGTTACTTCCTTTAATTTTATTACGTTAAATATTATCAGATTAACATAATTTAAGATGTATGTATAGATATGTGTGTGTAAACCACATTTGAGCTCAAAATAACTTGCGAATGGTCAAACTGTTTGGGTTAAAGTTGGCCGAAACAATTTGCTTTTATATCTAAAATGGAGTAAAATAGCAAAATAATCGTTCTGTTTCATTATAACCACATAATATATAATATATGCCAGCATATTTGTAATGCATGTTTTAACATGAATGTGTTATTATATTAGTAGGTATTTATAATTTAGAATCTTAAATGCATATGAGTTAGCAAAATATATTGTTGAGCTAGAATTTCATAATTTAAGGAAGAACTCATAAACTAAAACAAAATTAATAACCTGAAATAAGGCTTTATTTTCCTATTTTTTAAGAATCAATATGTTGATAAATTTTTTTTGGATTTTGTAGGTTTTAGAAAACGTTCGGACCTATTCTATGCAACGTCTTTTAACAGCAAAAACATTAACAAAAATGCTAGTGATCTAAGAAAAAAACCAGAAAACTATCGATTACGATAACGTAAACAAGACTTTTAAAAATATAAAAAATCTAACCAATTATGCCAATAAGAACTTAAACAGAGTGACTTTCGATTTTTTATCTTAAATACGTTATTGAAAAATACATCCAAAAGTAAGAAAATTTACTCTCGGTGAAAAATATTTTTTCTCATTTTGGCCAAGAAAAAACCAGAATCCAAAGATTTACTTTATTCAGGTAAATAAAAAAAGGTGTTTTAATAATTTACTGCGCAAAATCTATTTTTACACCGGGATTATACCATTGAATAAAACACTACTTAATGAACATATTTTCAAGTTTTAGCGTCCCTAGATCAAAAAATATGTTTATCAATCCCATTTGTCTGTCTGTCAGGGGTTATATGGGGAGGACCTGGGAATATTTTGGTAAAAATCCAATATGCCGGCCTAGTGAAATGTTAAAAAAATTAATAATAAAAAAGCTAATTAATTATCCAATTTCTTCAAATTTTGCCCAAAACATAAGTGTTACATAGGAATGAACTGGCAATATTTTGGTATAAATATAAGATAGAAAAACATAATTTAAGAAAATTTTAAAATTTAACGTTTTTTAATCTCTAACTGTACGCAACTGACTTTTTTAATCTTACATTTCTCACAATTTCTATACGGAAATCAGCACAAGTCAGGAGTAACATTGATTTTTTTTCAATCTTGAAGAACATTCAAATCTATATATCTACAACTCTGGGCTTCTTCTTAATAATGGCCATGAAGTTTTATATCATTGTATTGAATAGTAAGCTCAAATTAGCATAAAACACGGTTTTACTCCACATTTGTATGTGAGTCGCTTTTCTTTATAATTTAAGTAGCCCTTACACTACTTGAGATTTAATAAATGCACATAAGTAACGTAAAATATTATTTTAATTATCAGTTAATTATTTATTGACAAGTATGTTGTGTGGTCAGTTTTACAAATCATGCATCTTATTATGAAACGAAAGTCCAGGTCTTAATAGAAAAATAAGAATGAGCTACCAAGGCGCAACGTAAGGTTGTCGTGTGCCACATCTGATATCGTAATCTTGAGGAAAATTGGTAGAATATTTAACCAAATTAAATTTAAATTTAGTTTTGAAAATACAAAAAACCCAGAAACTCCTTTCAAAATTACCCCAGTTATATTTATTTTAATTTTGTTTATCCTCAAACCTCGTGGTCAGCCACGATATTTTCTCTTTCATCTGTAACCGTGAATACCTTTCTGAAGGCCTTCGACGATATTCTTTTAACGTTCTCTCAATTTAAACTAAGACATTGATTCAGATACCTGGATGATATTTTTGTCATTTTTTAAAAATCATTTTAGACCATCTAAATGAAAAAAGCAAAATATTGGATTTAAAATGGGAATTGAATCAAATGAAACGATTCTCTTTCTTGATGTCCATTTTCGAAAATAAAAGGGGACATAAGGAAAGTGGGGCATTAAGATATTCAGTATACATACAGAAAACCAATGCAGATTAATAATAGATAAAACGTAAATTTTCATCACCATCCTGCACAAAATCAACCGGTTGTTAACGCATTCGTATTCAATACCCTGAAAAAGGAAGCAACTGAAACTGCCCCAGCATATCACTGAACATATCATAAATGTTAAAGAAACTGAAGTTCTAGAGTCAGTTCCAGAATAATATAATCAAAAAATTAGAAACACCTGTTTGCAATGTTTTAATATAGAATAGAGATACAGGTTACCGTTTATCTCAAGGCTGTTATAAAAGCTGGTTTGAATCTTTCTAAAGTGCAGTGTTTAAATCTCGTTAAGTAAAGATCAATGAAAATGCCTTGTGCAATCAGAACGAAACGCCGGAAAATAATTCCAATTTGGATCTGAACCCACGAATTTTTTATTTTTATACCTTTCAAAATACCATAATTTGTTATAGTCTTTGTAGCTAAAGTTAATAAAGTATTTTTTACCTTAATATAATAGGCGAAAAGCTAAACGATTTGAGTATTAATCTTTGCATCACAACCATAAGTGTCCATTTCGTTCCAACATCGCCATTGGCTTTACGCTTCCCACTCAAACACAAAACTTATCGTTCTGCGTTCCTAATGGTTTATGCTCGGAGGCCAAAGTGCTATTTTATTCACCTACTTGTCATTGTCCACCGCGAATCGTTGTCCGAGCGCAAACTCTTATTGATGTTGGCTCATTATCGCTGCCTGCGGGTGACAGCAATTAATTTTGTTCCCAAGTTTCCATAAATAAACCATAAGTGTCATATTCGTTAAATTTATCGTTTCGGTTCTTTCGGCCCGGAAAATTGGTGTTAGAGGACGATTTAATTTTTCAGATGTTCCCGCAAAATACGAGGTGAATCTTACATTGAAATTTTTAGGTATAGTTCGAAATGTCTAAAGAGAACCTTCACCCGGGCACGGGGATATAAAAAGTTATTTATACGGGATTTAAAGACTAACAGTTAAGAGAGAAATGTTTTCTTATAACTGATTATACAATCAAAAAATAAATTAAGAATTTATTATTTCCTTCCTCGGTCTGTCTGTCGGTTCGCGGCATAGCTAAAAAATTACCTCGGGAACTACTTACACGATTGACTTCAAATTTTGGTCTAAATTAAAGGTCATATAGGGATGACCTGGTAGCATTTTGGTAAAAATCCACTACAGCAAAACAATATGGTGGCCTAGTGAAATGTTAAAAAAATTATTACTAAAAAACTACTTATCCAATTATCTACCTCAAATTTTGCATAAAAATCAGTCGGACTGGATTTTTCATAACGTAAACATTAAAATACATACTAGCTCTCCAAATGCTTAAATGGGTTATTAACAATACAAATATACTATTTTGGATCGGAATAAGTTCTATATTTCTATGGTTAAATGCTTTTATGTAAAAATAAACGTATTTTTGTCGATTTTTATAATGCCTCTTGATTATAAAACATTTTATTTGAATTATATTGTGATTTTAATCTTCCTGATACTTACCAGGAACTACCTCATATTATTATATAATTAAAATATAATACAATTCATATCTAACCTTTTTGGTATATGAAAGCCTATAAAAGAATTACTTTATGAGTCCTTTAAATTTTGTTATACATCAATGCTATTAATATTCAAAAGTTTAATGTATTTCTGATATGTTTTTTGTTTTTTAATTACTCATATATAGACAATCCAAATTATATATATGTATAAGTAAATCAAGTGTTTGGCAATAACAGGGGCGAGAACACAAACGAATATATTAAGTTATTATTGAACTTTCTAGTACATCTACAATAAATTCCTAATATATTCAAATTAAAGTTGGTAAAATAGTTATAGAGATATGTAGGATAGCTGAGAAGTTTTCTAGGGTGTTCCATAAAACTAACAGTATTTTTAATAAAAACATCGAAGATTTAGTTACCTTACTAATACTATGAAATACTTGCCATCTTCAATGTATAATCTATTTCAGGATCACATGTATGACGACGAAGTCCTAAGCGAACATCCCATTCAGTTGTTAAAATTAATTTAAAAAAAGTAACGAAACCATGAAGCATTTAGACTTAACCAAGAGACATAAATCTAGAAGTATATATACAGTGTGTCTACTTAAGTTCTCTACATATGGGAAACTTTTTTGTTAGTAGTTTTACGGAAAAAAGTTACTCTTTATAAAAAGTTTTGCTTCCTGCCAAAATAATATAAAAATGTTCAAACTTGAGATTGCATATACAGGGTGGTCAAAAATTCCAAAAAATCGAAATTAACTCAAGAGAAAAGTACCTTTAAATTTTATTTTATAGCAAAATGTAATACAAATTCTTACTTAGAATAAAAAAACATATCTAGCACTAGATACGTTGCTTCCTCTCTGAAATCACTTCTTAAGGAATGCAAAACTTTGGCTTCTTACTGGAAAGTTCAGTTTCTTACTTTTGTTCCTACCTACATACCAGCAAAATTTCCTTATTTATCGATTATTGATAATGGCATTGTCACTGCCATTATCAACCACAGTATTGTATTACTTTATTGAAACATCGGTTTAAATATTATAGTAAAAAGAAATGCCGCTGAAATTAAGCAAAGAAGATAAAATTGAAATAATTTTAATTGTCGGAGAAAATTATAAAACATTTCGAGAAGCTGCAGACATTTTTAACAATGGACATATATATATATATATATATATATATATATATATATATATATATATATATATATATATATATATATATATATATATATATATATATATATATATATATATATATATATATATATATATATATATATATATATATATATATATATATATATATATATATATATATATATATATATATATATATATATATATATATATATATATATATATATATATATATATATATATATATATATATATATATATATATATATATATATATATATATATATATATATATATATATATATATATATATATATATATATATATATATATATATATATATATATATATATATATATATATATATATATATATATATATATATATATATATATATATATATATATATATATATATATATATATATATATATATATATATATATATATATATATATATATATATATATATATATATATATATATATATATATATATATATATATATATATATATATAATTCTAATTTCATCTTCTTTAATAGTATTTCGGTACATACTTCAATGGACAGTGTCAATGGTATATAGTTGTAGTGCCTGTTCAGATCCTAGTAAAACTATTATTATTATTCTGTTACCGAAATCAACAATTGGTTGCAATATTTGACACTAAACTAATTGACAATTCATAAAAGCATATAAAAACCTTTTAACAGTTTGCAGCATTATTTAAAAGATCGGTAAATTTCCTTTTACCCGGAACACTACACACACATATAACATATTTTATGTATCCATATAGTTATTTTGTAATAAATTAGCACATTATATAACTGTCAATATGTGTGAGTTTTTTTATTACTAGGAAGGTTCTGTTAAAAGAACTTATTTTTGAATCCAATTAACCAAGTCTTACTTTATAAGAAATTACAAATACAATGTTTATGGTGGAATTTGTCATGAGGGATGTTGCGGCCAAAGAACAATGCTGTGATTTTTAAAAATTTATTTTTCTAACATACACACATACATAAACACATATATACATACATATGTACATACATACTTACATACTTACGAACATACAAATATACATAATATTTTTAAATGTTTGTTTTATTTATCGGTATTATTTTATAATTACTTATCCATAAAAAAAATCAATTATGATATACAAGAATTTTTTTTGTAGGAAACGGAATTTTACTGACTTTTTAAACATTAAATTATGCCGCCGTTTTGTTTCGCCATATACCAAGTTTTACAGGTTCATCCCATTTTCACACTTAATTTTTGTGTAAGATTTCAACTTAATTGAATAAATAGTTTTCTAACCATTTAATTAGGCTGCTATTTTGTTTAGCCATAAAGGCTCCTCACCAAAATTTTACCAGTTTAATACTGACTGATGGGCAAAATTTCGGGTAAATCGGATTAACAGTTTTTTAGTAATATTATTTTAAAATTTCATTAGACCGATATTTTGTTCCGTTATATTGGATTTTCACAAAAATATTACCATGTCATCCCCATATGACTCTAAATTTCTTACCAAAATGTGTCAATCGGATAAGTAGTTTTTTAGCTATTCCGCAAACAGACAGACAGACCGACGGATTTGAGAATTTCAACATCGTGAAAATCTGCAAAAATATCGGAGATTGATTTCTATACGATTCCAAACTTTCATCTTACAAGGAAAGTGAAAAGGAACCGCAAAATATTTATATACCTGTTTTCTGATTTTAAGCAACCCCCCAGTCCGAATTTCTGACTACGCGTCTGACACAAACTGCTTGCTATAACAGGGTTACCATTTTTGGGACTGGCGACGCAGAGGAAGATATGTTTTCCCTCGCACCCATAGCACGCGAAAAACAATAATAGATCCAACTTTCGAAACAATTGATGAATGAAATGTTGAGGTTATCCTTTGTTTTATAGGATAAGTTCCACTGTATCAGTTGATATTGTTACGGAAGTGTCATCCCCATACATAGTAACGATCGTATTGTTACCCATAAAATTTGGTAAACCAATTATGTAAATAAGGAATAGCAGTGGCCCTAAAATAGAGCCCTGCGGTACCCCGAAGTTAATGTTCACACTATTTAATCTATGACCATTACAATTTACAATCATTAATCTGTTTGTCATAAAGGAGTCGATACACTGTTTAATATTACCCCGTACCCCCATTTTCTTGAGTTTGTCCATAAGAATATTTTTGTTGACAAGGTCAAATGCCTTTGACAGGTCGAAAAAAATGGATACTAGGTATTTTCCTTTATCCACCTGTTTATATTATATTTATATAGAAATTAGCAGATGAACTTCGAATTGAATATCCACGAAAACCATGCTGCGCCTTATTTAGGATATTAAACTTTGTAAAAAAGTTATTCATTTTATTATAGGTTACTTTTTCTATTAATTTGGAAAAAACGCTCACAACGGAAACTGGCCTGAAATTTAAGTCTTATCACCCTTTTTAAATTCCGGGGTAACTGTTGCAGTTTTTAATGATTCTGGAAAACTTCCACTTTCAAGAGAAAAATGTATTAAGAATAGAAGTTGGTCTAACAAATTCGTAACAATCTTTTTAAATATAAATAAGGATATTCCATCGACTCCACCAGATCTTTTATTCTTATGTTCATTTACGATGGCGACCGACTCATTTATACTTACCTCACCACAATACAATGATCCACTGCAAATTTGAGAAGTTGTGTGAGGGAGGGATAAGTTATAAGCAAAGCGTTCTTTACCTTGGTTTTAAGCTACTGTAGAAAAATACCTAGCAAACTCGGTGGCCACTAAATTATCTTGTAATATAATATTGTTCTTATTTTTATGCTTATATTTCTGTTGTGATTACTTGACCAATTGTTTGCATTTTGATTTCTGACTTTTGTATTTGTTACATGTTTCTACAGAGTTGGAGTATTTAGCATCCTTAATGTTTTATTAGATCATCTTTCTTTCATTTAATAATTCTTGGTTAATCCACGTGTTTTCACATTTGAATAAGCCTTTTTGGTATTTTTGTATGTTGTGTATAATTTTACTGAATAGACTGATGTCCAAAAACTCGGAATAAAGTTCATTTTTTGCGAGTGAGCAACTTTGGATGAAAATGCTGAAACACGGTAAATGTTTGTTTTATTGTCCCTCCATCTGCTCGTCTTTTTTTTACATGAGAATAGATGTCTTATCGACCCCCCTGTTTCTTGTGAAAAATGGAATATAACCATACCAAATAAACGTTTCACCACGTTTCCAGTTTTAATCAGTAGCGTTTAGCATTTTTAACCGTGAAACGTGTCAAATTTTTTTATATATAAATACGTTTATCCCCGCTATATAGGGTAGCTCCAGGGATATAAAGTAGCTCCCAAAACCCAAAAACATGTATTTGTTTTCAAAGTTAAAAAAATTGATGAAACACCGCAAATTTATTTTGCCTCTTTGGGAATACAGTTCATGTGTCTCGTGACTCAATGGGGTCCAACAAAAATGAATAATTTCCTAAGGTACATTTTATTACATGGGCAATATTTTTATCACCTTGTTGGGTCCGTTGCTAAGCGAAGTAAAGAGTAGTCATCTTTGTCAAATATAATTTCATTCGATGTGGTTTTAAAATTTCGAAGTAAAATAATGAATTCTAATCGCTGAGAAGACGTTGTTAAGGTTATAATTAATGAAATTTTTACAAAGTCAGACCAAGGAATACAATTATTAATAAACAAAGCCAATGGCATCAGTTTTTTCAAATTTCAAATTTCTTCATTCTCCAGATTTCACTCGTAAATATCATTGATAATAATAATCCTATGACTTGTTTTATTATATTAGAGAATAAAATATTTTTCCAATATATAGGACCAGGGGCCAAAAGAGTATCTTAAAAATACAAATACTTTTATTTCCATAACTTTTAAGTTTTTTAAAAAACGGTAAATCGAAAATAATTTTTTTCTTTTTTATATATAAAAGCAATTTTTATAATTAATATAGAGTTACCTTAAGTTGGTGAAAAAGCTCCTCAAAAGCAAAAAAAAAATTAACTACACAGATTGGTCCCAAGGGGCAAAATAGATATCTGAAAGCGAAATTATTTGTTTTATTATCTCAGACACGATTAATATTTTTAAAAAACGATTGCGTCGGCTTTATTTATAACAGTGGCGGCTATTCACTTGAAGTAGGTGAGTTGTTATTCACCTAATTTGCAAAAAAAGCTGTACATCTCAAATATTTTACTTGAAGACAGGCGCCCTATTTTATTTATATTTCACTTTATTAAAACAACTTACCCGTGGCGCAAACCGCTTCGACCCTTGTGTTTTGTGCATGGTTTCCCTACCCCGTTACCATGACAACGCGTACGCGATGACGTTGAGCGCATGGTAGGAAGCTCGGCGCGTCGTGGTGCGGTGCCCGAACCGGAAAAGACTATTTAGTTCCCAACAAACATGCGAAATGGGTCCACGAAATGAACAGAAAGGGAAAAGAGTTTACAGAATTTCACCATCTATTCGATGACTCGTAAATAAAATTTAAAAAAATGGGACACCATGTATGTAACAGGGGTTTATTTTATAAGATTTTGAAATTCAAGACGTTTAAAATTTGCTAATTTATCAATTATTATGTAAGCACAATTTATAATTACAAACATTAACAAACCCAAATGAAATCGCCAATTGCGTTGTTTACTACACAAATCCACGTGCTTGACCGCCGCATAAGAGAAAAGATAAAACAAAAATGCGCATTCATTCAACGGACGACGTGTTGCTTTCTCTCCGAAATTGACCGGCAAGTTTTGTTCCGAATATTAGCTTTGAATACATCGTCGCGTATTTCGGAAATGACTGGAGCGTCAGTGATTACACAGTAACTTCTCTGGAGGAGCTGCGGCCGTACACTACACCCACGTGTAGTTTCGGTTGATCAGTGGTTGTTTGTCGGAGAATTTATAGTCTCTATTCGATCGCGATTTTGGATCGCTTTTAACCATAAGTATAGATTAATAGGGCAGTGTTACGATGGTGTAAGTGTGATGTCTGGGCATCTAAATAAGCTTGAAAAAAAAAATAAAAAAAGCGGCCAGGACTGTAGTTGTACATTGTCTTGGCCATCGTCTTAATCTCGTGATGCATACAAAAATATTTCTAAATTTCGCATTTGTTTTGTAAGCATTAATAGCAGTTCCTGATTTATTCATCATACAGCCAATCGAACATAATGCTTTTAGACATTAGACTTATATGGGCAGTCCGACAAGGGCAGCATTTAGGCTCACTGGGGCCAGTTGTGCTATCCCCCCAAGTAGGCGTGTCAGGCCAAGAGCCCACTCCGTTTTAGAAAGGAAAAGACTCTTTCAGGTCACGCACGTCCCACAAGCTCGGGTTCCACATAGGTGTCACTCAAACAAAGCAGTCTGGCGTTGACTAAAGCGTCACATCGATAGACTAGATGCTCGGTAGTTTCATCTATCTCAGCACAAAACCTCCACTATGGATCGTTGTCAAGTCCAATTTTATGCGGGTAATATTTCACCAGCCAGTGTCCAGTTAGGACCCTGGTAATGGTTCTAAGTTGGCCTCTGTTTAGATTTAGAAGTCTATTAATTAAGAAGAAGGCTATAAGGACCTGATATAAAGACCTCAGCTCTGAGTCCTGCTAGCTTGTGCCATTCTGCACCGAATTTTTCGACAGTGCGATTCTTAATCCTAGCCTTGACAGCTGAAGAAGCAATTCCAAGAGCAGGTTCCGGCCCAGTGAAAGCAATGTTGCTACCTTCTCGAGCCAGCTGATCCACCCCTCATTACCCCCGAAGCCCTGATGGCCACTCATCCAAATGAGGCTAACCTTGTTGAACTCACACAGCCTCTCTAGGGCTCTCCTGCATTCAAGTGATAGCAGCGAATTGACCCTCTTGCTGCTTGACTATCACAGCATATATTGATATGCTTTGTCGTGATATCCTCTGGAAAAGTTTTCCTGTACGCAGCCCAAGATTGCTGTAATCTCAGCCGGATATACAGTCGCATACCGTCCAAGAGCAAGACTAATTCTTGCCCTGGCTCTCTTCCCATAGATTCCCGCCCCAGATCCCTCCTTTATTAGAGAGCCGTCTGTAAACCAGACAAGACCTTCCGGTTTGAGGAAGGACGGGGAGGAATTCCTCCATTGTGCTCTCCCAGGAACAATTACACAAAACCTTTTAGAGGCAATTGAGACCGGACTAATGCCATTTCTCCTGGCTAGGAGAGAGTCTGATCTGATCAGTTTAGTTCAGGCTCACGTATGCCCAAAATTCCAGTCTCTGTGTATCCAATGACCCCAGTCGTTTAAACGAACTAAAAAGTCTTCCGAGCCTCTTCTTTCCAAGCAAGTGCAGAGGACTTAGTTCCAGAATGGCCTCTATAGATCGGGTCGGTGTGGTTCTTATGGCTCCAGTTATGACCAGATAGGTAAGTCTCCGGAGCTTGTCAAGCTTCCTTCTGTATGTCGCCCTGCGAGTGGCGAGCCACCACACAAGAGCGCCATAAGTGATCATTGGCCTTATCACTGACGTGTAAAGCCAATGCACAATATGAGGTTTTAGACCCCAAGTTGATCCGAAGGACCGACTGCACGCCCACAGACACGCTGTGGTCCTTTTTGTGATCCTTTCAATATGCTCCCTCCAGGTCAGTCGGGAGTCTATTAAGAAACCCAAATATTTTACCTATCCGAAAGGTCTCAACTCTTTTCCAAAGAGGGTGAGCCTTTCAGGGTCCACTTTCCTCTTGTGGGTAAATGGTATCATTTCGGTCTTATCCGGATTAATAGACATAATGTGTTTTTGTCACCACTTTTCCACCATTGCCAAAGCCCTCTGCATGAGCCTTGTAATGGTGTTTGGGAACTTGCCTATTATTATAATGTGCAAGATCATCATCGTAGCCTTGAGCATACACTCTATTCTCATTGAGAGTATGAAGCAGCCCATCCACGGCCACACATCACAAGCGCGGGGAAAGAATTCCGCCCTGCGGACATCCTTGGACCACGGACGAGCACACTGTCGCGCTTCCGAGAGAAGATGTTATGATTCTGCTTTAAAATATGACGCGAACCCACCTAATTACAGCCCTATCCACGCCAAAACTCTCAGCAGCCTCACTAATGGAGTCAAAGGTAGTGTTTTAAGCGCCCCCTCGATATTCAAGAACAGACCCAGAGCCATCTCCTTGGAGTGGACCCCCACCTCTAGTCTACTGACTAGACTATGAAGCGCCGTCTCCGTCGATATGGACGTCCTGTAAGCGTGCTGGAATGGATGCATAGGATTTCTATCCAGAGCGCTATTTCTTACATAAGAATCCAAGATCTTCTCCATGGTTTTTAAAAGAAAAGAGTATAGACTGATGAGCCTAAAGTCCTTAGCCGTTTCGTAGCAATTACGACCCGGTTTAGGAATAAACGCTACACGAACCCTGCGCCATCGTTCGGGAATATATCCCAAAGCCAGACAGGCCCGAAAAAGGCGCAACATATGATCAGTGGTTCCTGACCCTTCTGAAGAAGCGCCGGAGATATTCCATCTAGTCCCGCACTCTTAAATGGGCAAAACGAAGATATTGCCAACTTAAAAATGTCTACTGTAACGAACTTAGTGGCCGTTTTCCAGTCAACCGGACCTGCCCCTACTTGAAGAGCCTGCCCAGGAACCTAATCATTAGATTCCGGGCAAAAGCCTGGAAAATACGTAATGCTTTTACTTATACAAGGTGCATATCACTTTTTACAAGAAAGAATGGTCTTTAAAGTCATAAATTAACACAAGTCTTTGAATTTATTATAAACTGTGACAAATCTGATGAAAAATCAATCCGGTTTGCAAAATAATTTTTAAGTGAGATGAACGATTTGAAGTTCACGTTTTTGGCATTAGCGTTTAATGACATTTTCACATCACGGGTATACTATATTTGACAATCTTCCAAAAAAATCTACCGTGAGACGCTCGGTCAAAAAAGAAATTATATTTTAATACAATGTTTGACAATGCAAAGTTTATTAAGCGTGCAACAATGGAAGTTACGTCATTCGTTTCTATCAATTTAAGTGAAATTTTATTTTCTTTGTGTATTTTTCGGTGTTTTGTTAAATCGTTTTTTGAAATATAGGTTATAAACGGTTATATTTTGTTCCAACGTCAAAATTATCATTCGTTTTTGTACCACAAATGTGCACTTCCTTGTTAAGTTTCGTTTTTGTAGGTTATATCTTTTCTTTTGGTATTTAATCATTTATTAGATTTATATAAGATATATACTAAAAATTAAATGAAATTTAAAAAAATCAAATATGAAAACTTCATCCAAACCTGTTTCATTCTCGATAGTAGGTTAGTTTTTACGTTAAACGTTTACGGAAGGTCCATTTTGTTCCCAGCGTTACAGAAATAAATCATTCCAAAGGTCAGCTTGCTAGTCTTGCACCTGAAGAAACTAGGACAAAGTACAGAACCCTTTTTATGAAATATTGGACCATATTTTGTTGAAACTGACACTAAGATTTCCAAACTTCTTTATGTTTGGCAGATCCTACTAATTTTTCTAAATTTAACAATAAATTTTCTCTCCGGTCCGTTTGAAAATTTGTTGAACTTATATGGAGACAGATTTTCAAAATATCATCGACTTAAAAATGGACTTGGTTTTATTTTTGCCGATTGCATTAGAGTCTATCACTGCAAGAGCAAGTCAAAAAATTAATGAAGATAAAGATATGTTTACCGAAGTGCATAAACTCTTTTGCCTTATTTTGACAGTACCAGTGCTTCAGTGGAAAAAAGTTTTTCTTGCCTCAAATGTGCTAAAACTTTTCTAGTTAATATTTCGGTTCAAATGGAACTTCTTAAGGTGATTAAGTCACTTCACCTAGGATGTCATCGATAAATATGGTGCTATAGAAAACGCTGGTATATAAACCAATCAACTTTATAAAACCGTTGCCGTACATACATATGTACTATACAGATCCTTTTCTTAGGGAATTATAATATTTCTTTATTTCGCTTTTTTAAACAAAATGTTTATGTTTCCATCTCGTTTATTAAAAGCGGCTTGCGCTATTTTTGCTTCGATGAGAGATATTAAATTTTATATTATGGTGCACCCGAAGATGACCTTAGATACTTATAGAGCACTAAATTGGATGAAAAGATAAAACACGTACAATAATTCTTCGGCTTACATCGCCTATTAATTTAATGTCTTAGTCGCTATTATAGGTTTTAAAAAATCGCCTAAAACTAGACAGTGGTAAACCCAGCATTTTATTTGGATGTCATTCTTCATAATTGTAAAGTAGTTGTAATTTAAAAAAGTTTTTTAAATTTTTAATTCAAGTTTTTATAATAAAGTCAGGACATTTCAGGTTGAATGCTCTTGCATCTTTTAATAAAATAATTATCTACACTAGAATATATAGTTTATATTTAAAGAAAAAAAACATATTTTTTCCTTAAATTTGATAATACAGTATTGAAGCTACGCGGAATTATATATATAGAGGGTTAGGAGCAATTACCAGAATGGTCGATTATTTCAAACAATGCAGCAGTTATATCTACATATATGTTATACAGATTTGTCCACAAAGTTGTGGAGAATTAAAATTATATTTTTTTTAAATGGAACACCCCATATAGTATTACTTATTTTGATCATGCAGTCAATTTAAAAGATTTTTATTAAGGATACGTTATGCCTAATTGTTATCTAATTTAATCATAGCACTGCACAAATCGAAATGAAATTGTTTCGTTCGTTAAATCTAGAAGTTGAAACTATTGAAGTCGAAATAGTCTCTTGCTTAGTTTTATTTTACTCGAATTGTTTAATGTGCTCCTTATACGGTTTAGTTTGTAAGTTTTGAGTGTTGCAGACGATCTAAAATTTAAAAAAATATATAAAAAATCAAACAGCTTTCAAAAAAATAATTAAACTAAAAAGTAAAAAATAATTTGAGTATTGAATATTATTTGTTGCTGCAAAATTTTTGACGTCGACAGCTGACGCTACAAAAAATGTCCACTTAAATACCGCCTAGCACAAAAAAAATTCTGGAAATTTTTCTGGTTGCCATGCCACAGTAAAAAGGAATCTTATTGGTTCATAAGAGAGGGTGTGAAATGTTTAAAGAAAAATAATATTCACATACATATCTGTTAAAAATTAACGGTTCACAATATTTTATGGAACAGATAAACAAGATAAAATACAGAACTACCAAATAATTTTGTTTATTAACAAACCAGTAGTCAAATAGAATATGTCAAAAAAAGAACAATGGTTGAAATGTATTGGTTAATAATATGTAACAAATTTTTCCATGGCTTGCTTAACAAAACTGAGCAATGCCGTTGATTAAAGTTACTTTATTATGCACACCTATTAAAAATATTGTGTTGTTTACTTGGTGGCAAATGAGAGCAGGAAAACTACTAAGTAAAATATTTATTAGAGCATAAAGATATTACTGACATACAAAAAAGTGCGGATATCAGAAAAGTTTTTTTGTAGAGTTAGGAAAAAAACAAAATCAATTTTTGACATGTCCTGTCTCTGTTTCATCCAACTGACTGAAACAAACTTAGCTTTTCCTCAAGTGTCTAGAAAATATTGTTGCAGGTGAGAACTTTACCAGTGAAAAATATAAAATTCCTAAAAAATTTCGTCACATAGAAATTAATGACTTTAAATAAGGAAAAATTTCGTTCTAAATAATAAAAGCTTGCAGTAGTTATTTTTCACCTCATTACTAGAACCACAATGTATTGTATCATTAACTATGTAAAAAATTAGATTTGATAAATATTCTACATAACGGAAAATTAAGATTGGGGAGAAAATTTTCTTCACTTCACTTTAATTTATTCGTATGTCCGCATGTTTTAGTATATAGCCGATCAAATGCGCGGCTCCGGCGCGGCAGCGACGTAAGTAACACATTTTTACCAAATAACCCCCACTCTTTGGAAATTTTGCAGTACAAAAAATATGGGACCAGCTTGGAGAACTTCCACACAAAATGAGCTCAGGGACACAAAATTCGGTCATGATGTTCCGGAAAAATCGGCGAACATACATAAAGAAGAACATACTCCAGACGATTTGACAAGTTCCTCCTTTTTTGGATAACAAATATTCTTCACTTATGTTTGAAACCTAACAGTAATAAGTGTTTAAACCTATTTCATTTAAATTGTATAGTGATATTGATAGTAGGTGAAGTGCTACTTCACCAGAAAAAATAAACAAGCAAATATCTAACTATATTTATTATATATCTCTTAAAATTTTAGTTTTTACATTCATTAATTCACCTAATTGGTAAAAAATAAACTGTACATCTACAAATATTTTAGTTTATCGTGGGCGGCATGTCTTTTTAAAACATTCTATCGAACTTTATCATAACAACTATAACAGTGGCTCAAACCGCTTTGACTTTGTTGGAGGTGCTATGTTTAGTTTATGATTTTCCTACTATGTTGCCACGACAATGCATACCCGATGACGTCGAGCTCAGCGCCATACAACGCTCTCGATATATTGCAGGCGCAGTACACTATCCACGTGTCGTTCAGTTTGCGGTGGTTGTTTACTTTTATTTTTGCGGATTTAGCTCCAACCGGTGAGTGAGTTCCTTTGCAGTGAACTTGACTGTTTTGTGTTATATTTATTTATGGTGTTGTTACAACTTCAAATTCGAAGTTAGTAAATGTGATTATTCAAGGCTGGAATAAATTAAATGACGTCTTTGAATGTATTACAAACTGTGACAAATCTGATGAAAAATCAATCCGCCTTGCCAAAGGATTTTTAGGTGAGATGAACGATTTTGAATTCAGGTTTCTGGCGTTTTGACGTTCTTCAAAAAAAATCGCTTGACATTTATTTTTGCATATCCAATATAAAATGCTGTCATGAGGCGCTCTGTAGGAAAAGAAATTTTTAATACCATGTTTGATAAAGCAAATTCTATTACTGAAATAAATCATTACAAACGTAAGCTTGCTAAGTTTTTTTTGAAATATTGGACCATATTTTAATGGAAATGATACTAAGATTTCAACACTGTGAAAAACTTACATATTCATGTTTGGCAGGTTCTGCTAAATTTTCCGAATATAGTTTAAATTTTCCGACTAGCCCGTTTGAAAATTTGTTACAGTTATATGGAGAAATATTTTCAAAAAGTCAACGACTTAAAAATGAGCTTGGTCTTATTTTTGCCAATGAGAGTAATTGGAATATATCGCTGCAAGAGCAAGTGAAAAAAATTAATAAAAATAAATATATTTTTACCGAAGCATATAAATTGTTTTCCCTTATTTTGACAATACCGTCGACAAGTCCTTGAGTGGAAAGAAGTTTTTCTTGCTTCAAATGTGTAAAAACTTATTTAAGAAATACAATAACTCAAGAAAGACTGGCAATATTTCAATTCAATTCAAAAGGAATTTCTGGAGGAGATTAGGGCAACTCATCCATTTTATAAATTTGCTTTTATGAAGAATAGGAGTATTCATTTAGTAAACAAAATTTAGGTAAGTCGTAAAAAAATATTGTACCCCCTCCACATATAAAAAAATTCTGGAAAAAAAATTATTGCGATATTTTCTTGCTTCATTTGCACTTCATTTACTTTGTCACTCGCGAGCCGCCACTGTTTTAAAGTTATTGAATTATTACCAAACAGGAAATCTCGTAAGAATAATAAAACTAAAATGATATTTTAAACAAGAAATAAAAATGAGTTTATTTTGAATTTGCAAATTTTTACTCACACTTCTAGAACATGCTTGACAAAAAAATGTTTTTATTGCCAATTTTCAGTTCTTTGTGATCCCTAATCCACTCTTTAACGGTCGGTTTTTGTTTTGGCATTGTTCAAATAATTACTACTTATAGGTTATTAAGCGCAAGCAGAGACGATACAAATGATAACTTGATAACAGAACACCTCGTAACGAACTAAACTAAGAAGGCATGGCATAGCTTAGGGCTTAGGGCGAAACGGCGAGGAATTACCTTTAGCTATTCGGATTCTTCGGGGAATCACGCTACGCCTTGCGCAGTTGGGGGATTACATCTTAAACATTTAATTTGCGCGAAACCCTCTGTATAATTTATTTGATACTTGCTTCTTTATACTATTGTTTCTTTACTCAAGTAGCAAAAAATAAATACTCCCTAACTTATTGATCCTTGATAACCTTCTAACCTTACATGTTGAGAATATTACGAGTTTGCATCCGACATTCCCGTCTACTTAACGCTCTCCGCTCACAGTCATTATGGTGAAGCCATAAAAAGTGAAATAATAAAGCTGTGCGGTCCTCAGAGTTTGACCGCGTCTTTCATTTTCATACAATTCACCGGCCTTTATCCGTCTATTGCCACCCTCTAAAGTAGGACAACATAAAGTTTAATGACGCTCGTCGGAAGGGAAAAACACCGCCCTGATTTTGATAAATGAAGACCGGCCGTCAACACTAAATTTCTTGCGGAACAAAGACCATTTGTAAAGGATGCTTTCCTGCTGTTTGTACAAGTTATGACTATGAATAGAGCAAAAGGACAAGGCGAATATTTCTAAATATTTTACTTACAGACACTTATAGCTATGTTACCTGGGGTCTTGTTGTTGGACAATGACTGCAAATATTTTAACAGCTAAAAGTGTAAATTATTTGGAGTAAATGAAGTATTATATAACAAAGAGACAGTACTCAAAGGCTTTGAAGTGATCATTTTCAAATTTAAGATTTTCTGACAAGTCAGCAACATTGCAATTATATTCTCCGATCGCTGCACGAATTGTCATTCTGAACGATAGTTAGATTATTATAATCCATTTAGAGATAAGATGTAAAATTTTTGTCGTCTGTGGTTATTCTAAAAAATAATAAATAATTACTGTTAATTTATCCAGCTTTTTATTTTGCACTATTCCCAACATACTAAAAAGAGGTTTTCTGAAAAAGGGGTTGAAAATGAGCACTATAATTATTCACAAAAGCATGGCAACTGCGAATAAATTTTCAAATATTTCTGAAAGAATGTCTGGAGTGTTTTTTATCTGCTCGGCTGCAGCAAAGAAGTACGTTTTCGTCAATATATTTACCATCACGGTAAACGAATGTCTTCATATAACTTCAAAAATAAAGATCTAATGAAATTTACTCGCTAGAATTGCCTTCTGTTTCTCGTACGAGCTAGTGACAGAAAGATTCTATCTTTTGCTATTCTTCAGTCTGAAAACACTTCACCGTGAAGTGCCCTTAACAGTTCAAATGATGTATGTATCTTTTGGTGTCCAAATTTCGCATAAACATAAATGGATATTCAAGATAACATAAGTAAGTATAAATATCGTTTCTTTTGTTTAATAATTCATATCTATTTACAGTAGCAATTTAGAAAAAAACATTTATTGTGGCAGAGAGTTTTGTTCCGTGTTGCTATTATGTAAGTTCTGAAATAAAAGCCACAAAGCTACTTAAATATATGTTTTTATTTATGAATGTTTAAACAAAAACTTTAATTAATAAATTAATAATTATGTAATTATTAGTATTGGACAATGAAAAAAAAACAAAATATTATTTACATTACAACAAAAAATTTAATGTTACCTGAGGTTTAAGTTTTGACTTCAAGTTCTATAAGGTTTTTTTTTTGATTAGGCTGACTCGCAACCGTTTAAAGGTTATAATTTAGAGAACACTTGGATAAATTCAACCTTTAATTAAAACCAGAATTACAAAGGATTTTGGGCAGTATCTACAATTTATATTTACTTTTTATGCCTCGTACGCGACTGGCTGTCTAATAGGAGCCATATATCTTTAAAGGAAAAGTACGATTTAAACAGAAAGCAAAAATGAATTAATGAAAATTAAAATTATATTATATATAAAACATTTTTCTTTCTACAGTGTAACTTTTATGTTTTTTTACTACGCTGTTGGCTAAAACAGTATTACTATTCTGGAATATGAAGCGTATCTGCACTGCGTTATTATTCCTTATTTAAGCCCCCCCCCAACGCCTGCAACCCACCCGGGCGCCAAACCGGAGGTTTGAAGCTGCTTTTGGAAGAAGTAAAAATAAACTTTGCTTTTATACAACTTGAATTTTTAATCTTTAAACAACTTGCAACGAAGGAGGCACAGAAAATGTTCTACTGAGGAAAACGAGATTCGATGCATCTAATATTGATTCATATTATCAATTAAGACATTATTGTCCTTAATATTAATGAGGATTGGTGTAGTAATTTACAATATTAAAAATGGGTAAACTCCTTTACCCGGAACTTCCATCGTTATGCATCTTTTCTTGTTATAGGCTTTTGTTCCACAATCTTGGCTATGTACCACTGTTTCACTAGTTTCTACCTATGCCACATTTGATTTTTGAATATAATATAAATTAAATTAAATATGCAATTTTTTACCCGGATTTTTTAAAAATTTCATTAGACTGATCTTTTGTTCCGTCATGTTGAATTCATATTAAAATTTTGTCAGTATACCAATATATTATATCTATATCTTGTGCAAACATTAAAGGCCATTGAATAAAATGTTTTTACTGCATCTTTTTAAACATTTTACTACGCCACCATTTTATTTCTCCATCTTGAATTCGTGCTACAATTTTTCCCAGTTTATTTCTATATCACACTTAATTCTTGGACGAAATTTCAAATTAAACTAATAAGTAGTTTTTTAGGGCTGATTTTTTAAATTGTATTAGGCGCCATTTTATTTTGCCATCTTGGATTCGCACCCAAATGTCACCATTTCATTTTAATACTTGATTTTTGTGCCACATAAAACACTAAAACGTGAAGATCCCGCGTGTGATTTTTTTCTGGAACACAAACATTTTATTTTGCCGCCATTTTATTCCGCCATCATGTATTCGTATCACAATTTTATCAGCATGTCTATATCACACTTAATTCTTGCACCAAAATTGAAATCAATCTAATAAGCAAGTTTCTTCAGGCTAAATTTTGAAATATTTTGTATGCCGCCACTTTGATTCACCATCCTGGATTCGTACTAAAAATTTTACCAGTTCATTCCCATATATCTTGATTTTTGTGCAAAATTTCAGGTAATTTGGATAAATAGTTTTTAAGTAATAATTTTTTTAACAATTCACTAGGATGCCATTTTGTTTCATCCTCTTGAATTGGTACGAAAACGTTTCCGTTTCATTCCTATGTAGTATTTGATTTCATTAGGCCGTCATTTAGAACCCTTTAACAATGTATGAAATTTTATAAGTGGATGTTTCAAAAAACATGCGCCAAGGTTTAAAAGGAGATTATTTGTAAGAATATAAGATGAAAAGTCCTGAACTGTACGCAGATGTTCAAAATTTAAATACAAATATGACTTTATTTAGTTATGCTGAAACATTAAGATCTATTTGATTAATATTTGCAGCAACCTCATAGGTATCTAAGGGCTATATTTTTAAAGTATTCATCAGTTTTCACTTTAACCACGGAAACCATCCTTGATTTTCTTTAAAAAAGGTACGCCAGTTATTTTTTTAAAAATTACTGGCTTTATCGTTTAGGGAAATTAAAAATACGCAAAAAATGTCTCTTAGTATCCATAAGCCGTTTTCGACAAAAAAAGCAAATTTTATTTTGATCCATGGCTCTGACACCTCTGATCTAGTTTTAGTTGAAGTCAGAACTGCTGAAAACTCTACAAAGGTGATGGATCGTTTCAAGAAAAAGTGTTATTAAATATATGTGCGCAAATGTCCTATTTTTGAGATATAGGATGCTAAATTGAAAAAAATATTTTTTTTCTAAATTATAACACCGTGTTCTTAAAAATAGTAGAGTTTTATACAATTCTAACTCCAACCAATTGTACCAAAGGTGCCACAGGCGTGCATTAAAATAGATTTTTTTTCTCGAAAACTACTTGTAATAA